>JAUMJK010000061.1:600000-1116140 GCA_033558105.1 Coccyzus lansbergi
CGATGGATTTGTTTTCACCCTATACAAATGATGTCCAAGATCTCAAAATCTTCATCCTCTTATCTCTCTCTTGCTCTGCTTTTATCCTAGGAGCGTTTCTGATGACGTCCATGCTGTTACCTCTATGTAACACTGAATTAATCCATTGAAGGTGGCTGTGGACCACTCAGGTAATTAATGAGTGCACCACAAGAGATAATCGCATTCAGACTCTCCAGTTAAAAGATCAGTTAGGAGCCTCCATGCTGTTTAGGACTCAGAAATGCAAAGCCAATTTAGTAATAGGTGTTTGTTTCATCACAAATTTGGGTGTAAGGAAAAAGAATTCTTCTAGCTTCATTTGTACTGCAAATGGAAATAATCATAAAGATACAAACCGCAAGGTGCAGAATGAGTTTTCCAATTCATAGGCACAAGCCATCATGAGTTAAAACCTCTTGGTTTCTTCCCATATTGCCCCAGGCAATAGTTTTCATATATATTTCTCCATGGTCAGAAGTCAGAGCAGACCACTGCTATCTAAGACCTTGACTTTTTTTCCCTGACAGTTACAATTATTACAGCCCGGGGGACTCATTTTCTCAGTCTGGCCACCCGCTGACCTAGCCTGCAACCAGAATACACTTTAAAACAAACAAACAACAGCAAGGCTTCCCTCTCTGCACTTCTCCTCCCCCAGCCCTGGAGTAGTTTTACACCGTGCCCCTTGCAGAAGGATATTAGCCACTATTGCTGAAGGCACAATCACATTATCAGCACCATTCTCTCTCCCTTTTCTCCCGCTCCTCCCCCCAAAGATAAATTTTTTATGTTGCTATTTTCTTCTCTTTTGTATTTGGCATTCTATATTTATATGATAAACTGCAGAGCTGCTACTAAATGGGCCCTGATACAACTTAATAAATACATAACAACATCCAGGCTGCACTGTAATGCTTTGCCATGTAATGCTCCCTGGGCTGCTGAGGAACCTTGGAGATAATACCTGCTAAAGAAAAGTTATGCCTTAGCGTAGGGAAAATAGATACTTATTTATTCTGGAATAATTACTTGTGTGTTAAATGGCTGCTGTTGCTGCTGCTGAAATGGGCTGGCTGATAATCCTGTTTCTCTCCGTTTGTCTTTCTGAAGTGCACAGATGCTCTCCATTTCTCTCGGCCCTGCCCAGAGCCTTGCTGTGGTGCAGCACCTGCACTTCTTGGGATGAATATGTAAGTAATAGACAACTCACAGTTTTTCTACTGAGAGCTTGTCTGCTGTTCTAGACAGCATATGTCCACAAGCAACACCCTGACTTTTGTAGGCTGAGCCTTCAGAAAGAAGTCTGGGTTTTGGTGTCCTGCTGAACCGAGGTGGAATTCAGTGACCTCAGTGAGATCCAAATACAGGGACTGGGCCTTATGGAAGAAAAATGTGAAAGGAGGTACACCAAAAAAGTTACAGATAGAAGCTGTGGAGGTACCTCACTTTGATCTGAAGTGCACAAACTTTTCTCTGTTCTCATCATTATATTGTAACATTTCTAAGGTTTTTTTTTTGGGCTACAGAATGCAATGTAATGTGGTAGCTGCTGATCACACAATGCACAAAATACTCTTCCTACATATGCCAAGCATTGACCAATGTTCAGTGAGATTTCCCGGCTGTGCTGGGGTGATAGGAACCATCAATGAGGGCTCTGGAGACAGATCCTTGTCTCAGCAATCCATTTGAACCCAGATTTGGAAGCTGTTCCCAAAGTGCCATTTCATCAGCTGTAGGTGCCTTGGCATTTCATAGCCTTAGCTGATGCTTAGGATGACTTTTTTGTGCAAGTAACATTTCCTTAAACAAAAACATTCCTGTTAATAAGATGAGTCAGAGCCTGAAAAATTAGTATGGAGGTAACCTCTGAGAATTGTACATCTGTGATTCATGTGAGTTCCTGTGTTGCATACACTGGTGTTTTGCTATCTTTCCAGGAAGAAAGGAGGAATTATTCCCGAGTTTGTATCAACCGCAGAAGAACGTTAAACAAAATACTTCAACGGTCTCCAAAATTTTTGAGATGAGCTGTTCTGCCTGTGATGACATGGATGCAGAGGATGTAGGCACACATAAGGGTGTAGACACACACGGACATATGCAGAGGTACCTTCAGGAATCACTCTGCTAATCTTCTCTCCACTTTCCTTTCCCAAAATGGCTCTTTTTTCTTCACCAGAGTCTTTTCCAACTGTGTTGTAATGGCTGAAACTGTCAGCATAAAGTACCATCAACCAAAATGAAGCAAGGCAGACTCCCACAAGCTGCAGAACTTTGCAACACAAAGCCACTTCACAAAGAGTTTAGCTCTATAGAAACCACAGTGAATGCTAGGAGGAATCCCAGAAAACTTTGCATGATGCTTCAAAATGCACCCCAGGGATCCCGTGCTTGTTACCTCCTGACACCAACTTTCTATAAAGGAAAAGCACACAGTGCTCTGCGCAGTGATTACCCTGGGGTCCTGTGCATTCAGCACTACTATTGGAAAGTTTCAGATCGCACAAAGAAGACAACAAGGACCTTTGATTGCCCCCGTTGAAGCTCCTGGTAAGAAACAAGTCACTTCCCTCCGGCCCTTGTGAGCCTCCATGTGTGGATATTTCCATGCCCGCTTGACAGGTGACTGTTCTACCAGACAGGGTTGTCAGTGCTGTTGGGGGTTATCTGGATTTCGCTGTAGGCAGGAACCGAACCACAATGAGCATTAAAAAAACCTCACTGTTCTTCATTTGTTTAGAGACAAGCCATCTCAAACTTGTTTGAAGCCTTTTTTATTGAATTCACACTCTTGTGCCAAGCACTGAAAGATTTACTTTGGCTATTGCTGTAAGATGGAAAGCATATGAATGCGTGGCCGCCTGCCAGCTAGGGGTGAGCACTGAAAGGTCTGGTACAATGGACGGTTACACGGAACAAATGTGAATGCACCGGGCAGACGTGACTGAAGAAAGGCTTTGGCATTCAAAGAGCTGCTCGAGGTTTAATCCAGTGCTTGAAGTAGGGTCAAGAGATAACATGTCTAACCTGCAAGGCTTTTAACTGTGCAGCAGCTGAGAAGCAGTAAGCTACAGGTACATACACGTGTCATCTGGAGGAGCAGCTGCTGCCTTCCCCTTGCAGGCCCCATCTCTTCTGCAGGCTCCATCTGCTAAGACGAAGACCCAGTTGGACTTATCCAATGCAAGGTACCCCGATTGCTGCTGTATATTTCTTGCAGATGTTGCCATAATTTTGTTGTGGTACAATTTGACATATGACTCCCTGCTGCATCCGAAAGGGGCACATTATCTCAATTAATGTTTCACAGCAAACATGGCACTGATAGTATTCATGGGACTAAAGACTATTACCATTTGCATGGTGACTAGCACAAGAGTTATGACTATGTGTGTTTTCTGCAGCAAAATTTGCCCTCAGGCTCCTTTTTTTTCCCCCCCTTTTTTGGCTTGTGACAATGTTCCCTTTTTCTTCCTCCTTCTGTTTTGATTTCTACTTAAAGTTTTATGGCTCTGTCCCCTCCAGGGTGCTATTATCTTGTATGCTAATAGGGCTATGCATATTCTATTAGCGTTGTCAGTGTGAGATAAGAGGCACATTCTGTAAGGAGCACTCAGGGGGTAATAATCACAGCAAGGGGTCTCAATGTTAGTACATTATCAGTCATCTTCACATTTCAGTGGAACCTGTTTATGCACCTCTTCAGCCGTGCGACTCAGACACTGAAAATTGCTGAATGTTTACGGAAACTGTTGTAGAGGAACATAATGGGATTTGAGATTGACTTGATAAAGGAGCCTTCTCCCTTGTTGCTTCCAGATACAAGATGTTTGTGACTGTGTGCAGTAAGTAGGATAATATGTTATATGGCAGTTAGCGGCTAGGAGCAAGCTCACATCTGTATTTCAAGCGATGGAGCAGCTATCTAGGAAAAGGTTTCAGAAGGGTGCAAGCTATCAGTGTGTCCTCAGAGATTTCCTTTCTCGCTTTTGACATGGTAGCACACAAATGCACCCACTTGGCTCACATCAGTAAGAGGGCTGACAATTTTTGCACTCTTTAGTCTTGAACTTGACCCACGGAAGGAAAATTGGTGACAGCGTGTGAAGGGCAAATGAGTAACTATTTGTGACACTTTTTGCTCGTTAAGTGGTGTTCCTTGGCTGTAGCAGTAGGCAATAGCATGGGAAGTAGGTGCCATGCGGTTGTTTTCTTCAACTGTGGGTGACGCTATGGGCTGGTGAGGCAAAAGGGTTTCTGTTGTTGGATGTAACTGTTGTTTCTCCCAGTTCACGTGTTCTCCGTCTGGTTCATAGGAGTGGTAATGCCGCAGTCTACCATCACAGCCACCTACAGGTACACCTGCTGGCAAGAGTTCATTTCCTAGGATAGTTTCTGTTCTCGCCCTTGACTGCAGCATTTCTTGATCTGGTAACCAGCAAGTCCAGAATTTAAAAAAAAAAAAAATGGAGAAATTTGCTCTTTTTTTCTACTTTTGTGACATCACAATTTTGAGGAAGGCTTGCACAGTGTTAGATTTTCAGTGGAACTTGTTGGAGAAAGGGTAAAGCACAGTGCTGCTTCTTTGTATGTTATGTTATAAACAGCATTTTAATAGGGCTTCTGTCTGTTTCTCAGCAGTTTAACTACTTCTGTTCCAGCAGTAGTAGCATATTTATATGTTGTCCGACACCTGGATTATAACAGAACTCAAAGTTGTCATTTAGTTGGAAAGAAAAGGGGATTTAATGGGTTTCTTAGGAAGGTGGAATCTGTAATTGAGTCTAAAATCAGGGACTTCGCAATAAGTTCCGTGCCTGATTTTGCAGATAATGGGAAAACAACCTAATGACAAAAACCACAGAGGCGAGGAATGAATCTCATATTTAGAATGAAAGAGTAAACAACTTTTGGAGACCAACAGGGAACTTTTATTCTTCCTTTTCCTTTTTACAAATAGGAAACCAAATGCTCTACCACAGGTAAAGCTTTAAGAAAGCCTTAAAATGTCACTCAGTATAAATATGCAAGCTCCTAAATGCATCGGCGCCTGTTTAGATGATCAGAACTTAATTCCTGGGAAGTAGCAGCTGTGTGATTGCTACAGCCCAACAATCACAACAAGGAGAAAAAGGCTGTGTTTTGGATCACTTCTGTGGTGCTTAAGATTACACATGCTATATGAACACTCCTTACTTTAAAAATATTTGTCCTTGACATTTCCAGACACATGGCTCACACCAAATGTATGCAGCTCCATCTCCTGAGGGTCTTGAGATTAAAACCCCTGCTTTCTCACCTTGTGATCTGGCATTAATAGCTGATAGAAAAATCACATACGTGACTGACATCTTCCTAGAAATGTGAGACTGCGGAATTAATGAATGCCATGCTGGAAAGCAGGGGTCAGTTTGGAAATAGGATTTCTGTTGCCAGCCATCCAGTCATGAACTGGACAATCTGCTGTTCATTTTTTTGCTTTAGCATTGAGGAAAATTGGTCTGGAGAATAAAGCAGTCAGAAAATGAGCAGCTGTTTCTTTGGCCACTGGAGGTTGATGTACTTTTATAACTTGTGGAAATAGGGCTGACTTCTGTTTTAGAGAAGAACTGTTAGCGCGTTCTTTATGACTGCCAAGTTCTTTCTCCTGCTGTTGTCTGCAGAATAAATCTGTAGATCTGGAGGCTTAGGTGGCTCCGAGGGTTGATGGTTGGGCACTGCACTACGGGAGGTCACTGATGGTGGGGCAGTGGCATCAAACGGCCGAGTTCCCAGCCCCTGGATGCACAATGGAATCGCAGAATCACCCAGTGATTCCAGTTGGAAAAAACCCTTTAAGATCATCAAATCCAACCACTGATGGTGAATGTCAGGTGGGAAGGGTGCCCCTGCCCTGTTTGTGGGAGAGAATCATAGAATCACCAGATTGGAAGAGGGCTGTTTGCAATCCAAAAGTCCATCGACCGAGAGAACAGGCCATGGAAAACTGTTCTGTAGGATTTAAAATTACTTTCAGCACACCAGTATGGGAGCTGGACCTGATCTTCATGTTGGAGCGCTCCTGTCGCCACAGCAGCAGTGCTCATATTTTTGTTGCATCTGTCTCCACTTTTGTCATCACTGATCCTCTCAATGTGGCCATGATGAAATTACATTAACATGCTGAAACGTTCATAAATTAAATGGCTCAGCTCCTCTACAGTCATTTTCACTACTAGGGATTCGTACTGCTAGAAGTTCTGTGCGGCGAGTGATGATTCTCATGAAAAAAATCACTTTCCCACAAACTGAAATATTTCATCAAAGAAACAATGTCTTCCTGTGTATTTTTAGCATTAGATAAAAACTCAGAGGCATTTTCTTTGGGAAAGATGGATTTCTTTTTCCCTTTTATTTCTTTCCATTTTTGTGTTCCCTGTCTTCTGTCAAATGAAAACGAAAAAAGAAGATAGATTCAGAGGGAGCTGTGAGAGGAAGACTGGAGAGGAAAACCTTTTAGTAAAATCCAGAATATTTGAACAGAAATATAAAACTGCTGAAAACATTTCATTTGAGAGCGACACGCCACTTCTCATTGTTCTGTCAAGGTAGCTCCTGCTACCTCTTTCTGCTGCAGTCATTATTGCTGCTTCTAGGTGCACACCTGCTATTTTGGCTTCTACAGGGAAAATGCAGAACTCCCTAGTCTGTCAAGCAAGCCAGAAAATAAATGCAAAAAGGGAAATAATGGCTTATCTTCTTTTGCTGCCATATCTATGTCTTGTCAGAAAAAACTCTGCCTTGGTGCCTTTCTGCATCCACTTTATCCATATGCACCAAATTGTATTCATCTGGGTGAGATCTGAACAACTCCTATCTGGATTCCTCACTCCAGGTGTATTTGAAGGAAGGTTTAATTGAATCACAAATAGGTTGTGTTCAGCTAAAATGATCATTGTAAGCAGGATCCAAGTAACTGCAGGGACAGAACAGGTAAAAGACCTGAAGCCATGTCTATCTAATATTTGCTGGGAGTTCATTATTGTTTCAGAGCAACTTCTGGAAAAGTAAATCCCACAGCACCCTGCTTCCCTCAGTCTGTGGAATCTGTAGGTGATGTACGAGCAAAGCGTGGTGCTACCAGTGTGCTACAGACAGACTTGTCCTGTCTGAATTGTCAAACTCCTCAGGTAATAACCAGAGGCCCAAGCCCCTCTGCCTCCTCGAGCGGAGTCAGGATGCTGGAAGAGTGGATGGGACCCACATTCCCTTCTGTGTCTGAGAGCCATCCCATTTTCATCAGGGAGCACATGAACATTGCACGGGCAGAAATGTGGAAGCAATTACTTTAAGAGCCGTCTTTTGGGCAATTCCCAAAGAGACATCAGACCCTGTATTTATGAAGCCTATTGCATCGGGCCCTAATGAAGCAATTAAGGAAAGGGTCCTCTGTGTTTGATCTAAATGTGGTAATTTTTACAAAAACATCACCGAGTGATAGATACCCATAACTCAGAGTCCTTAATTGTACTTAATTTGTTTGGAATACGAATGTGCATTTAATTAAGCCAGGGCTTTGCCCACATGTTTAAAGAAGGGCTGTCAAGGAAAATTAAGACCCAGTTTGTTTTCAAAGTTACTGGTTTTTATCAGGCCAGGACAGCGATCTTCGAACAGAAGGTTACAGATAATTAGGCAGAGACCTCAAGCCAAAAGAAAAAAAAAAATCAGAGACACTGTACAGCTGAGAAAGCAGGAAGAAAAACTCCTTGATGAAGAAACATAAGAATCGGCTGTTCACATAATAAAGTCACGCATGGCTAGGATTTGGTAAATGTGACCTGTTGGTTAAAATGTGTTTTGCGTTCTTGAACTCCAGTGATGAAGATGAAGACTGGCGGTGTTTGATGGCAGAAGCAGCTGGCTCCAGGACGTGAGTTGAGTACGGAGAACTGATGGCATCTCCATCAAACGACAATAAAATAGAAAGGGCAAAAAGCATTTCTCTTTTTCTTCTGGATTTACAGAATCTAAAGCATTGGCTGTGAAAGCTGGTTTTAAAAATGTCTCTTTCCCAAGCACAGAAATACAGTAGGTGCTTGTCATCCTCTCAGGAAGAAATTTAGTCTGAGGCATGGACAGGGAGCTTATTCCTTGATGAGCAGTGCTTTGGACATGCTGATAATGTTGTGGAAAGCAGCGCAGGGCACTTTTTTCATGCACAGAAATGTTTTAGTAGAAGTGACACGTAAGGAGGAAAGCATGTAAACAGAAACGTGGATTTAGATCTATATTTTCTTCTTTCTTTAGTGAGAAAGTAAAGAGTTCAGTTAAAAATGAATAATGCTTCAACACATGTGAAGAAAATGCAATTTTTGATATTGAAAAATGAGTTTCTCAGCCCAATAGCAAACAAAGTCCATGTGTGGATGCCGTAACCTCTGCTTTCTGCGGCTCTTCAAGAATCACATGCTTGTTATCAGTTTCTCAACACTGCCATTTTTAATGTCCTGGCGAGGCAGTTGTGTCAAGAGATCCTTATTGTGGATAAGAGTTACTGTGATGTTCCCTTGCAGTCTGAGTCGGTTACACGGCCAACAAAGCAAGCTGTGCACACAGCATTGGGGAATGCTGAGCTAAGTCACGGGGAGAGCGACTTGTCCACAGAAAGGTGGTGCCTCTGCAACTGAGCTGAAAATTGAACCCAGATTCCCTGCGCTGAGGGAACAGAGGTTCTGACTGGTGGAAATCATATTTTCTGAAGTGTTTTGATGGGCTACTGTGCTGATGACAGCTGCAGTGGCTCTTAATTCTGAATCACGTACAGAGAATCACTAGATTTTTAAACAAAAAAGA
This sequence comes from Coccyzus lansbergi, assembly GCA_033558105.1. Classification (NCBI taxonomy): domain Eukaryota; kingdom Metazoa; phylum Chordata; class Aves; order Cuculiformes; family Coccyzidae; genus Coccyzus; species Coccyzus lansbergi. The sequence continues at coordinate 608,860 of JAUMJK010000061.1, forward strand.
ATCTCTGTGATATTATCTCCTGTATATGGAGCTGCCCTTAACTGATGTACAGGTAAAAGGTGGTACCTGGCCTTCTCTTCTTGGGTGGCTCCATTGAGAAGCTGGCAGAATACCCAGAACAGCATCAGACCTAATTTAGTACAAAATTAGTCAACTTAAAATAAACAGAATAAAATAAAATAAATCCTCTGGTATTAGAGCTCTCTTGGCTGGATCGCTGCGTGCCTAGCACAGATTTATGGCAGGCTGTCGCTAGAATGCGAGAAGGAATGTACAGCACACGAGTGCCCTGCAAGCCTTTCGCCTGTGCATGGTGTTGTAGCATGTGAAAGTTTGGAGACCCCAAAATAAGGTGCTGAAGGGGAAGGATGCTGTGGGAGAGCAAGGGGGTGCTACGTGGGAACGGTGAGGCCAAACAAAGACGGGGGGTGCGGAGCTGTGGCTGCTCCGAGGATGCCGTCGTGCATTCCATGCTCCTCCGAGGAGGTCTCTCGGGTTTGCTGTGTCTGCCCGGCGCATTGAAGCAGTTTGCGAAGGCAGGGCCAGCACACAATTCTTCCCATGGTAAATGAGTATGTCAGCCGCTTCACCCTCTTACCGGTGTTTAAAATTTTTGCAGCAATAACAGAGAATTTGAAAGGACATCAGAGGGGGATTTACGGGACCCCTGGGAAATCAACTGCTTCCTGTTTCAACAGCTTCTTCATCATAACTTGCTTTCTCAGTCACCAAATGATGTTCTATTAATCTTGGTGCAGTGATTACTGGTAAATGTAGAGCTGGGCTGCGCCTCCATTTGTGAAATAACCTTTTTTGTCTCTTCAGTGAGTCCAGCGCAGTAAACTTTGGGCAGAGGCCTACTGACCAAGTGGGTAATTGTGTTCCAATGCATCCTGTGAATAATGCAGATAAAAACCCTCAAGTGAATAATTCATTTTGCCTCCACTCATTTTGAATTAGCCTATTCATGTATGTATCCTTCCCAGCCTGCCTGTCTCTGTGCATGCATGTATTTACATAGCAATGTTGTAATTCGCAGGTACTTAAATATCAAAGCCATACAGCTACTACCACCAGCATATGTTCCTGGCTGTTTTGTGTGATTGCAGATGTATAAGTGAGCATTGTATACTGTAGCAGAACATTCAGGGTTTGATTTTCAGATAGAACGTGAGGCGTTGCGTTTGCTGCTGCGATGGCTATCTGGGATTAATACTGTAAAACTTGCGAACGAGGGCAAGTATTTTTGGCCTGGCTATAAATTGCAGAACAAGTATTTGGAGCTGTTTGGTGTTCTTACTCAAAGATCAGATTACACACTTGCGAATTTGCCTTACCCTCACCTTAGCAGTGGCTCTGGATCCTAGGTCAAGCAAAGCCTGTGAGCAGGAGGAAGCACAGTGACCGAGTTCCTGAGGGGACAGCATGGAAGTTGCCTGAGCTCATTGATGACATGCCTGCAACTTGAGTATGTTTGTAACAGGTTAGACTGAAAAGCAGAGAGAAGGAGCCTCTGTCCTGATCAGATCAGATTTGTCAGAGAAATTCTGAGAAGCATCTGGAATTTGCATGGATGTCTAGCCTGTACGTGGCTCTGGAATAAGTAGTGTTCACAGTTAAAAACTATGGCCAGGCTGCTCGGTGCACGGCTCTGGAGCACAAAGTACTGTGACAGCCAGTGGAACTGACTGAATGGCTGAGGCTTTATGGAAATTCCAGTGGGAATCCATTTGCCATGCGTTCTCCTGCCTTGGACAGCCAACAAGTTGCAAGGATGCAGCTCCTAATCGGAACTGGCAGGGCAGATGGTTTATCTCCAACTTCACAGAGAGAGATGGATGCTCGTTTTGACTCCTTGTCATAGGCCTTTCAGTTTCCAGCCCATTACGTGTGACACGGACGATAAAGAGCCTGTCTGTCAGTGTAGTCCCTGGAGGGGTGAATCTTCATCCCTTCCTGTACTCAGACCAGGGCTGTCTGCTCATGCTTTTTCAGATCCTGCTGGGCACCAGGTGAGGAGAGTTCCACTGGGAGCCAGATCCTGGTTTCCCAGTCCTGTCAAGCCCTGTTCTACATAGCCCTCCTGGCGCTCTGTAGGCTGCTCTAGGACAAACCTGTTCCCAAGCAGGGATATCGGTGCTTAGAATAAATTGCTACCTCTCATTTTCTGAATGGGGCAGACGGAACATTGCTTGGGACCCATCACCCATGAAAGAAAAAAGGAAACAAAACTCTGATGGTAGTGGCCAGTGGTGATGTATTTTGTGCAGTCACATACAGGCAGATATAGCTCTCTCCTTTACAGGAGGTGCACATCTATAACCCGATCGAGGCCATACTGTGCTTCTCGGAACCTCTATTCCTGTTTTGCAGCAGAGAAAGACAAGGGTAGATCTGCACAGAATTTGTCTGCGTTCAACAGGAACTTTGCAGGCTGATCCAAGGGGATCTGAGTGGCAAAGACAAAATGAGTTGGAGGCAAATGAATTATTTTTAAGTATTCTCCCATATCATATTGGATCAGGTTGTTCAGAACCCCATCCAACCTGGCTTTGAATGCCCCCAGGAGTGAGGCATCCTGTGTTTTATGCTTCTTCTTTTGCTTTAGTATTCTTGTCTGTATTTGCAAGTATTTTGAGATTGCATAGTTAAGTTAGGGCTGACAGTGCATTTATTCGACTCTATCCCTTTTTTCTGCTCTTTGAAAGACTGGAGCTGGCTCTGGTGTGGACTCTGTGTGGCCTTCAGCAAGTCACTTAACCTTCCTGTGCATCAGTGTCCTCATTTGTAAAAGGAGTATTATAATTATAGGCACCCCTCAGGGGCTCTTCTAGATTTAAATAATTAACGTTGGTAAAGCAGTTTGTGAGCCTCAGATTAAAGGTGCTAACTAAAGGCAATATATTAATATTATTTACTCGAGCTCCTTACAGAAAGAGCAAAGCAATAGACTGAGAAGTACTGGATTTCAAGCTCAGAGTTAATGTTGCAGTGCTCAGGGTATATTTTACTTTCTGTGGGCCCGATTCAGCAGAGCTCTTAAATCCGTTCTTAATTTTAGCAACACCCATTGTGTCTCTATCTGGAAAGCTTTTTTGAATCAGGTTGTGTAAGTGCAATGACAGAAAAGAAGGAAAAGCTGTGCCTGTGTGTATCTCCGTGTGTTTATCCTTCTGCATTTATGACCTCAGCCAGAGCATCGTTGCCACGAGAATATAATCAGGAAGTCTCACAAGCCTTGCAGAATTCATCCAGGATGCAAATCAATAAATGTAGCGGGAGAGAAACTACAAGCTGTGCATTTCCACGGAGGCTGAGATTTGGCGGGATGGATAGACGCTGCTGAGCATGACCTAATGCCGCAGGAAAGAAAAGCAACCACAGACCTCAGCATCTAAACAGTATGAATATTGAACCAGAGGTCCTTGAGTAATTGTCCTTTCTTCACTCCAGGGGTGAAAAGGCTACATTAGACATTCACTAGCGGCAAATGGCACCTGACATCTCTTTAAGTGAAAGTCAGCTTGGAATTTTTATAATGGCCAAGCATAAATCTTTTAAATTATAAATCAATAAATAGTTAATTCAATAATAGGAATCTTTTAAATATTTAATGAGTCATATGCAGAATGGCTCTATAACTGGATGTTGATGGAACTGTGTCAAAGGAATTTGAATCAAACTTTTCTAAACTCCCCATATTAAAATAGTTATTGATTCAAACATAAACTATGAAGACTGCTGTGGACGTAAAGGGGGTTGGAGGGCTTTAGCATACATTTTCTCATTCAAGAAAATGTGGAACTAGCAGCCTATTTTTAATGATGTATCCTCGAGCTTTCAGGTTTTCATAACATCCCTGCTACAAAAATGAGTAAGAACCCATGCAGACAAGATTTTGTGTGTTCATATTCATTAAAATCCTGTGTTAATGGCAGCTGTGCTCTTAAATAAACACTGTGGCAGGCTGCCTCTCATGAAAGGATTCTGCTAACCAGCCCTGACACTGATAGCCTGAACTATCTCCACCTGAAACTGCTCCAAATGTAGATTAGTTTAACTGAGTTTTCAAGTGAAAGGTGGCGGGAGTTGTATCTACAGATGCCAGACCTGAATTTGTTCCTTTGTAACGTTCTCTGAGGAGATCTGTGGTCGGTGTTCATACTCATGAGCCATGCACTGCTGTAAGCCAACACTTCCTTTAATTACCCTAAATTGAGGGCATTCCATGCTTAATCCTCAGACCACATCCAGCGTGCTCTTATCCCATGTCAAATGTGGCGTTTTCACGTTTTGTAGCGCCTAACCTTCATGTTCAAAATAATAATCCAGCTCTGCATTGATCTTCTTTCAGGTGTAATGGTGGCAAGCATGAGAACAGGATGCAGGAGTTGCTTCAGTGAAGGAAACACAGAAAAAAAGGCAAGAGAAAGAGGTAGAAGAAAGGAAGAGGCTGTCTGGCAGATGAACTGAGATTGGTTTTCGGTGTTGAATGACTGGTAAGTCTGCTCTGGTTACATTTTATACGTATGAAGCACCACATGTCTCAGAAACAGGTCCTGGTTTTTGAGGGGCAAAAAATAGCGTAAGGCTTGCTTGCCATTTCAAGAGCTTCCTATCTTGAAGCTTTGTGACAGCAATACCTGGTGTCTGTGCACTCCTCTACCAAAGACAGCAATGAAGGTATTTGATGTTACCTCCTGAAATAACACGGTATCAGGAACTCCTTATCAGAATACCTCATCGTACCTGGTATACAGAAGGCTAAACAGGTCTAGATTCTGAGGAAGGAAAGCATGACAGCGCAGCATGCGTCTTACTGCCTTTGAGGGGGGTCAGAATTTGCCAAAATCCAGCTTTGGCGTTACCTGAAGCAGGACCCATTGTTTGCTCTGTGCGTGCATCTGTAATCAATTGTAGTTGGTTCGATATTCGTAGCAGATTAGAGTTTCATTTGTATTCCACACACCTCTGCTCCCCTCTCTCTGTGTGTATATATATCCAGAAAAGCTGCCTGCATATCCCTGGGTTTTTTTCCTCAGGATGACAGATACTGTAACGATGACAGTAGATTAATATCTCCTTAATCAGCCAAATGAACATGACATACAAGGGTGACAGTTCAATTTGCTGCTAACAGATTGTACCTATCAGAACCTTTCCGTTCCAACTGATGTTTATTTCTGGCAGAGATCATACGGTTCGGGGAGGACCCCAGCTTCCCACTAGCTCATAGACACCCATTAAATACATCAAGTACCACATAGGTGTTACTCACCCGCCTGTCAGGACACTTGCTGCTCGGGAAATTAAATGAGCCTTGACACATGCAATGGAGAAACACTGTCACTTATCTGGGCGAAGCGGCAGCATGTATTATTGACTGCACGCTGCTGCAGGTCCCTCTCTTTATTGCCTGTTATTTTTTGTTTGCTGGTGGACTGTTTGCTGTTGAAACATGGATCAGACACCGAGTCTGTCTCCTGGGGAGATGCATAAAGAAATGTAACGGGGAGGAAGCTCAGGAGAGGTGGTGGTTTAGGTAGCAGCGATACATTAAATCTCAGTCCCAGACCTGGCTGTGCTCAGGGTTTGTTTGCAGGTGGGATTTCAGAAGGATCTGGTTTCTAATTCTGAAATTCAAGCTGCAGGGTCTAATTCAAATCTTTTCCGGCTTCCTGCGGCATTTCAAAGGAAGGAACCCCAGATTCTGTACAAAGGGACTGCAGGTCCTTCTGAAGGGGATGCCTCGCCACACCCCTGGGCTCAGCCAGGGCCCGTGTTCTGTTGTGCAGGCTTGAAACACAACACCCATGCTGAGGTGGGTGCCACCGCCAAGAACCTGAAGGAAAACTTGGAATTTGCCCAGCTGTGTTCGTGCCAACACGGTGTTTGCAGCCACAGGGCCCACAGTCTGCCTGCGCGGTGCCCACAGTTCACTTTGGCACCGAGGCACCAGGACAGCAATTGAGGTACTGAGGGTAAATCTGCTGCTGATGTGTAAATCTCTCTGCAGCACTTCGAGGTCTGGTCCCTGCTCCCTGTGGGACTGTGATCGAACAGGAGAGTTTTCATTTCCTGGATGAACCCCAGTTAGTTATTTTCATAGTGACTCATATCAGCCATCTCCCTGCTTTTGTTTAGACACCCTTGCAATGCCCTCCCCACGTATACGGAGCTGCTTAATTTTGCAGCCCCACCCAAATATATAAATCTTCTCTGCAGACCTCCGCAAACCCCATCCAGGGGCAGGGATTCCTCCCAAACCTACCAGCAGGCCCATTCCAGTGCTCTGATTTTCTTAAGGAAGCTTTTTGCACCACTCCTCACAGTTTGCCTCGCAGAAGATGAGACGTGTTTATTTTTTAAAGCTGAAATGCAAGGAGTTTCAGTAGAAAGGCTTTCAAGACAAAACTAGCAATATATTGCTGGAACAATGGCATTAAAGGGCATCCATGTGATTGTAGTTACGAAGCTAAATCTTTCCAAAGGAGAATTTTGTCATTACCTCTACTTGTTACAATTGCTGTCATACAAATGTGTTCGTTAGTTTTTATCATTTTTTTCTCATTATTACAAGCTTTGTCATAAGAATAACTCATCAAGGTTTTCTGACTAATAAATTCTCTAAATTACAGTCTGAGGATACATTACTTTAATTTTTCTCTCCCTATTCTGTTTTTAATTGCCATGCTATTACCCACTTGCCTTTTTTAATGACTCGTTAGGCTTAAGGGGAAAGAATAGTGTTTAGTCCACCTAAGATCTTGCATCAAGGTTTGGACACCTCGAAAGGGACGTGATACATTATGTGGAGGAAAATGTGACTTGCGTGTCTTGAGAGAAGACTTCAGGCTTTCAATTATTAAAGGTATTGAAAGTGAAACAAAAATTCGTAAAGAAGCCTTAGATAAGACATTGATAGTAAAAATTATTTGAATTATTATTTCTTATAAGAACATTCAAGATGTACGTAATTTTTGTAAGATATAGATATCTGATATATGTGTGACCTTTAATGTATAGAGAGGTCTAGTGGGATCTTTTCAGATTTCTGAAGACTGAATTTAGGTTTGTCCTTAAAAACCTTGTGAAATGAGCTCCAAAGAGAATAAGAGGTGACATTTTTGGTTACAGTTCTTTTGGTGAGCTTCATGCGTTGCTGTTAGGTTACCTGGGAGCTTCGGAATTTCTTAATCAGACCTGCAGAGCAAATGAAAACCCCGTTGCTGACACGCTGGCCAAAGCTGAAAAGGGAGTTTTATGGTTGTGACTTCCAGACAAATCTCTCTAGAGGGAGGCAGAGAGCTATTTCTGCCGAGAGATTGGATAGTTTATGTGTGCAGCACAATCAGCGGCAACAAAAAAGCACTCTTTGTCAAGTGTGTTTCAGGTGGCAGCACAGGTTCTGCTAGTGGCAAAGCCCTTAAATATTCACCTCCATCACTGGCTCAGCAGGATTTTGCTCTTGCAAAAGCTGTACGGCACTTTTCCTGCAATTGCCGATCTCCGATTGTAGCCCTTCTAGCGCAGAACCAGAGGGTGATTGGAGGAAACTGACTCTGAATTGGGTTCTGTCTAATCAAGACTGGAAGTTATAACAAAGTGGTCCAGTCCTTGCAACTGTTCTTCCAGGATGGTGGCTAATTATTTCACAAATGTGAGTATTATTTAAATGCCCTTCCCAATATTTTTTCTTGCTCTGCTCACCACAAGCAGTTTGCTGCGGGCGTCTCCTTGTGCGGATGCAGCGAGTCCGCCAGGTGCTGACCTGGGCTTCGTTCACAAAATCACACATTTTAAAAATTGCCTCATGTACTCAATGTGGGGTCAAATCCTGCCTCATTGGAGCTGATGAAAAAACGCTTGTTAGCTTCAGCCCGGGTTTTCAGAAGATCTCTCTGCTAAAAAAGTTTTGTTTTCTTCCAAATCCTAAACTGGCACAACAGTTGATTTACTAAATAGAATTTAGATTTTACTTAGTATCCAAATTTTTGACAGCAGAGCATATTTGTGTACCTGTTAGGCCTCTGCTTTTATTAAAAATAGACTCAAGGACACGACTCACTGCGCCGTGGCTGTTTCAGGTATCCTAGACCTCGGCTGGAGCAGATGGGTTTGGTCTGGCACTCTGGCTTCGCACGTACTGGAGGGCACAAAGCCCTGTGGGTGAGAGTCTGAGATGCAGTTCACTACAGCACAGCCAGCAGGGAGGGCTGCAACTTGTTAGCTGGGAAAAATTCCTACCAGTAAATTGTGGGGCACAAAAAAAAAGTTTGCAGAAGCACTGCCACAAAGTGATCTGAACACAGCCACAATTAACGGGCCGAAACATCTGCATGTGTGTTTGCAGGCCATGGTTTCTCTCTGCTAACTCAAGTCCTAATGCGCATTAACTGTTTAAAACCAATTTCGTTGCAGTTAAAATTGAATATGACTGTTAGTCTAGAAAATATGGCCTATTTCCTTTTACTAGTTAGCTTTTAAAGGTGTTTTACAATTCAAATGAGCCATGCAATTAAAGGTGACATTGCCAAAACTGGACAGACTAAAATTAGACATTCCTGCTGTGTGTTAGAGCTTGGCCCACATTTAGATCATGCTGTCTTTGGGCTGTACCTGTCTGCTCCAATCTTATGAGTCAACAGGATACTGAAATGTTCCAGAATCCTGTTCTTTGTGTTTTTCTTTTCTTTCTGTCTTCCAGTATTATCCTGTTTTGCTTTCCCTATGTAGTATTTGATGCTCAAAACACACTGACACGCACACACTCGTGCACACAAACAACATTTTAGCGTCGTTGCCTTGAGACCTAGGATCTGCTTCACCGTTACACTTACTGAGCACCACAAACCTGTGATTAGAAGCAACTCCTGCCTTACAGCCCCTGCGTTTACAATCCGCAGAGCAGGCAGTAGGGCGGCAGGTGGTTATCCAGTAAACCTAAAACCGAAGGGGAGCTTCAGGATTTGAGCCACAGTCCCTTCCCTGTGCTTTGATCTGTGCAGCTTCCATGTAGCAATCTGGTTACAAGGCTGTTGAGAGAAGGGTTTTCGTTCCACGGTGGAGGTGCACGGAGGGTGTTTGGCTCTTCAGGGAATGCATGGGAGGTTCCTGGCATCCCACCTTCTAAATAACCCTATGCATTAATTAAATACATCATTTTACCATCCCTAGGTAATCAGGGATGTGATTATCATTAACATTTAGCAACAGAAAGCATTCTGCCCTGGTTTGGGAACAAGATGTCAGTCTGAAGAGTCCTGAACATATCTCTGGTCGACAGGTCAAGATGAATTAGAAAGTCAGGAGGGAAGAATATCTCCCAGAAAATGCTTGTTGCTCTTGGAACGCAGGATGTGGCCAGAAGGAAAACTCCTCTTACTTTCAGGCTCAACTCAATGGATTTGCTAACAGCGTTCTGCAAGTCAGTGACACCCTGAGTGAGTCCTGTGAGGTCAGGGGGCTTGTGCGAGTTCTCTTGGACTGCTGTCCTGTCACTGCAGCTGAAGCACCTGATGTGATGGTTTCCTTTGGATCAGGAAGGGGAGGAAAAAATAATTAGCTGCTTTCTGGGAGAGTGGGCGAGGTTTTAATAGTCAAAACCTTAAAAATATTTAGTATTTGTGTGTGTGTGTGTCTAAACCTCATAATCAGGCATAGGAAGGACATTCAAATTCTATAGGGAGGAATGGTGCAAAAAACCCGGAATAAAATAGCATAAAGTCTATTTTGAGTCACCTCGTGCAGCTTCCAGGCAAGACAAGATTATATTCTACAATACCCAATAATGCAGTGTTTGTATAGCGTGGAGAAGCCAGTAGGTGCTTTACAATGTGCTGTTTAACTTCAGTGTTATAAAACAGCATATAAATATGCTAGAAACTGGCTGTATGGCCTATCTCTTTCAGAAATGCCTTTCACGATGTATCACTGGAGTGCTAAAGCCTGTCACATAGAACATGCACACAACCATCTGATTCCAGCAGCAGTGAACTTTTTTTTTAAAGAACGAGTCCCTGTTTTATGGCACCGGTTACCAGATCCAGCTCTTTTCACACTGGGCCAGCCACTTGAATCCAGACCAGGTTGGTAGTTATGTCTGTTAAGTGACCTGTGTGAGCAGAGTTCTTGGTTTCAGTCCAGCTCCTCATGGAAAGCTGCCCGGGTTGCTGAGAGGACCACACCATCTGGCAGGGCCGCGGGTGCTGTTAGCGACAGGGAGAGCTGTGGAGGTGCCACGGAGGCTCTGCCCACGCCACGCTCCCACGGGTGGGCTCTGCAGGTCGAGGGCAAAACACACGGGGGATGGTGACACGAGAGCTTGTGTTATTTTGTGTGCTATACCTATACCTGGAAAACATCTTTCTCTGGTGTGTGTTATGGTGGCACCACTCCAACTTGCTTTAGAGAATTGGGGGCTTACGAGCAAACACTTGAAAAAGTTAAGTCCACTGTCTTGTGCCCAATTCAGCATGAACCATACAGGACTTTTCTTCACAACTGATTCCTGGAGTGAATGAGATATTTGTGGAGTGTTCTAGCACTGCAAAAATAACAGAAACTAGTGTGCACATATCTGAGGGCAGGGATAATCCACCCCTGGAATCACTTTCTGAGGGACACAGCGAACTCTCCATCTCTTGCAGCCTTTGGACCAGGATTGATGTCTTGTTCCAGAAGAGATGCCGCAGCCTGTACTGTTGTTAAGGGTTTGATGGAGAAATTACTGCAAGATGTTCTTTGGTTTGTGCTGTTTAAGAGGTTGCCCTGAGTCATCTTTTGGAGCTGGCCTTGAAATGCATGAATCAAGCGACTCTTGTGGAAGATTGGCATGTGGCAGTATTTACTCCAGAGATTTTATTGTTGATGGTAAAATGCCCTTCTGTCTATCCTTATATAGCTGGAGACTTTGTGTCTGAACTCGGAGCTCTTTTAAAGTCTGGGGTTAGTAGGTGTTAGTGCTCTTAGCTGAATTCTGAGCCCCTCCAGGAGCCTTGCTAGCATAACTCAAGCTCTCTAGGAGTGCACTGGACCCTTATATGACAAGCCAAGAGTTCCTGCAGCATCTCACCCCCGTCTCTGCCATCATGTTGGCAGGTACAAATGTATTCCTTGACAGAAAGATTTATAAACTCCAACTGTCAGGAAACAAAGCGGTTTTTAAACTTTAACGAGCAGAGTAATGGAAGGAAAATACAAAGGAAATGAAAAAAAAAAAATCTACTAAAATGTTTTTTATTTTGGTGTTCTGCAGGAAAAAGTGTGCATGCTAAATAATAGATGAGCCGTGCAATGTTTTTACAGCTCCTTTCGTATGCGTGAATATTTAAAACATGCAAAAATGTGGAATAGGCATTTACTGAGGACAAAAGAAGAGAACTTATTTTATGTACTGAGAGCAAGATGGGGAAAACAGAGAGATGCATGTTTAATGGATTGCTGTTCGCAGAAGGGAGATATTTCCAAGTGTGAACATATTTGTAGACAAACCAATCTGACAAGTTAGCTCAGGGATGATGTATTACAACAGAATTGGCCTGAGAAGCAGGATTGTGTTGTGAGGGTGTTCGCTGGTGTAAACAATGCCTGCCGGGGGTTGGCAGCCATGCTGGCAGGTCTTCCAGCTACTGGAAACCACTCTGACCTGAGTTCTGGTGCCTGAGAGGGCCTTGTTGTGGGTAGCTGGCAAGAGATACACAGCTTTTCATAACTTTATTATACTGGAAGCCAGAAAGGACTGATAACTGTGACTCCTTGAACTGTTTCGTAAGAGGGGGAGGAGAGCAGGAGTGCTGTGGGTGCAGGGCTCTTTGCCAGAGACAGAGCGGAAAGGCAGGGTGTTTCTTCCAGCCTCGTAACAAGTACAGGCACCCGATGACAGGGCAGGGTTGCTTCACCAGAGGAAGGCAAAGGGCAGCCCTGGATAGTCTTGTTTTGGCTCTGTGGTGGATCTCAGGAGGTTCAGCTTTGGTTTCAGCCCCTTGCTCCTGCCCGAACCGTGGAGCTGATGGCTCCTTTTGTGTCCTGCCGCTTGCTCCAATGACATGACTGAGAGAACATCGTCTGGTTTGGGCTGACCTGGTTCTTGCTGTAGGTGTTTGCTGTGCTGTTGGCAGTGAAGCCTCGGTGTTGGCTGGGGATTCCCTGCGGTCTGAGGAGTGAGGAGAGGCAGGAGCATCTTCAGGAGTGAGGAGAGTGGCAGACTGTGGAAGGGTGGCCTGTGCATTTATCAGCGACTTTCTCCTTGGTGTCTTGGCTGATAGCTTTGTGTTTGGAAGTGGCTGAAACCAGAGAAAGGAAGGCCTGTTGCCACGACTGGCAGGGCTCATTATTCGCGATACCACAGCTTATGGTTTAGTGCTTGTTTAACTGGACTTTTTTTTTTCCTCCTGACTTTTGATTTCTTTTTGCCAACTTTATATTTTAATGCATGTTTTTATAGAAATATTTATAGTGCACATGTTGCATATAAAACACCATTATAAAGCTTTTTGCTTCAGTCCTGTTGAAATAAATGATGTTATTATAATAATTTCATAGGGTTATATCTGTTCTGTAATGAAAAAGTCCTGTGGCTGCTTGAACCATCAACCCAGGCAGTTTTTACAGCTTTCTGTAGCTAGTGACCTCATGGAGCTGCTGAAACTTTTAAGATACTCCTTTTCCCAGCTGAGGTGGACATGCAAAGCAGAATGAGGAGATAGAAGCAATAAGACATTTACACAATGACCTGTCTGGTCCTTGATCAAGAAACCAGCGTTGGGCTAAATATTGTTCACAATAGTAATGTTATATTTTATAGCACTTATTATTACATCACCAAAAGTCCTGCTGGCCACCTTACAAGCGAGTGGCTTGGTGAGACATGCGGATGAGCTGCACAGGTTCTCAGAAGCTTGCACAGCACCCGTGCTCGTCAGTGTAGGTGTTGCTGGTGTTTCTGCACGCAAGGCACGGATTTCTGTTTGGGAATACCCAGAGATGTGAGCAGTCGGCAGCCTGACTGTGAGCACTTTTAAAATGTTACCTGTGATACCTGTTCCAGTAAGGCTCAGATAAAAGGTTGCTTTCTTCTGTGTTGGTGTTGACAGTAGCGTGTGGATTTTTTCATCTTCTGTGTGAACACCCTCCTGGCTGAGCATTAGCTGAAGTGCGAGTTACATTTTGCTTCCGCAACTCTAGAAAGGGACCTTAAAACCAAAACCCATCCAGTCTCACCCCTGCCATGGGCAGGGACACCTCCCATGGTATCAGGGGCTCCAGACACCAAACAACCTGGCCTTGGACACCTCCAGGGATGGGGCAGCCACCCCTGCTCTGGGAAACCTGTGCCAGGACCTCCTTACCCACAGTTTCTTCCTAATGTCCAATCTAAATCTTCCCCATTCCAATTTAAAGCCATTAAAATGACTGGGTCCCAGCTCTGTAAAGAACTGAATGTGAGTTCAGTGCTGAAATTTCAGAGATTTCTTGTCCACTTTCAGCTCAGCAGACTTTCAGTTGTGTTCCTCAGCAGGGAAAGATCTAAACATGTGCTGGAAGGTTGGCTCCTATGCCTGGGAAGCAAGCATCAGAATAGAAAGATAAGGACTAAGTATCTGAGCATCTAGTTGTATAAGTCTTTATATATAGATATATATGTGCGTGCGTGTACATTCACAAACTTTAATGCGAAATTCGAAAAAGGCCAGGCAGACAACGGTAAAGTACTGTGGATTTACAGGAGATTTTAAAAATTAATAGTCAAACATGAAAATGCTTTATACAAGAAAGGAACCTTTTAGTAACTTCTCCATCCTGGGCAAAAAGTATACTGAATAATTCAGCTATGCACCCAGAAAACCGATTTGCTGAACAAGTGTAAAATAAGTCTGAGGGAGAACTAGTCCAGATTGCCAAATTAAGAATCTGATTCAGGAACGATGAGAGTAAAGGTAGATACAGCATGAGTCTCTGTAATATCTAGTGTTATTATCTATGTAATTACTAGTGTTATGTGTTATTGTTCACCTGATGAGCCTCCACATAAAATGTTTTATATGTGCACAGTATCGAGCCTGATGTGCTCTCTAATTTTCATAAGCGTTATGCTCTAGGCCTTTATTATTGCTCTTTCTGTGCTCAGGTATATGAATTGCTAGGAGCCTAATTCTCCCTTTTAGGAAGTGATCAGTCCATTTACTCCTTATAATGCTCTGTAGCTTCCTTCCTAGCTGTGGGAGGATCAGACCTGTGTAAAGTCACCAGGTGAAGAGCTTTGTCTCTAGCACAGACTGCTTAAGGCTGCCCATGGTGTTCTGGAAACGACATGAATTTGTGCTGCTCATACTCTGTGCAGTCACCTGCTTTTTGACCTTTATGGTGGAGCTGTGCATAGGTGGGATGAGGAGGAATTTCTAGGAGAAAGGGCTAGTGTTTTCTCACTTGCCTATTTACTTCAGACCCAAATCCATGTGCTGCACTTGAATCAACCTGGTCAAGGCTGTGTGGTCCATTTGGAGACCCAATCCTGTTTCTGATTCGTACGAGGCACTGTGCATAGACTGGGCCCTGTTTCTGCCATGCTGTAAAAGAGTTGGGTTTTGCGTACTGCACTTTGGAATGAGCCCCTCGGAGGAACAGGCTCCATAAAGTTTTTATAACCCATATTTTATAAGGTATAGTGAGTTGAACGAAAGGAGTTTTTTCATGTGTAAGTGTGTGCATATGAATCAGAGCTAATACACAGGTAATTCAGCCTGGCAAAGCAGGTAGGACCACAGACTCAGCCTCTCTAGAAGTTGACCCCTAGATGTGGATGAGGGTAAAGTCTATGAGGAATAGCACAGCAGTGGTCAGAGAAACATCATAAAAACTCATTTTCATAACATGAGAAATAACCCTCCTTGTCGTAGCCCACAATGTCCCACAGTGATGAGGTATGAGGACTTTGCCAGTGAAGGACCAGCCTTCTCCAGATGATGTGGTGGGTTTGGAGAATTTCTTGTAAGAAATACTCGGGAAGGGACTGTTTGATATCAGGATTTTAAACCTTACAGTGGTTGTGAAGGGCACTGCAGGTACTTTAATGTACTCCTGCTGTGGGGGTAGGAAAGAGAAAACAACACAGTGCTGTTTCTTTTTTCCAAATGAACATTTGCTCTTGTAAAACCCAGAGCTTTTGGGGCTTGGAGCCCCTGATCCAGTGGGAGGTGTCCCTGCCCAGGGCAGGGATGGGACTGGATGGGCTTTAAGTTCCCTTCTGACTCAAACCATTCTGTTATTTTATGATTCTGTGATGCTCTTAGCACAGTCTGGGCTTTAGCAAAGCTCTACAGAACCTCATCCACCTGTGCCCACATTCTAAACTCACTGCTCCATGTTTCAGCTCCTCTTACAAAATAAAAATTTTGCTTGGAGGACAAATGCCTCCTGGTAACTACTTGGAAAAAGCAGTGATCCACGTGGACACCTCAGCTTAGTGTAGGTGAATGCAAGCATGAAGTAATCCTGAGCCACACTCTGTACAAACGTGACATTTCAAATGTAACCATTTCAAACTGCTCTAGAATTTGAAATGTAAGGAGCTGTGTTCAGCCTCAGCCCTTAGAAATGCCTCCACCCTCCTCCCTCTCTTCTGTTGCAAAGATGACAACAAGCCTGTTGTGACCTCATGACTCCAGCAGGATCAGGCAGAGCACAAGATGTTCACCCACCAAACTGACTGAGAGGAAATGGCCTCGAGCTGTGCCAGGGGAGGTTTAGACTGAATATTAGGAAAAAATACTTTACTGACAGAGTGGTGAAGCACTGGTAGAGGCTGCCCAGGGCAGTGGTGGAGTCTCCATCCCTGGAGAGGTTCAGAACATTTGTAGATGTGGTGCTTCAGGACATGGTGTAGTAGGTATGGCTATGTTGATGGTTGGACTTGATGATCTCAGAGATCTTTTCCAACTGTAATGATTCCATGATTCTATCAATGCACTTTGCTCTTTGATGTGTACAAAAGTGTAAAAAAAAAAACATGTAAAAAACTCCTTCTGGTGGGAACTCTGCTGTGGAGAACTTCAGAACGTTGTCTCTAGGGGTACAAGTGGCAAGACAGGAGAGAATTTGCTCCCAATATTTTGGAGTTAAAAAAAAAGCCCCAAACGCATCATTCTGCAACAGTAATTCAGACATGGTCAAGATTTGAGCCGTTGTAAGGAATATTACCTGCCATAAAGTTTGAATGGTGTTGAATTTACAAAAAATGCCTGGTGTCAAATCATACTGTCAGGAACAATTAGCCATGGTGCATAAAAAACCTCTTACAGAGATTACACTTCCCGTATTGTTTTACAGAAAAACTTTGTGTTAATGTTATGCTTTGAATGCCTTTTGCCGTGAAACATTTAAGAAACAACAGTTTATAGTCTCTGATCTTTATGGTTTGGAAGAATGAATACTCTCCTCATGTTAGGCCAAATTGATGTTTTAAATTCAGGAGAAACCCCATCATGTTATATAAAAGGAGAGAATGTCCTAAGAAGAAAGTGGTCAAATCATTCCAAGATGTTATGGGTTTAAGGGGTTTTTCAGCTTTTTTTCCTACGGAAAAATTTTCATGATCCTGGGCATGTGGTCAAAAAACACAGAAGTGAGGTATTTTTAGACAAGCACATTTGGTATAAAATTACGCACTGCAGTGTGTGCGGGGACAACCTGGTCTATGGGACACTGGGGCTGGAGGGTCTCCCTTCTCGGTGCTCCTGGACTGGCACAGTGCTCTGGCTCAGGAACATGGAAGGTGAGGGTGGAAGCTTTTTCCTTCTGCATTATCCAGTCTGCTGTGTTTGCTCTGCTGGGGCCGTTGTCACTGGCTCAGTGCAGAGGGGCTCACTGTGGAAAAAGCATAAGGAGCAAATGCCTGCAGAGAGTAGGACCTGTCCACCCGTGCCTCCCTCTCCCCAGCCCTGGAACACCCACGGCTCTGCCCGGGTCCGTGACACAGGATAATCCTCCTGTCCCTCGTTCTGAGAAACGCTGCAGGTGGTGGGCAGCCCAGCGCTTCTGGGGTGCAGGCATCATCCGTCCCTCTGCCTTTCCCACCCAGCAGTGCCTGCGCATCTCTGGGGCCTGGCAGCTCAGACTCCTTTGAGTGATTCAGGATCCAACTTTCTAAGATCTGCTTGTAGGTTTTTTTCCAGCCCTGTCAGCACGGCGGAGCCAAGGCATCCCTGGCAGCTCTGGCTGGGTTCTGTTTGGCCTCACGCATCATCACCAGTCTTGCCAGTTAATTCAGGCAGAGGGTGATGATGTGTGAGGCAGAAAAAGCACAGCCTGGCCTTCAGGTGCTGGGCACAGTCACCACAAAGGCAGTCAGGAAAACGCTGTTTCCATTTGTACACTTGAGCGAGCGTGACCTGGGAATCCTTGAGGCTGGAACAGATCCTGGACCTCAGCGAGGTTTACTGCTCGGCCACAGATGCACTTGGACGACTGAGAAACCACCACGGGAGTGAGTCTGTGTCACTGTGAGCCAGGCTAGGGATGGCACTTCAAGCCCATGTGAGAATCCTTAGCAAAGACAGACCCTTTGGCTTGGTAAACAGCAATGAGTCTCTACTAGACACTGGAAGCTGGCCAGCTGGTGTGGCCTGGCTACTGAGGGTCCACTCTCTAACCCCCTTGGGCAGCACTAGGGCTTCCTTGGTGCCTTTAGAGTGAGATATTTGGGTTGACTAGACTTCAGTTGCTTTGTTGGCTGCTCTGGAATATGCTGGGAGACAGGCAGGTGCCTGCCCTCTGGCGATGCCTTTCTCCTGCAAGGATGACCAGAAAGGTTTTCACCTGCAGTGTCAGCAGTCAGGCTCCAAGCCCCTCTTGTGCTCGCCACGCACCCAGATATCATAGGCTGCTATAAGTCTCCTCCTCTCCAGGCTGAACAAGCCCAGCTCTCCCAGCCAGTCCTCATACGGGAGGTGCTCCAACCCTCAGATCATCTCTGTGGCCTCCTCTGGACTCGCTCCAACAGATCCATGTCCTTCCTGTGCTGAGGAGGCTTTGCTGCTGCTGCGGGAGGGACACATCAGTGTCCCTGTGGTCACAGACCCACATATTTTATTTGTGCCTGTCTGTGGGTGTGTGTATGTGTGCACACACTAGTGTGACAGCGCCTGCAGGGAAGGGTTTGGTTTGGTTTTGTTCTGTTTAAGGGATACCGTAGTTTTGATGGGAATATTGACTGGTTTTAGGAGTGGCAGAACCCTGGCATTAGGTTAATAAATACACAGCAAGAAGAACTCTCTGTGATATTTCCAGTTCCCACTGCTCCATATTAGGAGATCTGGGACCAAAATAACTGCAAAAACCTATAGCCAAGCGAAAAACACAATATAAAATGCAGACCAGGAAACAGACTGAGGCATGATCATGAGCAAAACCAGTGAGATTGCCTGTGAGCCCAGTTGTTTGCAGGTTCAGGTTAACATCCAACAGAAAGAAAAGGGTAAAAAGGCAGCCAGATATCCACGAAGAACATTTAGAGAACTCTTCTGTTTGCTTGTGATATTTACAGCAATTCACGCTGCTCAGAGGCCAGGACTTGATCCAAAGCTGACTGATAGCAGCAGCAGTCTTTCCACTACCTTCAAGGAAAGCTGGATCTCTTTGCTGGGCACTGAGTGCTTGTGATGGACTCGGTGTTCACGCAGTGATGTTGTACACATGGAAAATCAACCCTGAGTTCTCCTGGATGTGCTGCTGTTTGCTCCTCTTTTATTAGTTTACTTATAGAACGTAAGTGTCTCATCACAAAAGGCTTCACAAGACTGACGGTGGTTTCTGAAAACCAAACTGCCTCAAGTGTACTTGTTTGTTAAAATCAGAAGTTGGATCCTAGCTAGGCTCTATGCCTTTAAGGTGGGATTCCTCCAGAGTGAAGCTGGGCTGCCAGGACTGCTGCTTTCAACTTCAGACTATGTGATATATTAGTTTGGTCTCAGAAGCCACAGTGCTTCCTTACTTATGTAGCTTTGATCTAAAAAGCTGTTTATTTATGTTTTACTGAACTATAAAACATCCAGTAAACATGCCTCATGCTTCTTTTATGTTCTACATGAATTCTGTCATGAAAACGTCAAGGAAAAATAATGAAGATCTTTATTGTGTGGCTGCTGGTGTCTTCCTTTGGAAGTCCTTATGCTTTGTGTTTCTGTTTGTATGACTGTAAAATTCATAAGGCTTGCAGATGTCTGGCCTGCAAAGCATCTGGAGGAGAAGGAAGTTTTTCCGTATGAAATCTCAATGGATGTGCTACTGAGGGCATGGTGAGGAAATAACGATTTGGCATTTCTCTTTGGCTGCAGCGTGATAGGGTTTCTACCATAATTATCTGGAGGTATTAATTATTGTGCTGGGGATGACTTTCTGTGCTGGGTGGTGAGATGCCCCTTCTGTTGGGTGTGCCCTTACTTGCAGCATCTCACAGCAGCCAACAAACAGATGGGAAGACCCGGTCAGAGCCTGGGCCACAGCCCTAACTGCCCCCAGTCCCTGTAGTGTGCCTGGAGAGGAGGGTCCCAGATGACCTAACAGTGCTTCCTTCCTACTCATGGAATTATCAGTGTTGTTTTAATAGAGCTGAGAAGGAAATGTGCAAATTCAACATGGCCCTGCACTGCATGTTGTGGTGTAATCCAGCAGACAAAGAATTAGGAATTAACTTTCTCTGCTAATTTACTGAGGGGAGGCCCAGGTGAGCTGCAGGTTGTTAACGGGCTGTGAGGGCCCAGGGCAGGCAGCTGTGGGTCCAGTGGCCTGCCAGGAAGCTCATAAAGCAGGATGGGGCTGCCTCTTCCCTTTCTGCTGGTGCTCCTCTTCCCATGGGGGTTCTCTCCTGCTGAAGCTTCTGCTGGTAGGTCTGGTCCTGTCCTCTAGAAACCCAAGGAGCTTCCTTGACTCTGTTAACCATGTGCCTCTGTAACGAGAGCTGTTCTGAGCAGCTTGCTTCTGTTTGTGATAGTTTGTGGGGGAGAACGTTGAGCTGGAGTTCCGTGGCTCAGGCTGGGCAGTATCCTTCTTGCCTTCAGTGCAATCCTCTCCCAGCCCTCTGCAATGTTGGGAAGATAGGAGACATTGTGGTTGGCTAAGGCAGGTCAGTCTTGTGTGTGCAAGAGGAGAAGCAAATTATTAAAGCTGTGGGTCAGCAGTGAGGAAGGGGTGGGAATCTGGACTTCTTCAAACCTCCATTCTTATGGTTCAGTATTTCAAAAGTGTGATACCATGCTGGTCAGGATCCGGGGGTTGCATTGTTAGTTCTTCCTCTGCAGAATGTGCTCTTCAGGCTGCTCCAAGAGCAGGATGCACACGTCCTCTTTGGGGTTCTGAAGCGGGAGTGGTTCAGAAACATGAAAGTTGACTTCCCTTCCATCTGAACAGAGAGCAAAAGGCTAATTCCATTTTACAGTCATCTTTGTACCAATATAGTTTGTATGTTGCGTTTGACCTCCTGTAACAAGGTTAAACCACAAGGATCCCCTTGAGAAGTTGCTATTCATCTTTTATATGTGAAGATTTTCAAGTATAGAAAGGGGATAAACCTAATACGGTGTTTAATGGAAAAAAATTATGACACCAATAACACATCTGTGTCTGTAATTTCACAGGTTTTCTTTCTGTATATTTATATATGTATATATGTATAATTTAATATCGGCCTCAGGGTTGTGGTCTCACATGTCATCAGCTTGCAGGAAACTGGATCCTTGGACTAAGTATCAGATGAGTTGCTAATGTTTGGAAAAAAAGCAAAAAACATGCTTTAGGTCTCTGTTTTATGACCGTTATTGAAGTAAGAATTTGTGATTGTAACCTGACACTCGCCTCACCAACATGTTTTCATTATTGTCTGGATAATTGAAAGTCCAGGCAAATCTGGATATTAAGAGATATTACATACGGAGGTCATGGTGTTCCACACAGTGAATGTTGAGGTGGTTTGGATTAAGGATGAATATGTTGCACCGTTTTATGCAGGCTTAAAGATCAGTTTATTCCCACCACCAGCACTCCAGAAGCAGGCTGGTTAACCTGTACTTAGTTTATTTCCAGGTCTGATTAGCCAGCACGCCCAGGCTGTCACGCACAAGCTCGCAGATCCTTCTGTCTCCCCAACAGCAGGAAGACTTATTTTACAGCAATTCAGAGTTGTGTATCCACTATAATGCGATAGTGTGTTATTCTGTGCCATGTATGGAAACATGGGGAGCTTTCTGCTGTAGCAGGGCCTGTTGTGGGGAGGGCTGTGAGCAGGACCTTTCTGTTGCATGGAGGTACCTGTAGAAAGGAGCTGGTAGATCCTCACCAGCCTGCAAAAGGGAGTTTGAATGCTTCTGTCCTTGTCTGTTGTCCCTGTTCTTGTACAATTTACAGTTGGTTTTGTTTGTTTATGCAAATTGGATGGTCATAGAACTGTTTGGGTTTGAAGGGATCTTAAAGATCACCCAGTCCCACCCCTGCCCTGGGCAGGGACGCCTCCTGCTGGATCAGGGGCTCCAAGCCCCATCCAACCTGCCCTTGAACCTTTCCAGGGATGGGGCAGCCACCCCTGCTCTGGGCAACCTGTTCCAGGGCCTCCCCAGCCTCACAGGAGAACGTTTCTCCCCAAGATCTCATCTCAACCTCCCCTCTTTCAGCTGAGAACTCTTCCCCTCATCCTATCCCTGCCCTCTCTGATCGAGAGCCTCTCCACAGCCTTCCTGTAGCACTCTGAGGCCTCCCCTACCCCCAGCATCTCCTGGTCATGCTTCAGTGTTTTTGTTCCATCACTAAAAAAAATCCAGAACCTTGGTTTGTTGGCTGGAACTGATGTTTGTTGAAAATCGTCAGAGTTGGAAGGAGAGATGATGAGGATCCAACCCAAAAGGTGGTCTTCTGTGTCAGTGAGCCATGATGACAGGGGCACTTCTCTGCCCTAGTCCAGGCCTATTCCTGTTGGGTGGGTGATTCACATCTCCAGGATTTATGGATTGAGCAGTTTCCCCTCTATGTTAACTCAAGAGCTGACATACGTAGAAAAAGGTAGATGACGTTTGTAAGTTAATCCCTATTAACTGGGCATAACTGGAAAAATAAACCAAACAAAAGCTTTGGGTGGCTTTGAAAAACACCATGGGACTTTTCTGCTGCATTTCTGAATCCTTTAATTAGATGCACGTGTCTCCACTGACACAAAACCAGGACTCGATCATTCATTAACCTTCACACACAAGTTCAATGCTGTGTTCGGCCACAGGATAAGCAGACGCTGGACAAGGGGAATGCAGACCTGCTTATTGCTCACCCCGTCTTGGGGTAAAAAGCCTTTAAACAATTGGAAAAAGCAAACTCCGTGTCTGAGTTCTGCAAGGAACTAATTACTTGCCTGGACTCTCCCCACATACCAACTTCTACCTCCATAAATCCACCGAACAGCAGGCATCCATGAAAGTCCTCCACACTTCTCTTCTGAATCAGGCTCTTTATGTGTATCTCGACTTGCATGTGGAAGATTCATGACCCAGGCTGCCTTAAGTATTTTTGTTATGAATAGGAACCCTTAAACATTTCCTTCTCATTTAATTTATCATTTTTTTCAGGCTTTCAACACTAGGTTCAAGCTAGAAATAATGGGAGGCAAAGCTTGTCACTGAGAAAAGAGCTTTAAAATAATAAAATATGCTCTAGGAAGGAGAGGAACAAGGGAATAAATTCTCTGTTTACAAAACAGGAAGATTTTTATGTTGTGTGGCTGCTATGTGGCATCCTGGTGTCTCTGAGCATTGACTCGATTCCATGTTGAAGTATGGTTTTAGGCACAAGTAAGGAAAATAGTGAAAGGAACAGTGACAGTTGTAGGGACTGTGTCACTGCTGGTGTGCAGAGAGGTCGTTACTCACTGCTGAAATGTCTCGTAAGGATGACTGCAGCTGGGGATCAACACAGCTCAGTCGTTCTGCCTCTCCAAGGTTCTTTTTAATAATTAATTATTAAGTACTGGTGATTTACTTACACTCACACCAGTGGGTTTTTTCACCATGTGGGCTGGGAACATTAAAGCTGTGTTTTGCATTAGGGGTTCAAATAGCTCTGCTCAGCTCCAAGGGAAACAGAGTTGAAAACACCGACTTCCTCCCAGTCAGGTATCACAACACTAAACCTGTTGAGCTTTTGCTTGGAAGTGGATTGTGGATTTGCTAATACTTTTAGTAAGTCGCATTTTACAGCTTAGGATGTTGTTTAAGTTCATAACGGCACAAAACCTAATACTGATAATATCTTTGGAGCTTTAAAAAGAGCTGTTTAGAGTAAACGCTTCATTTACAGCATCTTGAACAGAATGAGAAATGGCAAAATTTGAGAAAATGCAGATGTATAAAATAGGCTGTTCCAAACTATATGTAAATCCCTTAGATTACACGGTGAGGAAGACCTGTATGCTCATAATAATGTCTATGAAATGGGTATGAAAGTCCTGACCAATTGCCATGTGCCGTTTGGCCCGTGAGTGAAATAACAGGCTGCTTTTCTCAGCTGCTGAAAGCACTTT
Source organism: Coccyzus lansbergi (assembly GCA_033558105.1). Lineage (NCBI taxonomy): Eukaryota > Metazoa > Chordata > Aves > Cuculiformes > Coccyzidae > Coccyzus > Coccyzus lansbergi. Next base: position 632,411 of record JAUMJK010000061.1, read on the forward strand.
TTTCAGGGGCGATTTGGTTCTTTGCCTCTTCAAAGGGAAATTTTATCCATCTTATTTTTTTATGTTCTGTATACGCGTGACATATGGACTTACAAATGGGCAAATCATCACCAGCACAAGAATGATCCTCGCCATTAGCAAACGGCGTGTGCAAGGGGAATGTTCAAGAGGTTCTAGTTTAAGCAAATAACGTTTTTTACAGTCAGTGACAGATCATGGAATGGTTTGGGTTGGAAGAGACCATAAAGCCTGTCCAGTTCCACCCCACTGCCATGGGCAGGGGCAACTCCCACTGCACCAGTTGCTTTTAGGGGGAGAAAATCCATCTTGTTGGGAGCTTGCCTTCCTATTTGGTGTCTGCAAGTCAGTTCCTCTGCTTCTTGGATGCTCCAGCATCTCAGTAATCTGAGTGTTGGAAATGAGGTGCCCAGACCAGATGTGGTTGCCTTCCCAGAAGTCTCGGCTTATCACCTCCAGGGCTGCTCTGCTTTCCACTGACTCAGGAGGAGAACATTTTTCTCCGACTGTTCCAAACCAACCGGGGGAGGTTGAGGACAGCCTATACAATTTCATCTAATCTGATGTTGGAACCTGGAAAGCGTTGCGTTGGTTAGCTGCGATTCGGAATGTTAACCACCAAATCCGTTAGAGGAATTTATAATTCATTTCAGCTATTGCAGGATTTAGTACAGTAAGATCATTATTGCCTTGAGATATCCTTTGGGTCGTTAATTTAAATTAGAAATGCCTTCAAACAGCGTATCACGCACAACCCCTTCTATAGGTTTTAGAGCTTAAATAAGCTCAAGAAAATACTTCCTGCCAGGTATTATTTTTGCAAATGTGAATCACGACTTCCCAGCAGTGTAGGGCCTGATTGTTTACAGTTGTCAAAGGTGGTGTTGCAGCAAGTAGCAGATACACTCTTAATTGTGCTAATTATCATTGCTGTAAAGGACCAAATTCTCCCATGACTGAATCTCTTTGGGTTCTTTAGTGATTTTTGCGCTATAGAGGTTGGTGGCTGGATTCAGACCTACAGCAGCTGCGACCTTGTAAATGAGGTGGACATTTGCTATGGAACTGCTGCTGAAGTAGAAGTAGGAGGCAAAATGCCTCAATACCAAGGGCGTTCTAGTGCAAATAGAGAGTTGGTAGAAAGGTGGCCTTGTGAGACAGGGGTTTGGCTTGCTCTGGGCATGGAAATAGGAGTATGAAGGCTCTCGGTGCAAATCATTTGTCAAAGTGAGTTGATTGAGCATCAGCCACTTTGAAAAGCAGCCTACAACTTATGTTCTTGGAATGCAGAGAACTTCCAAAATGAGAGGGTTGTTGCTGAGATCACTGGTGTTCCCCAAATGCAGATATATACCTCCCAGTTTAACACACTCTCAGGGAGGGCTCAAATCAATGATACAGCCGAGGAGTGGACATGAAGGTGCAAGAAGTGGGGCCCTGTGCCTTTGCGGGTGACCTCTCTTCCACTGCTCAGTACCTGGACAACCCGATTTAAAAAAAAGCTACCCCAAAACTTAGTGTAAAACTGTGCTGGAAGGCTCAGCAGCACTTAAATAAACAGTTCTGTTGGCTGCAGATTTTGGTTTCTGGGTTGTTTAACACAACTGTGTCAGCCCTTGATTATTCTTTTTCCCAGTCTAATTTCCCTGTCAGAGTCAGAATTGCTTCACATCTATGGCTCCTGTTTCACCTGGACTTTGAGCAAAGGGCTGCATCGAGCTGTCACTGCTGCAGGCATCTGGAGAAGCCCAGCGTTTGGGTCTGAGCATCCAATCTGATGATTGTGAACGTACCTGGGGAAGTGTGTTCAGTGAGTGTTAGGTGATCACAGAACAGCCCTGAACTTGGGCAGCTCTGAAATCCTCTCAGGGCTGGGGTAGGAAGCCTTCATTGCTGCAGTTGCTCCTGCATCTGTACCTTTGTTTTAACGTTTGATACTTTCGAAGCCTCTTGGGGAAGTTACTGCTCAGGGGTAGCAGGAGGGTGTTTGCTGGCTGCCCTGCGTGACACAGTCCCGCTTGTTTCTTGGAAAGCTGCAAGTCTAAGTGAAGACCGATAGCTGGTCCTAGATGTATCCGATTGTTTGTTCTCCCTCTAACCACCTCTGTGCACCAGAGCTGCCCCAGTCCTCCTTGTTGTCTTCTGTTTCTTGGTTAAATGGGGAAAGGAAAGCTCCTTGGCCGCTTGCCACACTGAAACCCCCCACCCCTGATTTATTATCACTGAAACCAGCTGCAGATGTTGGCTGGGCTGCTGCTCTGCTGCCAATTAGGGAGTCTCATGCAGAGATTACTGGTCTGTTTGCCTGGCATTCAGCAAAGAACCTGGCTGAGGGGAGCAGCGGGTCTGGGCAATAAAAATGAGTTTTGAAAAGATGAAAAATAAGTTTCACCTAGGCAGGTAGCGGCTGGAGGGGCATTTAGTGGGGGAGGCGCCTGGGATGGATTTCAGGGGCTTGAGTTGCTGTTTCTTGGGTCAGTCACTCTGCTTATGAACCCTAAAATTCCACACTGAAACTCACCCAGCCCACGTGTGCTTTAGGAGCTTGGAATTGATCTCTGGTTTTTTTTGATCTCACTGAAATCTGTCTGAAATGCTCTGTATGAAAAGACTTCAAGGAAAGCTGGCCTGAGCTTTCCATAGCCACCCAAACCTCGTCTCAACCTGTCCTTGAGAGCTGCGTGGTTCTGTTCGCCATTTTTCAGTGCTAGGTGCTGTATGTGGCTTTGGGGAGAGAAAACAGGCTTCCAGGGACTCTTCTGTAGTGGCAAGTAATGCTATGTTCATCAAAGAGGGGAGAAGAGGAAGGGACAATACTGAAAACATTTGTCAAGGACATCCTGGGCTCAATAGAGCCATTTTCTTCTGCTGTTCTTCCAGTGTTTAAATCAAAGTGCTCACGATTCTAATAATCTAGGAAATAAATAGAAAAAGAAGTTAGAGTATTAGTTTTGTAACTCTTGAAATCAAATAAGATATGAAAGTACAAAAGCAGCTCATACTGACCTGTTTGGGTATCGAGTGTTGAATGCTCCGAAAAAACCACAGAAGCTAATCTCAACACTTGACCAATTGGAATGAATTCCTTACGGATACAAGCAAGATCAGAGCCCCTTAGTGACCAATATTAGATTAAATGAGACTAAACATAGTGGGATTTTACTTCTAGAAGTAGTTCATTATTGCTGTAATGCAAAGCACCTCTTCACTGTGAGGCAGTTCCAGTGTTTAGTCTCTCCCAGCGAGCTCCGTGAGCACAGGATGCTTGAAGGAGATCCTGCAGTTTCGGTGGCTTATCTGGAGAGCAATCTGATGCAACGGCCCCAGAAGAACAGAGGGATGAAATCGGATAACCAGGCTTTACTCAAACTTAATAGCAACATAAAAGGCTTTATTTTCTCTTTCAAGGTTTGAGATGTATTTCGCTATGAAGATGTGGTGTTACATTACCATAATGCACACAAAGATTTTGCAAGCAAAGCCCTCAGTAAAGCTTCACAGCTCCTGTATCCCGTGGACACTTGGGGCTGGTGAAGTGGGATGCTTGGGAATGGCCAGAAACACCACACCTGAAGTGAAACCAGGAAAAGAAGCTTGGGTTCTGCTAAAGATTCCCCACTCAGGGCACTTGGCAGAGCTTGCCAACTCTCTCTGGGCTCGCAGGGGAAGTGTCCTTGCAATTGATGTCACTGTCTTTTCAGTGTGTGGAATGAAGCACTGGAAGAAGTTTGTTTAGTCTTTGCGTTGTTTGTAAAACTGCAAATTGATTCCTTCCAGTCAGAACTGCTGCTGCTAGTGGGACAAATCCAGTCTGTTTGATGTGTTGTTCTTTGCTATTGTTGTGCTTGTGGCAGAATTCACAGCTACCAGGTGGCTTTTTTCACTTTCACAGTCTCTAAAGTGAGATGATGTCAAAATGGTCTCTTGGGTCTCCCGAGGGAATTAAGTGCTGCTTGGCCAGGTCAGTTTTACCCAGATTTCAGGAATCATAGAATTGTTAAGTTTGGAAAAGACCTCTAAGATCATCCAGTCCAGTCATCAGCCCAACACTGCTGTGCCTGCTAAACCATGTCCTGCAGTGCCACAGCTGCATGTTTTCACCCTAACCTGCTGGGATGGAGATTCTCCTGCTGTCCTGGGCAGCCTCCGCCAGGGCTTTGCCCCTCTTTCAGTAAAGAATTTTTTCCTCATATGAAACCTAAGCCTTGCTTGGTGCACCTTGAGGCCATTTCCTGTCATCCCATCACTTGTTACTTGGGAGAAGAAAGGAAGCTGAAAGGAACACAGCAAAGATGATCGATACATTCTCTCCTGCTCATCTCTATCTGTATTTTTGGTAGGGGAAAAAAAAAACCAAAACCAAACAAACCCAAAACTCGCTCAACAAAAAAACCCACCACCCTGCTCCTTTAGGCTCTTGAGAGTTCTACAGATTCCTGGGAAGCAGTGGTCACATGATGCTGATGAAAGCAGAGCAAAGCAAATCCCATGTTCTTCTGAGATCTTTTGCAAACAAAGTGGGATGCTCTGGTGCTAGACAGAAATGGTGCCAAAACCACATTACAGGCAAGCACTGCATAAAGCTCAGTCAAATTTTCTTGAGTTATTGTTTCAGAAGGAAAATACAAGCAAAAAGCTGTAGCAGCCCATGTTCATGCCATTATCAAGGGTTGGTATTTATTTTCAGTGATTTCTTCTAACATTTTTGTGTGTTTGGTAGTACAGAATGAACATATACAGTTAGAAACGTGAAACTGAAGTTAGTTTTGATGTAACAAAATATTTCAATTAGCCCAGACTTTAAACTACATGATTGCTTTTGGCCTTTTAGAGTTTTGCTCTTATTTGAAAATTCACGGATTTTAAAATCCTGGAATTCTTTATGAATTGGAACTCTCTGATCTTCCCTCTTGTGAAGTGGTCCAAGTCTTTTTTTGGGGGGGGAAGAGTGTGTGGTTCATACAAAACTCCCACAAGCTCATCCTTGGAGGCTCCTTGTGGAGGATGATCCTGGGCAGCAGCATGTTCTGTGCGTGGAGTCGTGGTTCTGTGCACTCTAGAGTGGAGGAAATAGCATGGGTATGACTAGAAGTAGACACGTTCTGAGGTGCAATCAACCCCAAAGCTTGAACATTTCATTTTTAAGGTGAGGTGAATTGTCCCATCTGCTTCTCGTCAGCTGGGGAGCGATGCAAGTGGCTTAGTGAGGAGTTCAAAACAGCACTAGTTATCTGGCTGCTAACGTGTGGTGGGAATGAATTCCTACCAAGTGGTTTGCGTAGGGTCCAGAGGCCACCATCCCCAAAGGAAAGAATGGTCTTGGGTCTCCCAAGTCCCAATAAAGTGACTTAACCATAACATTATTATTTCTTTTGGTAATTTTGTGGTATAGGGAAGCGTTTTATTAGTATGTGGGTTTGGACAAAGCATAAACTATTTGAGCAGACCAACAGCAGTTTCACTTGTAGAGTCTGGTAAAACTGAAGACTATTTCTTTACTTGGTAAACATTTGTGGGTGATATAAACTCTCCAGCTTTTAGTAGATAGATAGTGGGTTAGATAGGAAAAGAGGGAATGGTTTTTAGCTGAAAGAGGGGAGACTGAGATGAGATCTTAGGGAGAAATGTTCTCCTGTGAGGGTGGGGAGGCCCTGGCCCAGGTTGCCCAGAGCAGGGCTGGCTGCCCCATGCCTGGAGGTGTTCAAGGGCAGGTTGGATGGGGCTTGGAGCCCCTGATCCATGGGAAGTGTCCCTGCCCACGGCAGGGGTGAAACTGGATGGGCTCTGAGGTCCTTTCCTACTCAGACCATTCCCTGATTCTATGAATATGCAGAAAGCGAGGCTGGCTCATTAATGGTGAGACTCTTCCCTGCTTTTTGCAGCAATCTTTCATTTCCTAGTGTGCTCCAGAGTGCATATTGAGATTAATTATAGACTGTCCAAATTCATGTTTGTACTTACAAAGTTGGGATAATTCTCTTTGCAGTACTTGTGCTTCTCGGTCAAAACAGGAGTGAATTCCTTTCAGAGTGTACAGGTTCCTAGCAGGGCAAGGCTGGCAGGCAGAAGGGCATCTGCTAGAGGTTAACCTATCACTGTTCTGCTACTAACAGTTCATTCTGGATAGACACTGAGAGGGATTGAGGAAATTGATTGCAAAGCAACATGCAGAACATTTTCACCCTATTGAAGCACTGGAGTGTAATCCCTTCTCAAACAGACTTGGCCGAACTGTCAGTGACAAAAGAGGAGCCAGGAGAGGTTGGTGGGCCGGGCGTGACTGGAACATCTCATCGGTGCGCCAGGTTTAATTGAGTTCTTTCACTGCTTCACAGTTTTAATAACGTTTGGAGACGGAGAAGTGAAGGCACCGGCTTCTGTTTCTGATAGATTCCTTTGCACTGAGATTTAATGGATTAGCCAAAATGATGTGAAAAAATGGATCTCTGATTTATTACCTGCAATTTTTCGCCTACTGCAGCATTTTTTTCCCCCTCAATCAGTGTTTTCCACCCTGTTAAAGTCTCGTGTGAATAAGTGCTATGTTGTGTTTCTGGATTTGCCCGGAGGGCTCATCAGACGACCCTTTGCCTACGGTCCCCACCAGGCCATTTAAACAGGAAGTTTAATTTTATAGTATTAAAAAAGAGAAAACGGTACTTAATTATCTGGCTGTGAAACAGCAGTACTCTTTCTTAATTTTAGTAGCTAATAAAATGCTGTTCCTGCAGTTAACTACTTCTGGTCCAAACGCACTACAATTTTGGCTATTTGAATAGAATATTTTATGAACTGTTATATATTGCACTACAGTTTTTAAACTCCACTATGACATATTTCTCTCAAGATTTATTAGCATTTTTTATTTAAAACAATATATTAAAGAGAGGAGAAAGAGTAATCTTAGCTAAAATTCAAATATTAGAAAAACATAACATAGACCAAATCTTTTCATTTAACTTCCCTCCCCCTCTCCCCTTCTCCTTTCCCACTGTTGCTATAAAAAAGTTTTTTGGAACAACAACCCACACCTGCATCATTAATTCAATACGTCTTCCAACGTGACTCAAATCAGAGTATCAGTTTCAGGGGCCATTTGCTACTTAAATGACTCTATGAAAACAGAACAATGAACTACCCCTATGCAGTCCTTACTTTAACTCTGGGTAAAATAAACTTCGGGATCTTTTATATCCCAGTACACGTCTTTACTAACAGTTGCCTTTCTGCTTCTTGCCCCCTAAGCGAGTGGCCTCTCATTAAGTGCGATGTCTGTTGGGCTGCAACTGTCTTTATAAACTCGTTAATGCCTAGAGCATGGGTAGCGTGTCTGCAGTGAGGCAGGAGCCTGGCTGGAGCTTTGCTAAATTGGAAATTCTTTGGGGGCAAAGGCCTTTTGTCACAGTCGGTGCTGCTGGGAGCTTTACCCCCGTTGGCACGGGGACAGGCAGAATGATCATAGGATCATTAAGGGTGGAAGAGACCTCTAAGCTCACCCAGTCCAACTCCATGCTACATCATGTCCTGAAGTGCCACAGCCACATGCTGCTTAGAATCGTAGAATCATAGAATCACCAGGTTGGAAAAGACCCATCGGATCATCGAGTCCAACCATTTCTATCAAACACTAACCCATGTCCCTCAGCACCTCGTCCATCCGTCCCTTAAACCCCTTCAGGGAAGGTGACTCAACCCCCTCCCTGGGCAGCCTGCCCAGTGACCCTTTCTGGGAAAATTTTTTTCCTAATGTACAGCCTGAACCTCCGCTGGTGGAGCTTGAGGCCATTTTTGAACCCCTGCGGGGATGGAGACTCCTCCACTGCCCTGGGTGGCCTCTGTCACTCTAAGTCCTTCATTATAGCCTTATTCTAGGCCACTTTGTACCCTCTCGATGGACAAAGAATTAGATATTCAGCATGCAAAAGCCACGTGATCACTGCCCACCATGAGAGTGTGACTTTCCAGTACAGTATTCTAAATGCAGGTCTTTAGCTTTTTCCATGTCAGGACCACGTTGTTCCCCTCTAATAGCGTACAGTCTCATTAACTTCAGCGAGGTCCTGCTTGAGTTGTGCAGAGGTAAATGTGAGTCCCTCGGTGTCCCGTCTGCTGGAGAAGAAATTCAGCAAAGGTGACACAGGCACAATTTGTTATGAGGCAGGTCGCTTATGAAGGAAATTATCATTTGTTTGTGTAAGGGATAATACCCCAGTGAGCATCTGCTTAATCTCAGCTGTCACTTAGCGATGGAGGATATGCAATTCATGCTGTAGCAGCAACCGGTTAAAAAGGAAACTGTTGTCATCAATTACCTGAGTCAATGCTTTAGAGAAAGCATCCTTCACAACTGTTTCCATAATTTAATTGTGTGTAGTCAGTTAATTTGCTGGCTTTAAGAGACTCTGACAACTATCAATATTATCCTTACAAGCACATTGTAAACCAGCAAAAATAAATGAGGTTATCATTAATACACAGCGGAGTCTGTTAAGAAACGTGCCATCCTGGAGTTCCCTTCCTCACTTTTCTGTGTGTACACATACAGAAAATGCATCTAAATCTCCAGTGCTGTAAAAACCTTTCTTTTTTGTTAGTGATGCAGCTTTCACACAGCTCATCACGTATCCCAAATCTGGAATTCTGGATATAGAAAATGCTGCCTATTTGGTAGCGAAAACCTGCTGCTTATTATATCCCTCCTGGTGCAGTCACTCCTAATACAGACATATCTGAAAATCTTCCCAGATCTATTTTGAGGACTGTCTGAACACCAAAGTATTTGATGATAAGAAGTGTCTTGTTGGTATATTTAAGGATCTTCGATGGCTAAACTGGGACTGGAGGGGATCCAAGCTTCTGACAGAGCCAAAGCCGCCAGGGAAGGCACTTTTATGCAGTCCACAGTGGGGGGGGGGGTGGGTGGGGTGGGCAATAAGGAAGGTTTTCAGGGTTAAAGTAAAAAAACAATAAAACAACAAAAAAGGAAAAACTCAGTTCTAGTGGAAACTTGGGAAAACTCTACTGAATATGGTAAAGGCCTAGGATTCAAGGTTGAGAGGAAACATGTTAATCTGGAAAGGCTTTAAAAAGGTCTCTGTGGGACAAGGTAACAGCAGATAACTGTCTGTGGCAAGTCGTGTGCAACCCTAAATTGTCAGCTCTGAATCAGTCAAATGAATGAAACAACCAGAGACTTTAGTGAAAGAAATGACACCCTGAGCTCTCCAAGAGACTCTTGGCCAAGGACGTTGAGAGGAGCCGAGAGATTGAAGGGAACAGAGCCGATCATGGCCTTGTCAGATGGCATGTGGGGATCGTTACCGTGTTCTGCAAGGACACAGTGAACCCAGGACAAGCCTGAAGTTGTTTATCAAGCACTAGCTGTCCTTTTGATCCAACTCTAGGATGCCAAATGGGCTTGTTCGCAGGCGGATGAAAGACTTTACACACTGGGGTAACATGAATCGATTTCAGAGGAGGAGAGGGAAGAGCATGATGTTAATTGGTAGTGGCTGGGCTTCATTAATTTTAGACAAAACGCCTGAGACACTGTGTAAATTGTTAGTATTAACTATTGTAGCGGTGGTTGCTTAACTTAAGGGCATGGGATAAGGAAGTCTGGCTAAGGCGTAACCTGATATTAGATGCTAGACGATAAAAATCATGCACGTCCTGCATGGGGTGGGAGGCTCTAAGCACCCTGACCCAGTGGGGGTGTCCCTGCCCATGGTAGGGGACTAGCTTTGAGTTCCCTTCCAGCCCAGACCATTCTGTAATTCTACGATAATGAGCCTTTTGGTGCTAATATCTGCAATTGTACGAGAAAGAAGCCTCAGATCCCCTAGATGTACTTTGTCCCCGTGCTGCAGAAAGCAGCAAAGCTCTTAAGAGCCAGAACCTTCTGTGTGGGGAAGAGCTTAAGTCCAGTGACTCCTTTGGGGTTTGATTCCTTGTAATTTTTATGTTAAGATAATGCACCATTAAGTAATTCCTGGACCAGTCGTATGCTGATTGCCTGCTTGCTGTTGGTGCAGACATCTCTCGGTGCTGAGCAGCCATTAGTATTTACCGACCTGAACCTTATCGCTTTGTGCACTTAGTAACCCGGCTTCATTTGCCATTATGTAGATTTCTGTACTTTTTTTTTTTTTGGTTGACACACTTGTTCTTTAAAGACAACAACCCAACTAAGCTATTGTAGCGCTGCGCTTCTTAGTGAGCCCTGCTAAGCAGGCTGAGCTCAGAATGTTTGCGCTTTGAATTTGCTCAATTGGTCCTTTTCCATTATTCAGCCTGGGTCGCTTCTGTTCGCCGCCCTTGTCCAGCGCATTAACTGTCTATTACCTTGTTTACCCTGGTCGTGTTAAATGCCAGCTTATGAATGTCAATTTGTTCTCCAATTAGCTATGCCTTATTGACTTGCCCTTCGACTTTCAAACACAAGCTTTCTGAAGTGCCTATCACTATGAAACTGATTTGTTTAATTTTTTTTAAAGGGATACAACTCTAATGTGTCCTTTTATTTTACTGTTATCTCAGTTACCCTTATTTAAAGTCTGTTTGCGGAGTGTGATTTATTCTAATAGCTTCATATCTGTGTTAATATTTTGTGACAGTTTATGTACATAAACTTGTGCAGGGGATGCATTATTTCTCTTCTCCTGGATGTGGCATCTGAGCAGGAACCTGTTAAAGATAAAAAGACTTGCCAGAAGTCTGGAAGGTGGACATGGATGTGTTTTGTAGAAGATAGATGAAGAAATTCATTAATTTGAGCATAACACATCTCAAAGTCATCCTTAGAGCTTTTCTTTTATTTTCTTCCTCAAGCAAACTACCCAAAAAGTTACTTGGGCTCCCTGAAGAAATACCTTTGGGACAAAAGCAGGGAGAACTCTTAGGAAGCAAGGAGGGTGATGCGGCAAGGGCCTTCTGCTCCTTTTTTATGAGTGGTGCTGGATAAGACAAGTGTGTTTTGGCATCGTAGCAGTGTCAATAAATGGCTTTTGCAGTTATCTAAATGCTTGAGCTGCGCTTGGGCGTTTAATCTCTTGTAAAAGCTGTTTATTGCCTTCTGCGCTGCTCTACGAGGCATATTATCCCTTAAGTATATGAATGACACAATTAGTCCTCTTAGAGCCTTACCAAAATACTGTTGATTAAAGGTCAAGCAGAAAAATTCAGAGGCTGCTCTCCTTAATTAAGAAAGCCAACCCTCCTGCATAAAGATCAGTATCAGAAGGGAAATCACAGTGACGGGAAGAATCAAACGGATGAGGCTCTATAATGAGGATAAATGCTTTGTGGCCGTGGTTAGTTTCTAGGTAACAAATTGAAATCACAAAAGGTGTTCATAAAAGTCCATTTGACTATTAGTGATCTTCTCAAAACAGATTGTTAACTTCAATATGCTGTAAAATCTAAGTGGCATTTATAGGTGGCATCACAAATTGCAGGCAATCAGACCTCATTAACACTGTAGTTTATAATTGCAGATTACTGTAATTTGTGAGATATTCAGGATTTTGCAAGGGTGTTATTTCTGCTATTGAGAGCTAATGAACAGTGGCAGAAATTTACTGTAAGTTTAGTCTTGTATTCTTCTTTAGAGAACAATTGACACTAAATGAAGACTTCAGTCATAATCAGGAAAAAAACCCAACAAGTATTACACAGAATTTTGTCTGGGGGAGGAACCCAGACCTTTCCAGTGAATGGATGCTCATGTGTGCTTGACTGCTTTTGATCCTTTTGCAAGGAAAGAAATGGAAAGCAAGTAACACTCCGAGGAAGGCGGCAGTTCGTGTTTGGGCAGCTTTCTGATCATCTCTGTCAGCCTAATGAAAGAAACTCATTTTGGCTTCCTCCTTTATGTTCTATTTTTCACTTGTAGGCAGCAAGATAAATTTCTTATTATCATCCTGTGTGAGGGCAGCAACTTTGGTCGGTTCAGATGGCTGGATCATAAGAATTCAGCTTCTGGGTGTTTGAGGTTAGCTCTGCCTTTATTTGCTTTTAGGTAGCGTTTGATTGATCCAATAAATGCCTGACACATGCCCTTGCCACAAATTAGGAAGAGGTCCTAACCTTCCATGAAGATTAGAGCTCAGTTATTTCAAGTTTTGAGGATGTTCTTGGATTTGTTTTGTATGAGCTCTAAGGTAACTGTGAATTTAGGTCTGAACTGTTCAGTGATGGGGGCGCTCACACTTATGCCTCACTGCTGATGGAAAACTTTTCTCATCCCTGAGAGTGCCTGATGAATTTAATTCTTCCACAGCTTTTCTCTTGAAGTTAGAAAGAAAAGTAATTTTTCAAAACAATACTGACTGCCGAACCCCCAGGTCAAATCAACGAGAGCAGCCACGGTGGGTGAACCGAGGGGGTCTCTTCAAAGGAAACCGGCTGCTCAGCAGAGGGAAAATACACTCTAGCAGCAGGCAAATATCAGAGGATGCTGACAGTCAGTCATGTATTTCAACCAAATATTTCAAAGATAAAGACATGTTGTAAGAATCGGATTGATTTGAGAGATTGCTGTGTTTTGGCATTGTCAGATCTGCTGCAAACACAGATGTTCTGAGCTGGTTTCAGCCTTGGAAGCTGCTGAACCAGGACTACCTGAGCATCCTGCCAGGCTTCCAAATGAGAAAAAGATTCAGGCTACAATTGCTTGCAGTTCTTTCTCCACAGAAGTGGCAATAAAAGATGGACAAGGTTTATTTTTGGACTGTGTTCATGGGTCACAGGCAGAAATAAAAACGCACGCCTTCCCATTTAAGTCCTTCAGCCAAAAATGCATCAATTTGCAAAGCAAAAAATAGCAGTCACTGATATTCGTGACAGATCTAGTTTTACTCATTTTAGGAGATATCCCTAGAGGTGAGCTTGGAAGGATGTCATATCTGAGTCTTATCTTTGAATCCCATATACTTATGTTTATTAAAATCAATATAATCCATTAGCCTACATTGTTTCCATTTTTAATAATCTATTGATATATTGCCTGGGCTTTTACGGGACTAAACAAATTTCCTCTTTATGTGCCCTGTAATGGCCGGAGGTCAGGCTGGTTGAGAGCAGTTGCTGTATATAAATGTTTATTTACTGCCTGACTACTGATTGAGAACATATCTGGTCCACAGGCTTCAGATGGCTTTTAAACTAGAGATTTATGGCTTACTTCCTGTTTTCCAGACACAGTACACCGTTTTTAAATAAAGTAATGAATGCGAGGTATTGTGAAAATAACAGCCAGCGATTGCCCCAAACTCCGCGTTTGAGAACATGGACTGTCGGGACCTCCGTTATTTCATCATTCATCTTCTCTTGGGGTGGGTTATGTGTGTTAAACGCTTCTGTTTCATTGTCCTTTGTGCCAGTGTGTCTTTTTAGCCTGGAGTTGCCCTCCTCAGTAGCCAACGTGGCCGCCCCAGCCCCTCAGTGGCCAAACCAAAACAAGCTGGAAATTGGTATCAAAAACTTGACTGACACTTGCCTGGCAGCTGTCATTTTCTAGCAGCCTTTCTTCTGTTAGCTCCGAGTTCAACAGAGCATTTACACTTAGACTTGGCTTTAAGCATGAGTCCAGCTCCCTTCTTCGTGTGGCTTCTTGCCTTTTCACTTCTAGCTGGGGGTGTCTTGCAGAATATACCTATTAAGTCCCTAAGAGCAACTACAAAATAGAATTGTTTGGCTTGGAGCTCTGTTTATATATATTTTTGGGAGCCACTTTACATGACAGATCAATTAACCAGGCTCGTTTGGGTCCTGTATCCCACGTGGGACGTGCATCTGCTTCATCTGTTAAATGTTAAACGTTCTCCCTGCCACTTAAAGCTGGATCCGAAGTAATGAGTGCCAAGTTCCTTTTAGGCTTTTGTTCTCAAAAAATGTGAGCGTTCATCTACCCTGCAATATGCAAATTGCTCCTTTGTCCCTCCCGTCACAAGACAAGAAAATCACATTTTTCATTATACTATTGTGACAAAAGCACTTACTAATATAGTATCTTAAATTGATGACAGCAAACAAACAGCTACTGCTGTTCCAAGCTGTGACAGGGGGATGTTCGTAATCCTTGCTCTCAGCCTGGTCTCTGCTGCTCAGCCGCTGTCAGAGAATCTCAGTTACAAACCCTGATTTCATAAAAGAAAATTGGCCGTCATTTCGGATGTTCTTGCCTCACAGGGATTCTTCCATGTGTAAATTCTGATAGTCTAAGTTTCTTGGCAGCAAATTGGATGAGAGCACAAGAGCAATTGACTGTAATTGTCCCCTGCGGATGGGATCATTTATTTATTTGTTTTTACAATTTTCATTCGCCTAGTGAATATCTCTTCCCTCTGGACATGCTGTGGTTTAGAATCATCATTGTTATAAAGACATTTTACCTCCTTACAGAGGTTTAAGAGTCGAACTCTAGCTTGCAGGAGGCAGGGATTTTGATAGGTGAACCAGCTGTGGGTCTGCTGCTGCGAGGGCCGAGGACCGTAACACGCTGTGCCTCGTGTGCCCAACCAGACGTGGCACTGCTGATGGCAGTGGGGAAGTTTTCTACTGGTTTCAGTGCTGAAAGGATTGTATTTACTACTGTGAAGATATTTTCTCCCCCGCTGTGTCTTGCTTGGTGACTTAGATACTAAGGGGCATGGGTTAGAGATTGGTGGGAATGGTTGGACTCGATGATCCAGTGGGTCTCTTCCAACCTGGTAATTCTGTGATTCTATGATTCCCCGTGCTGATCTCTGGCCCCTAGATGATGCTGTTCATCTGTCAGGGGAGGTTCTCCCATCACAGAGATCCAAGTCCACCTTTGACAGGAACAGGGCAGAGTTGGAACAAATATGCCAGCTACTGTTTTTCTTGTAAGGAAATGAGAGTGAAGAGAGGTGGCTGCAAAAGCATCGTGTTAGGGTAGCCCTGACACACAAGTGTTGGCCCTTTATGGGAGTTTTATGTGTGTTTTTAACCCACTATTCTGTTAAAATGAGTCTTAATCAAAGCAGCTCCAAGCGCAGTGTGGACTGTATCCTGCCTGGGGACACAGAGCTCCTTCATGGAGAATATGCTTGTTAAAGCGTGTAACAACAAACATAACTCCCCAATATTTTGTGTGCTCATTAAATGCCCAATATTGGTATTGTCTGTAATAAAAATCTGGCATTCTTTATGAATGTGTTCAGCACCAGCAAAATAGTGGCAGGGAGGGGCTGGGGACTCGCTGCCCTTCTCCCCCTGCGTGTTAAAGTCCCAGGAGTGTTCCCAGCTGCATAAAAGCACCACGACTGTTACAAGGATCTTTATTTCCTTTGGGTTTGAAGCATGAATCCTGATGTGTGTGGGTACTCGCAAGGCAAGTAGGGAGGGAGAAACTGGAAAGCATCAAGTGCTTGGTTCGACACCCGTTAGACTCTAGTGGAGAGCAATAGATTTTAAAGGGAACCTACAGATGCGTTAGCTACTTAACAGGATTTTCGAAAGCACCTGGGTGTCTAATTCCCATTGATTGCACATGAGGGGATTGGCCTTTACTTATAGGACATGATTTACAAACAGAGGTTCTTCCACATGTGAATCCCACTGATCTGTAAATTGCTTGGCAGCAAATTGAGTAGGAATATGAGCACAATTGGCTGGGACTGTCCCTGAGGCGCAGGATAATTTCTTTGTTTTTACAGCACTCCTAACACCCAGTAAACACGGTTTTCCTGAAGGGATGATGCACGGGTTTCCAAGGAGAGCGAGGGTCCTGGCTGCTCCTGAAAATCTTGGCATTTATTTTTAAGTGAAAAGCCTTAAAAGTTTGGGAATCTTCCCATTATGTGCTGTAGCAGCACTCGGAAGTTTAGAGGCTTGCTTTAACTTCTCAGCCACTAAGAGCAGCTGGTGCTAACATAGAGGACGATTCGGTTTCAGAGAGGTCTCTCCAAGGAGGTGCAGAAAGCAGAGGATGTGTCTAATGAATTTGAAGAGCATCAAGCTCTCTCATCTAGGTTAATCTGATCAGAAACTTTATTATATCACAAAACTAACAGCTTAGTATGTGGAGCAAAGCAGGCAAGACCTTAAGCATTCACCTTGGATGGGAATGCTTTTTAGCAAACCTAAAATAACCTTTTTTTTCTGTCTCCCAATGCAAGCATTTGGCTCCTTTGCAGGGGAATGTGATGAAATAGGATGCATAAGTGAATTGAAAGTCCCGAAGGAGGCCTATTAATTGTGGTTTAAAAGAAATGGAGAAACTGGCCCATAGATGTAGGAAATCTGAGAACAAAAGCAAGCAAAGTAAGTTGGTATTAGCTTTAACAAGCTAAAGATGGGCTAGTGATCCACCTGCTGTCAGTCATGACACCTACATATAAGCATGTAACATGGTCTCTGTAGGATGTGCAGAATGGAGTAAATCAATTCTGGTTTCCCCACTGCAGATAATTGCTGACTGACTTCTGAGCACAAGAGAAGGACTTTTGCTTTCTGAGGTTGAGTGTTAGGGTCCTGCTGCACCAGGACCTGTGCAGCTCCGCAATAGGCAGGCAGTTCCTGCTCCTGGAGGTTTACGGTTCATTCTGCTCATGGCCAGACTAATCTGTGATGGAACTGAACTGATTTTAAAGGGTTCACACCCCGAGTGGACTTGACTTAGAAGCATTTCTAACTGTTTACTCTGTCCCATTCCACAGTCAGCAAGCTGTCAAGCTTCTGTCCTTTGTTTGGATGTTAACGATTTCCTTGGTGACAGATAATCCAAATTAACTTTTTATCACCCTGTAAAATCAAAGTAGGTGAGGAGCACACTCAGTGAATTTGGACTTCAGCAGCAGGGCTGCTCTAGAGGTACGGCAGCAGGTTTTGGTATCCTGCTTCCTCCTCCCTCTCTTTGTTTTTGGGAAAGGTCTGGGACTGCGGGTGCTGGAATGAACACCATCCAGCAAGTGCAATGTGTAAATTCTGAGAAAAATATTAAACATGTGGTTTGTGTTTCAAAACCCGGAAAATATTATGAAAGCAATAAAATATTTCTACTGCAGGCAGCCCGAGAGGGCTCTCCCTTTGTGAGTACATGCATTCAGATTTAGTTATGCGTCATTCCAGGAGAGCCAGACCTGGCTCTTACGTTGCCTCGAGCTGTGCTGTGCTAAGTAGCTCTAGAAAATACAGGAGCAGCAGCTCCACTGAGTCCCTCATGGAGCCCATTCCAGACCAGGGTAGAAGGAAGGCAACAGAGATCTGCCTCCCTAGTGCTGTTCACCTACAGGAGTCTTCTAACAGGTGATGTGTAACCTTTCAGAGACACTTGCAGAGAGCACAGGTACCTTGGTAAGGTCTGCAGTGCTGATAATAATTAGTAATGGTCTCACACTTCGTGTGGTCTTTTTTGGTTTGGCATTCAGCAGGAGTTAGTTCTGTCTGTCTGAGGTCCTACCTTGTACAGCAGAGCAGTATGAATCCTTCACTAGTGATCCTCACTGCCTCTAAGCCTGGTGTCCCTGCCCACGGCAGGGGGAGTGGAACTAGATGATCTTAAGGTTCCTTCCAACCCAAACTATTCTATGATTCTGTGATTCACTGGTGTGCTGGTCGTGGTGATTTAAGAGTGACATGTCTTGTCGTGGTGACCATAGGTTTTGCCACATAGATGCACATGGTGATGGCTGACAGCGCCATGAAGTGTCATATAAAAACTCAGGAAGAAATAATTACCTCGTAATGGCTTCTTGCAGATAGAGTAATAGGGTGAGGACGTTAGCAGTAGGATTCCCATGTTGTTGTGGCCTGGGATTTAGTCAAAGCTACGTTAAACGAGTCATTGTTTAAGGAACATAGTTGCTTTATTTTTTTAATAGCCTGTGACCTGCAATAGAATTTAGGTTGGGTGTTAATGACTAAAGGTTTTGCAAGTAATTAAATTTGTGGAAAGTGCTATCCCTGAGAGGCTGAAGAGTGTATGTGAGAACAGGCATGCGTCTGTGTGTCGCTGGAGTCTTAAACTTTAGTGGTTTAGCTGTGCACAACTCGCGTGGAGCTGGTCCTCGTCAACCCAGGTGACTCTTTTAACTTAAATCCTGAGTTAGGACATGCTGCTGTTGTTGGATTAAAAGAAAGAAGTAACTCTGACGTGTTTAAATCATTGAATGTGATCATCTGAGTCTTTTTTCATTGGGAAACATAGATGACGTGAGTTTGCATGACATGAGGTGTAACTTGCGCACACCATAGCGAAAGGGTTGATATATTCCACTTAGAGAGTCCCATGTATAGTCTATACTAAGCTAAGTATATATGTTTGTCTAGATATAGATCTTTATTTTTATCTCATGCTCACCCTTTACAAAGAGAAGGCAGGACTCTATGTGCTGTAGTGCATTCCTAGAGCAGCTCTGTCATACGTGTGCCGATTTAGGACCTGTACACAAGTAAGAGGGAATCTACTTGTTGTCTATCAACCTGTTGCTTATAAAGTCGTTGTCGTCTCTGTGGGAGCCTTTGTACTATCACATAACATCATGTCGTCCTTCAGTAAGCTGGTAGGACATCAGATTTCACTTGCAGTGTGGTGCCTGTATGACTGTATTTCAAAAATTAATTGGAGATTTCATAGACAAAATAAAGGGGGATTCTTAAGTTTTGCACAACATAGAATCATAGAATCACCAGGTTGGAAGAGATCGACCAGATCATTGAGTCCAGCATCTCAGACCACAGCTTTTTTGAGGGTAAGAAATAAAAATTATTAAACTAAATATGTATAAAACTTTATTCCAGGCTTGATTGGGCACCTTGGTTGCAGTAAAGATGTTAGTGACATTTGAACTTGGAAAGAGGTCAAGACTGTAGAAACCTCACCTACGTCTTCCAATGGCTCCAATCCCATTTTTCACACCCTGGAATATTGGTTTTATTGACTTTATTTTATGTCCGGGCCTGCTTTGACTAAGGTCATGCATTATTCATCCATTCCTGCCTGTCTGATACAGAACCACCTCTTGCATGCATGATGAAATCTGCGTCGAGCACTCTTGAAATGCTGACTTATGCGGAGTTAATTAGGCATGAATTAGAACGAGGGGGCCAAAAGAGCCCCAGAGGTGCCGAGGAGAGGGGGGATTGCCAAGAAAAGCTGAGCGGCAGCCTGGGGTGTTATGGGTTAATTATTATGTAGCATTTCTAATGAATTTGAGACACACTTAGGTGGGGTCTAATTAGTACTGCTGAGCCTTTATTGCGTGGGCTGTGAGAGGGTGCTGGGCCATGGCTGTGGGAAGGGAATGGGAGCGATGGGGGAGGAGTGGAGAGAAGTGGTCTGCACCGGAGTGATGGAGCACGCGAGGAAACTCTGATGGTCCAGGCAGGAGTGCACGACCCTAGTGCCTGGGGAAAGCTGTGCTAGCAGCGGCATCGCAGTTAAGGTCTTAATTTTTTTAACCCTGCCCATAACAATTCATTTTTTTCAGTGTATTGCAGAGGTTCTTTGCTGATTGAGACACTAGTAAAGTAGCTCACTGTTGCTTTTACTAAGAGTTCCTGCTCTTTGCTGGATCTTGGTCCTTACCAGGAGTTCAGCTGGTGCTGGTGGCCTGCGTTGGCTGAGTGCATCTCATCCCCAGCAAGCTGTGAACGAGATATCTCAGAGCAAAATGAGTAAAGAGTAGCTCCAAGGGCAGGAACAAGGCACAACATGTCTTGAGTTGAGTCTGAAAGGTCTTCGCTTTCATCATCCAGATTTACTTTCTTACCCTTCTTTAGACAAACTGCTTGAAAAATACCTGTAATTGAAAATACAAGTGATGTCAAATACATGTCTTTCCTCCGTGCCTGCTGGGTATGTTATAGCCCTCCAATAAGTTCTGTTTCTGTGAGCTGGCTGGTCCATCCCCTGCATCAAACCTCCAAAGCTCAAATGAACATTTGTCTGATTGAAATGCCAGGATTTGCGTGGTCAAAGGAGTAAAGCACGTTATTAGGTTTCAGTAAAGGATATTATTAGGTATTCAGGGAGCAATACTTGTATTTCACCTTAAAGGCCAAAGATTTGGGAATTTTGTATGATGCCAGAGCAAAAGCCTTGGGGTTTGGACCCAAAGCCATCGAGCAGCTGGTCCAGCAACCCTTTCCTTGTGCTCAGACTTGTGATGCTGAGAGCTGAGTGCTGCCGCCTGCGCCCTGGCTGTAGCGTTCTCCTTAACTGGCGGCTTCGCATCTGTTCTCATAGCTTGTCAGGCGGCTGCGCTGTGTTCCCGCTAGCCAAACAGGAGAGATTGCAGGTCAGACCGAGCTGGGTGCCCTGTGCTGGTCCCCTTTGCAGCTTTTCTGTGCCCAGCAGCAGCAGGGACGCTGAGAACCCAGGGCTGGAAAACAGGAGGGAAGCATTTTGGGTTTTTTCAGCTAGAAGAAGGGACGGGGAAAGGCTTTAAGCACATAAACTCGATGTATTTACAGTGTTTTGTGCTCAAGCTTTGTGTGCAGGATTCCCTCTTGTGTGCTGTGTCTTTAAAACACTAATGGGACTGCTGAAAAAAAGCCCCAACAAAAAAAAAAAAACCAAAAAAAAGCCCCAAACCTGTGACAGTCCACTAGCAACCAGCACACTAACAGGTTCTCATCTGACACCAGTAGGGAACCGAAGATATTTTATTATTTGGAAACTCCATATAGGGAAAGTCAGCCTTGAATCTGTCATTACTCCAAGAACCGCACCTCCCCTGGGAGTTAATTATTTTCTTAAAATGCAACTTGTACTGTTAGTTTAAAACATTCCAACTGTGTTCGCACTCTTTAAATCTTCTGTAAACCTTAGAGTTTAAATCACTTGCAGATAAGAGTAATTCTATTAGAAAAAAAAAAAAAAAAAAAAAGCTCGGTGGAAGGGGGAAGAGAGGGAAATAAAAGGGCATTGATAGAAGCGTCCTTTGGGTGCCCATTGCCCCGTCACCTTTAGAACTTGGCAGGAATTGCAGCCCAAGGTAACTTTATAGGTCCTGGCACGGAATGAAACAAACTAGGTGCATGCCACATTTTCCTTCCGAAAAAACACCGGAGAGAGACTTGCCGCCTTTGTGAGGGGCTGAGGATCTGAAAGGGTTTGCTGAAAATAAAAAAAAAAGGGCTAAAACGCTAGCAGGACTGACAGGTCGTAACCTTTCCTGGGCTTCTATTTTGAAAGAAGGGATTGGGCAAAGGGCTGCCTCTGGCTGGAGCCGCAGTCGGGAACTGAAGGGCTTGTACAAGTGTTTAAATATAGGGCGCTACTGCGATGTTTGACCGCCTCAACTCCTCTCGCTTTGGCTGCTTTTGCTGCTTTCATGGGAATTCCGGGGCATTAAATAAAAAAGAGCTCATTGCTGCGGGTTTGCCACAAGCGAGGCAGGGCGAGAGCGCGTGTGTCATTTTTGGAACTGTCTGTGCGATCGTTCGTATGCTGCATTGGCCGAGCTCCTAGAATCGAGGGTAATTCAGTGGTTCCAGAGCTTGGCTTTTTTTCCTCCCTCTTGCCCTCTTTCAGTCTCTAATTTGCTTGAGCTAAAAATCAGCTTCCTAGATTCTTTGCGTGCGCTTTTTCCTTCTAAAAGTTCTCTCTGCACGACCGCGTTGGTTGTGCTGTGGTTTTAATCGGTGGTGAGTACCTAACACCCTGCACCGGTGGAGACCACTGGTGAGAGGAGAGAGATGGGTAAAAGCAAAGTGTGCATCACTGGGGCTCTAGCGGCACAGCTGTAGGGAAGCCTGGTACCTCCATCCCATCTCCAGAGACACCGTTGACTCCAGACCCCACTGCTGAGGGCACAGACACGGTGCCTGTGAGCCAGCAACGACCACGTCTGAGGGTTGCTGTGGCCGAGCGAGGCTCTCCGTTAGCTAAAATAATAGAAATCATTATTTTGTGAAGCAAATTCTACCCTACCTTCAACAAAAGATGGATTTGATTTAGATGGACCCTAAACCTGGAACCGTTCCCCAGTCTTTCATTGGGACCTTGGAAGGAGATCCAGTTCCTACTGCACAGTGATTTCTGCAAGAAGGAACCTGCACAGGATTATCTTCTCTGTTCAGTCTTGCAAAATGTCAGCTTGGTGAAAGTACATTTTTGTTGGAAAAGGTACACACGGTTGGACATCGGACTTGGGGAGTCTGGATTTCAGGCCCTACCAACAAGTTAATTGAGTGACTTTGATAGCAAACTAACCCTTCAGGCCATGGGGTTTGTTACAGTGAGGTGAAGTGGCCCATGAATTTTAGTTTTTAATAACTTGTTCTGAAAAGAAACACCCATGATGCGACCCATAAATGTGTCAGATGCTTCCGCTTTACTGTAGGTGGGTGTCTTTATGCACGTTCTTAACTTAAACCAGATGAGCTGTCAGTGCTGAGTAAGTTAACGTTCTTGTTACGCTCATGCTTGAGAACAGGCCTGGGCGCAGTAAAGTCATCAGGCTACAGAAGACTGGGATGAAGGTCCCACCTTTGCACACAGGAGACAGGCGAGTGATGGATTCTTCTGCATGTTGCTGTTTAGGTCAGTGTTGGCCTCACCCACTGTGCGCTGGGATTTCTCCTCTGTGATGTATCGAGTCAATGATTTATGGCTTAAGAAATCGGAGTTTTGATGTGGCGTTACCTCGGCTCTGCTGGCAGCGCAGTTGCCTCCAGGCCCAGAGGTTATTTAAGTTCTCCACCAGGACTTCATTCTTGGCTGGTGGAGTGTGCTCTGAAAGGGGAGATTGAGATGAGATGAGATCTTAGGGAGAAATGTTTTGCTGTGAGGGTGGGGATACCCTGGCCCAGGTTGCCCAGAGCAGGGGTGACTGGCCCATTCCTGGAGGTGTTCAAGGGCAGGTTGGATGGGGCTTGGAGCCCCAGATCCAGTGGGAGGTGTCCCTGCCCAGGGCAGGGGTGGGACTGGATGGGCTCTGAGGTCCTTTCCAACCCAAACCATTCTGTGGTAAATGCATTATCAGAGGCTGTTCTTTGACCACAGCTGTCTCTGCGGCTCCACTCTCCATTTCATAGAGAAGCTGAGGCAGAGACTTACTCCAAGCAGGGACTCAAGTGAGAATTACATTTGGGAAGCTTTGAATCTTCACGCTGACCCTGTCTGAGCACAGAGGCGATTCAAATTCCTGGTGCCACGTGTAACCAAAGGCATCTCTGATTTAAGTATGCTGGAAGCACAAGAACCTGCAGGAGACATCGACATGTTCTGGAAAACTGATCCAGCCAAACTTTCCTTCCTGATTTAAATGACCCGCAAGTCAAACTGTGGGATACAGGAGAAGGCATTCGAGAGACTCTGAGCAATGCCTGCCTCTGTTTCAGGCCAAAGGAAAAGCAGAAGGGACCCCAATAACGAGTGTCCCAGCTGAATTTCTGGTTGGAGTGGATGATGCTGTAATGAAGCTCTCACAAGAAAAGTCTGTTTTCATAAGCTTTTTTGCATCATTTTGCAAATGCCAGGAGATCTCTGTGGTGCACATGTGCAGCTGAAATTTCAGATCTCTTCTATCTGCAGGCCGTCTGTCTGTACTAACCCTCTGCTTCTTATTCTATGCCCATTTGTCTTGGAGTCTCTCGAGACCGGGGAAGGTGATTAAATTTTGTGATGCAGATAGAGTTCTTCTGTTCTGTAGAAACAACGCTAGCGATATAAGCGATGAAAGGATTTTTTTCCCCAAGCTGGTCTTATTGAATGAAAATTCTTGCCCATAGGTTAAATTAGAAGAGATCAGGAATGTTTTCTGGTGAAATTTGTGGCTTTATCCAGTTCGCTTGAAGTGAGTAAAACCTTTCATGCAGAAGTGTTCTAACATAAAGCGCAGAATAGTCTTTATCTAGACGGCTATCAGCAGAGTAGGAACCACTTATGATTATGTTTTGCGGCAGAATAAACCTGTATAAAGGACAAATTTCCTCTTCAAACTGAACTGTGTGTAATGAGACACAGGAGCCCACTGAAAATAATGAGCTGTTAAAGAAATAAACAGTTAAAGTAGTGACAAAAGGCTGAACAGCTTTGGGAAGACCAAAAAGAAGTCAAATGTGATATAAAGACATACTTATTTGCTTACAGAGAGTAAGGTGATCTGCTTGAAGTGCATAAACATGAGAAACTCTGGGTAATATTGCTGCTGTTTGCACAGTTTACCCAGATGGGTTAAAGTATCCTATTAATAATAATAATAATTTGCACTTGGAGCTTGGAAGCGCTTTGCAAACTTAAAATATCTCTTTCAAACCTCCCTGTGAAGGAAAGCAGTTCCGTTTGGCAGTGCTGGAGCTGGTGCACAGCCCTGCCTGCACTCTCCAGGAAGCTCGTGGAGATGTAGAATGTGATTGTGGTCACCGGGCGCTCAGTCTTTCATGTGCAAGAGACGGAAGGAGCACAAGGTTTATCTCACATTTCTACTGTGAATCCCAGTGAAGAAGGAACAATGTTTGCATGAGTGCTAGAGCTGAGGAGGCTACTGAAATTATTAACTACTGGTTTCTGTTGCCAGAGCAAATGAAAATATCAATCAGTACAACTCTTCTTTTTTTCTTTTAATGCAGTATTCCCAAAAGTGAGCATTGCAGGTGATTCTGTGACATTTGAAAGCTCTAATCCTCTGACACAAGCTGAGGAAGGTAGTGAAGATCAGACCCTGGACGGGTTGGAGCTTCTCCTCCCCTGGAGGTGCCGTGCTGCCCCACAGCCAGCACGGGGCACTGCTCCTACAGCTCCTGCTCCAGCCCTGCTCCCTTGCCTTTTGCCTTATCGTTTATTGATTTGCAATTAATCTTTCATGTTGTTTTCAAGGACCTTGGGATAAGATTCTATCACTTCTGTTTATCAGAAATCCTGACTGTCCTTGCTGCATAGGTGAGGTGCAGAAAGTACACGAAGAGGAGGGGGTCAGGATAAAAATTCTCTAGGAGCTGGACTGTACTGCGAGCAGGAAATGTGACTGAACTGAGGATTTACTTGTCTGAATTCTACCTGTTTCAGTGTATTTATGGAATCCTGCATTTCACAATCACACCTTGGGGGGATGTTGAGGCCGGGGCACAGGGACAGCTCTGCCTCTGAGTGCTGCCCACCTCTTGCTTCACATGCAGTAGAAGAGGTATCTGCTGGCGTTCATTCCTATCCTGACTTAATGGGAATTTCTCATTCTACTGGAGCATAAAACAAGCAGTAATTAGTTTTAATGTATCTACAGCCTCTTCAACAGGGATGGAAAATCTCATACCCTTGGTTCTCCTTGGTGGGACTAAGGCTCATTAAGGTTCTTGCAGTTATAAAAAAGCACAGAAAGAGCTGTGGTGTGCGTGGAAGAACTGTCCCTTTCCGTTTTACCTGTTTATCTCTTCTGAGGACATGTTTGTCCCTCTGAGTATCCTCCCTTTGGAATGCTGGTGGTACAGAACAGAGCTGGATGTGATCTGCGGAGCAGATGCATTGGAACAGGATGCAGAGCCTCCTACTGGGATGGAAAAAAAAACGATGGAGATGGAGGAAGGTGTGTTTGGTAGAACTGGGCCTCAGCCCTAACGCTTGACAAGACCCAACTAGACAGGCTGTTACTCTCTGGCCCTTGGAGAAAGTGGCTTTTGTGCTGAGTCAAAGAGAGGTGAATCAAAAGGGTTGATTTAAATGCAGTCTGCGTGAGAAGCTTCTTCTGGGCAATAGGCTATGAATCCCATTTTTGAGCGTGAAAAGATCTTATTCCTCCCTCACCATGGAACATCAACTGGGAAAGCTGGGCAACCAAAGTTGAGCAAGGTGAAGGAAGAAGATTTTTCAGATAAGCTGGCTCCAAAAGGTCAAGATATTTTAGGAAGAGACCAGAAAAAGCTTTGGTTTATTCTGCCTGGAGGCTGCTTGGTTACTCTCTTCATCAGTCTTTTTTACGATTTGAATGTAAAACAAGGCACTTTTTTATGCTTCGTGACCTGAATATTGGGCACACATCTTCTAGCACCTGAGCGAAGAGACAACAAAGTTGGCAGAGGGAAAGTTTGGGAGTTGGCCAGCCTTTCCAGCACTAGCACATTACTCTTCCTGAAGAGGTGAGGCATCCAGGGAAGTTCATCTCCATGCCAGCTTTCCTTGGCCGTGTCTCCAGGACTGTTCGGCACTATTTCTTACTTTGCGTTTGCTTGTTTTTGTTTCTTTTCCCCTCTTGGTTCCACTCCAGCACCGTTGAGTGTATGAGGATGCAAGGGAAGTAGCATTCTCTGTTGCCTTCGTTTTGTCAGTTGGAAAGCTTTAAAAGTTAATATTTACATGATATAATCTCAAAATTCATCTAACTCCTTGCATGTTTGGTTAACATATTTAGGCAATGGCTGTATTTCTGTATTTATTTTTTTAAACTACTTGCACGCTCAGGTCCTCCAGCGACGCACACACTGTTAACAGAACCCATCTTTCTCTCAGCCCTTATCACAGCTGGGAAAGGTTTTTATATGAGTTCTGTAATTACACCTTTAAAAAAAATTTATATGTATTCTTACTCCAGGACAAAAAAAAAAAAAGCACATTTTAACATAAAAGTCCTTTGCAGTGAATAGAAAATCAAACTTTTTGCTGGATTTTGGGGCATTCTAATAGGTTTCAGAATAAAATACATTTCAGGTGCTCCTGAAGTCTTGGGAAATTAAATTCCGTACACCAGTTTTTCAACCTGTAGAAAGCCCTGCAGCTTCGTTGCTTTGTACCAGGCGCATAGTGCAACCCAAACCTGTCCCTAACGGCCTGCAGGGTCACTAAATTCCTCGAGAGCTCTCAGGCCTGAGCCAGAGTTACCTCCGTGGGCTTCCTCTGCAGAGGAGCTGAGTGGTTTTCAGCAGTAGCTGAGAAAGAAGAGCAGTACTGCATGAAATAACATTCTAATCGGAATTCCCTCCTCACTTAAACTCTGCTTAGACAGACAGTTAATTTATCTCTGTTTAACTGCTGAATCAATCCATCCATCAAAGCTACAAAAGCTAATTAGCTGGAGTCAAAGCAGCACCAGCTCCGATACCCAGTAGGGTCTGTAATACCTTATAAAATTGCAACAGGGGAGACAAGGTCCGTTTCCCTGTGTACGCCTCAAAGCTGCCCACGAACACTGGGTGTGCAGTCCCTGCTGTGTTTGCTAGAGTTGGCTTGGTAAGAAATCTGACTCAAGGACCTTCTCCTGGTAGCCTCTTCCCCAAGCGTGTGGCCTGCCTGGTCCCCCGGCCAGCAAGGAGAGCTGTTCGCCAGCACAGCCGCTCTCAGAGCCCAGAGGGGATTCCAGGCAGGTCCCCGTCCTCCTGCCAGCAGAGAACAAGCACGCTGGACAGAGGCCAAGGTGGATGAGATCTTTTATTGCCAGAAGAGGGGCTTGGGGATGGAGCCCAAAATGCTGTGAGCAGTCCTGCTAGTGCTGCTCTCACCTGGCCAGGGCTGCAGCCACGTGGGATCTTAAGGAATATCACCATGTGCTGTTTGAAGTATGGTTCGTTTCTTGGATTGAGACTTCTTTTGTGCAAAGCCCTTGGCGTGGTTTCTGCCCTTGGGGGCTGTAGGTTTATTGCTGTCACCCGTTTGGACTGGCTGTAGATGTTATGCAGCTATAAAACAGAAAATCCACTGAAGGCACAGAGGCATGAGCTGAGTGCTGCGGCAAGGACAGCCTGTGCGTGAGGTGGAGTTTCTCTTAGGTGTTTCCCAGTGATGTTTGTATGCAAGTTTGCTTTCTTATTACCCTACAGTGGCCAGCAAGGTAAAACCATGGGCATAAGCGAGCTGGCAGAATATGTCACAGGTGCCACATCCCAAACAGATTTGTCGAGGTGAACTGGATGAAGTGAATGAGGCACTTCTCTGGAGATCAGAAAGCAGGGAACAGCAAACCCCAGAAAATCTCTATGTGTCTTCTCCTGGTGCCAGGATGGGCTGGATAGGTCAAATTTTCCCTGTCAAAAGTCAGAAAATACCATGTTAGCAGTATCTCAGGCGTTGGAAACATATTCTAAAACCAATGCAGTTCTTAGGAAACATGGACATTGTTTTCATGCTGCCCAGCGCTAAATATCACTCTCAGCAGTTATTTCTTAGCAGAATGTTTTATAAATCTTTCTCACTCCTATAGCCTTTTTCTATCCCCAGTCAATTAAATGAGCTCAATATGTACTGCTTAGTAATCTCTGATCTTATATCACAGGCAACGTGGTCCATGTGACACCACATCATGGCTCCTGAGTGCTGCTGTAAACCCGTGTCAGCCTTCAAGCTGTCTGCAACCAATATCCACCTTGTCATGTGCAGAACACCTAGAAAAG
This sequence comes from Coccyzus lansbergi, assembly GCA_033558105.1. Classification (NCBI taxonomy): domain Eukaryota; kingdom Metazoa; phylum Chordata; class Aves; order Cuculiformes; family Coccyzidae; genus Coccyzus; species Coccyzus lansbergi. The sequence continues at coordinate 660,716 of JAUMJK010000061.1, forward strand.
GCCCCTTACTTCCTGTGGTCAGCAGTCTGAGGGCTAAAACTGCCTGACACAGCATCCAAAGGCAAACACGGTCCTTGTCTGCTTCAAGACTTTAAGGATTCTGTGCTTTCAAGCTTCAAACAATTATTTTCATCCCATGGCAGTGGCATGGTTCACCATTCTGGTGCGTGGTTTGCACACGCTCATTAGTCATTGCATCTGATGTCCGTTCAGTCCTGATAAGTGGCCGGATGCACCGTTTGTCCTGCTCTAGGACAGCGCACGGCCCCTGTTTGCCGAACACATGTTCCACGTTAACTGTTTTCATTGAGTATGAATCCATAAAAACCCATGTGGAACAGAGGGAGCACAGTAGAGCCATGCCTGCCCGGCTCCTTCCCATTCTAATTGGGGAGCAGAGCTGTTTAATAGAGTCTGTGGAGTCTGTTTAACTACATTCTGCCAGAACAATGCTCTATTCATGTTTTCAACAGAACACTAGTGATTGGGCTAATATCTTTAAACTAGAAAACAAGTCTTAATTGGAACAGATGCTGCAAATACCGATGCAAATGGCCAGCTCTCGTGTGATCAAAACCAGGTACAATCCATTGATTTGTTTTTAATAGCAGCTTTCATTTTTTATTAGTGTACACAAACCTCGCTAACACTACACAAAAAGTCAGTTACAATATTCTGCAAAATCATCTTGTTTAAAACAGACTCTGCCGCGCATTGTTTCTGGCAAGGTGCTATTAAAGAGTTTCCGGCCGATTTGGGCAGATCAGATTACTGGAACACTCTTCTCTGCTTTCTTCTCTCCTAGAATTTGAATAATCCCAGTGATTTTCATAAAAAGCTATTGCCGTTACATGTAATAATCTGTTTAGATATTCGCTTGCATTACAAGCAGGCATTCAGGTTAGATTAGGCTAAATAAATACTCAATCCTGGTAAGTATGTGTGTGTTAGGTTGTGATCCGCTCTCTCTGGTTCATGCTTCAGCAGAACACAGTGTGCGTTCCCAGCACACAAACTTGTTATCGTGGCAGGGTTTGCCCTGGGGAGGCTTGGAAATGTTAAGAATACAATGATTTTTATGCTAAGAATAAAGATGTTCTGCGATTTTCTGGAACAAATCGGCTTTGTCTTTAAGACATGTGACCTGTTTGATAGTAGCAAGATTATAAAAAGCCACTCAGAGTAGAGAGAAATTTATTATGGTGCAACTGGCACTAATAAGTAGTTTATTGGTCTGTCTGTGTATGCAGATATGTTCTGTTACCTTAGCAGCTGCTGCTTAGGATTGGAATATATTTATGTATATGTATAGATATGTATGTGTGTACTTGAAGCTGGCTGTGAGGATAAGATGTTTTGCTGAAAGTGAAAAGAGGAGTTGTGAGCGAGAAAAGAATAGAAGATGGCTCTTGGCCCTATGTTCAAATCTGTATTTTTGTGTTGGGTATTATTCTGAGAACTCTGTGTCAGGTTGGATGGGGCTTGGAGCCCCTGATCCAGCGGGAGGTGTCCCTGCTCAGGGCAGGGGTGGGACTGGATGGGCTTTAAGATCCCTTCCAGCCCAACTCATTGCATGATTCTGTGATTTAGCTCCGCAAGTCAATGGATCACAGAGGCTTTTTAGACCTGGGTACGTCTTCTCTGATGTCTTAGTGAGGTGCAGCCCAGGGTGTGGGTGTGATCTGGGGAGAATGAGTCTGGAAGGGGAGTCTGTGAGATCCACGGTTGTTACTTATGTGGGATACAGCTAGCAAAGAGGAGTCAGCCTGCAGTGGGGAGACCGTGGGCAAAGCTGGGCTGGGAGAGCTGCTGTGGGGCCGGAGCGCTAGGATCTCAGGCAGCAGGAGCGAGGGCCACGCTCGTTGCCCTGTGAGGAGGCTGCTTCATTCATCTGCCTTAATCGCAGTGATGATGTACAGACTAGTACGAGCCCCAGCTGCTGATGTGACAGACAGAGGAAAGCACATTCACCCAGGTATGGTTTGAGGTCTTCCGAATAGAACAAATCTGCAGCCTTGCTCAGCTATTGTTGAGCTTCCAGCAGAGCCATTTGAGCGCCCGGCCTCAGCGGAGACAGAGCCAAGGTGTGTTTTGCCCTGTCAGTTATGCTGAAAAGGTATGACATTTGAGGAGGGCTGGGGACCGACTTGATGAAAAAAAGGCTTTGCTCACTACCTACCGCAGCACGGACAGGACAGAAACAGGACCAGAGAGATGAGGTTTGGATGGGTTTCAGGAGGGGCGTTCCGAAAGGGAGCTGGATTGAATTTGGCTTCCTTAGGAAAAGGAGGGCCTGTCAGTCATCCCCAGCTTTGTAAAGAAATGAAAGGAATTGTGCTTGGCCAGCCGGATGCGCGGGGACGCCGAGCCCCGTGCAGGCAGAGGCATTTGCAATTTAAGCAGCAGTCGCTGCAGGCTGGACAGTTCTCTCCCCGGCTCCTTCCATCAGTGGGTTTTATTCCCTCAAAGACACGGACGGCACGATTTGTGTTCGCTATTGTTACTCGATGAGTCGAGGACTGTAGGGTTTGTAGGAGGGCTTTTCTAATATTATCTTTTAATGTTTATCCAAAGAAAATTCGGTCTTGTGGCTTGATACATTAAAAAAGAATCTTCTCTAAAAGGGCTGGTACAAACCCATTAATTGCAGCAAATAATGAAGGGGCAGTGGGTAGCTGTTTGAAAGTCGGTCTCTTTCTTGATACGCTTCTTTTGGATTAAAAGCAGCTCGGTACAAAAGCAGTGAATTTCTCCTTTTATTCTGAAGAACATGTGAAAAGCTACAGGCTTGTAGCCAAGGAACTGGCTTGGGTTTAGGTAGCCAGTTTAGATAAATCAGTGGATATGTACATGAATTGATTAAGCCTACATGAAATAATTCGGAGGCTTTGTAATAAATGGTGCTTTGAATGGATTTGGTGAGCTCTGTTATTTTTATTTAACGCAGATATTGTAGGTGAGCGAAGAAAAGATTGCAGGTTCTGTCCTAGTACAGATCTTGTTACAAGCTGCTGGCTGATGGTTGTGCTGTCACTGCCTTGGCTCTCCGTTTACTAGTTTTTATGCTGAGAAATCATACAGAAGGTTGTGCTGGGCCACATTTACGGGTTCTTCATACCATGACCAATGCTGTGAGCTCTTCCCCACTCCCCCTAGCTTGTTCCTTGCTCCCAAAGATGTGCTCCTCCTGCAGAAGAGCCCAGGACACGTCTGCTCTCCTCTCCCTGTGATGCTCCTTGGGGGGCCTGGTGGAAGCCAGCGCTCAGCAGGCTTTGGTTCATGTTCTAGGGAGTGAGTGGAGTGACAGTCTTTTGTTTTAATTACTAGTTTTTAATGCTTGGATGCCCGTGTGTTTGATCTGCGTGGGATTTGGCAGAGATTGTCCCTAGAAGGTTGTGCAAATGATTTCTTTGGTCAAGCTGCAGGCAACATCTGACTACCGGAATTTCACTTTGAGATGTCAGCTTGGAATGTCCTCTGTGGGGCAGAACTGGGAGCTGCCACCTTTTACGGGGTCGATACAGGTGTGTGGGTTTTCTGTGCAGTAGGCACAGTCTTGTGTCAACCCTGGGCTCTCAGCTGGGAGATGTTGTGAGATGTAGCCCACGGCAGGAAAAGCAAAGCTCCACAGGAAGGCATTAATACTTTTTTGCTGATGTCCGTAGCTTGTGTGACAACTTGGGATAGAAAAGGCATATCTGCTGGCTCCACACCACCTCCTGTGGAGCTCTCCCAGTGGGCTGGGAGGGAGCAGACAGAACCGGTGCCTCATGAGGGCACCGAGCAGCCGATGGGTCCCTTCCAAACTGGTTGTTCTGTGATTCTGTGATCTGAGGCCTGGGGAGCTTTAACTCTCAGGGGTTTTTCCCTACTCTAGTTCTAAACTAGCAAATTCTGAGGGGCTTTTGCAGAAGGAGACTTCAGAAGGCTTTGTCCCAAAGCTAAACTGGGAACAAAGTCTGATGCTAACTTGGAAAACATGGTCTTTCTTCTCCAAAACCGTTTCTTTCCTCCTCTAGGAACTGGATTTCCAGAGCCAACCCCACCTCAAGCAATAACCATTTTGAAATACAAGTGAAACTACCAGCAGTACAGGAGAGTGAAAATACCAGAGCCATGGGAAATGCTAGGAGAGCAGCCAATGGAAAGTGCAGCCCCTCCTGTAGGGAGTGTGGTCCTCTTGTTGAGCTGCCGAATTAATGAGGTCGTACCAATGAGCTTCACTTCCCGGAGCGCTGAAAGGAGCCCAGATTTCTTGCGTTGTCTTCGTGGTTGCACTCTGATCCCAGATGGGCAGATAATAACGTTATAAATGATTTACTGCCGTACAGTATATGTTATGGGAGGTTTATAGAGATCAAATCGCACAGTGAGCTGGAAAATCCTCTCTATTGTTGAGGCTGTTCCCTGGCTGCTGCTGGCAGGAGTACAGTAATGGCATGTGAGGGAGTTTGCCTCATTCAAACAATAGCATAGGCATTATATTATAATTACTCTCATCATTAGGCCAGATTTGTTAGAGAGAAGAAAAACACCCACAAACAAGAAAACAGTGAGTTTTTTCTTAGCTGCATTTAATGAAGGCCTCCCAGTCCTTTCTGAAGAAGTCTTCTTTGCAACACTATATTTTCCTGATGCTGTAACAGCAAGTTTTTCCTTTCTAAATAGCCTGGAATAGATTTCCTCCCCAGTTGTCCCTATTCCTGAAATTAAGTGCCTTCCTCACAAAGATTTCCCGGGCCAGCTCTAGCAGCTTCTGCTCTGCCACCTTAGAATAAAGGGTTAAATATAAACCTTGGGAAGGCAGGACAATACCTGGGCAGGGACGAGAAAACTCATATGAATTTGAAGTATTGCGAGTGTAGTCTAACAAACAGCAAAAACGTAGCAAACAGGAGCGAAGTGTTTCTTGCCCTGTGGCCTCGGAGGCAGCACCACCAAGTTCATCTCTGCTGCAGAGCTGGGATCCAGCGGCACAGCCTGTGATGATGGCCCCGCAGATAGTAGCACACTTTCCCTTTGATGTATTTAAAGACTCCTTTCATTTGTTTATTTTTGCTGTCAAATTACTTCACTTAGTCCCTTGTGCCAGCCAGATACTGCGGGATATCATTACATTCGGTAAACAAGGAAGTGGAAGGCGATACGTGAGTGACAGTAAATGAAGTTATTTGCCAGTCGCGAGGGGCCAGGTTGCACACGGGCTGGACTTTACACGCAGGGAGAGAGCTGAGCTCTGTGCTGCTTGCCCTCGTCTGCTGGGGGCTTGCGCTTCCTTGAATGTGCTTAGTGCTTCATCAGCCAAGGATTGCTCTCTCAAGGATTTCTCTCTGTGAGGCCCAGGCCCAGGTTACCCAGAGCAGTGGTGGCTGCCCCATCCCTGGAGTAGCTCAAGGACAGGTTGGATGGGGCTTGGAGCCCTTGATCCAGCGGGAGGTGTCCCTCTTGGATGGACTTGGAGGTCCCATTTGAGACAAACCATTCAGTGACTCTATGCTTCATAGAAATTGGATGTTTTCAGGTATCTCGGTGTGCTCTGAAATCTAACAGGCAGACGCTTCTCCATTCCCTGTGGGAAGCGACCTGTCCCTCCTCATTCATGGTTGCACAAGGCACTTCATTTAAGTGTACGATCTGCTGGCACCGTGGGGACACTGGTGGCTCATGTGGAAAATTTTTATCAGTAAAATATTTGTTATTCATTGCTTTCCACTGTCATTAAGCAGCTGACAATCCTCTCAGAAGAGCACTGAGAGGAGGAGGAGGAGGGAGCTCTTTGGAAACTAGTTGGAGGATGTTGGTTGTAACGCACAGTGCAAGGTCAGAGTTATCATTGGTGCTTGCTGTCGCTGCTGTTGTTTTTTCACACTCAATACTTTTGTTTCACTAGTACCTCCAAAATAACGTGTGGTGCATGTGGTTCTGAAATGAGGCCGTCTCGAGCTGAAAAGCTGCACCTGTTGCTTTTGATTTGAATATCAGCTTGGAGCCGTTGCGCCCAATAGCCAAGGGCAGCATCCTCTGCTTTTCTGCAGAGGAGGAATTGCTGTGGCAGGCAGAGCACGACCCTTTGGGGTGCCCACTGTCCTTGGAGTGTGGCGCTGGTTTGCCAGCGTTCAGGTGAGCACAGATGAGAGAGTGAGCGCCGTGGGTGCCGGAGCTGCCTGCTGCTCTGCCCCCTGCTCCTTGGGAGCCGTGCGGAGGGCTACCTGGCGAGCTGGCACAGGAGTCTGGGGACCGGCTGCCAGCTGTAATCACCGCTCTGTGGCATCATGCAGCGTGAGGCTCTTATTTGTTTTGTTTATTCAATCTCTCGTCACCCTGTAGGCCTTTATTTCTTGCCCCAGAGTCACGATTACCACTTTAATTATTAGCATTTCCTTTGCCAGCAGTTCCATAGCTTTCATTCCCTGAGTCAGCAGGGCCTGCTGCAATTGAAAGCCTTGAGTGCTTTACCCTACCGAGACACAACTGTGACTCGATGAGCTGTTTGCCATGGCAAACCCCTTTTTAAGTTCCCAAACCTGAACAGCCCTGCTACCACCAGCCTTTGCAAATAATGACTTCTCATCTCAAAGACCTGGATAATTTGATAGGACAATGAGGAATCGTTCCAGGTCTAACGTTTGAAAGACCTCGAAATTATTATAATTGGATGTTTGCAGGAGGAGGGGGAACCTCTATATTTTAAATACCTTTTCAAAGAACCAAATTCGTTAGATTCTGAGAACCAAGAAAGCAAATTCCGTGTTTGTTTAGGACCTGGGCAAAAGCAATGCCAGCTACTTCTCTCCATTGGTTCTGTAGCAGGGTTTAACGTGCAAACACTGGCCTGGGGCTTGAAGTCCTTGCTCAGTTTGTCCGTGGTCAAAACTCTAGCTGAGCATCTTCGAGGTGTTTGGTTGGGCGGCTGGCAGATGAGTTCTGATCCCAAAGCGTGGAGAAAAACAAACCTAAATGTGAGAGTTTGAAAATACACAAGGGAAAAACTTCAATGTCTGACCTGAGACAAAGCCAATAAGCTGGTGCTTTGTAGTAAAGTTCTGAGTTGCTCCCACGATCCTTTTACAAAACGATGAATTTCACTTAATGAAGTTCTGAATTGTTGGTGTGATTTTTCATGCAGGTGGACCAGTCTCTAAACTCATCCATCTGCATTGGGTGCTTTCTGTGTTTCCATAGTAACCGAGCAATTCCTCAACTTTAACATCTCTGGCCTTACAGTATCTTACGATGAGAAACACCATGTCCCTGTTACAAATGTGCAGCCAGATGTGTAGAGAACGGAGCGATTGCCCAGGGCTGTCGAGTTCAGCTGCAGCTGAATAGGGCAAGAACGTTTCTTTCCTGAATTCCAGGAAAATGCCTTCACTGCCAGGCTGTTCTTTCCCAGGGAGGCGTTTGCTGCATCGGATCAGCCCTGGCTGAAGGTTGTGTCCCAAGTGTTCTTTTTCTCAGGCTCAGCAAAGAGACTTTCAGAAATGAAGAGGCTGGATTTTCCGAGTGGTACAGAATGGAGTGAGTAATGAAACACGAAATCAAAACTTGCAAGTAATGTATTCAACATAAATGCCAAGCGCATTCTTTGGGTAAATAACTCGCAATGAATAATTCAACCGGCGTCATCACTACGGGGCACAGGAACAGGGTTGGGTTTGAATCATTTGGCCTTTTTCTTCATGAAAAGGTCAACCCGGATTCCAACTCTGAGGCATTCGAGCTCTGGATCTGGGTTTTGCTTGGCCAGAGATGGCCCAGGGTCAGATTTGGCCCGTGCTCAGCAGCATCCCATCTCTCTGAAATTTAAAGGAACCAGGAATGTGGTATTGTGTGGGATACAACTGGAAGCAAAAAATGCGTCTTCAAAAAATGCATTTGTAGCCTCAAATCCTTGTGAAAGTAGCAAATTGAATGCTGTTGAGGAATCCTGGAGTAACACAGCTCACAGGGCAGGGAAAAGACTGGTGGCCTTTGGAACAACTTCTCACATTAATTTTCTTCCAATGTTGACAGCTTTGATTTATTGCCTTAAGGCTGGTTAGAAAGCACCCAGACGTGATTGAAGCCAGGAGTTCTGGAAAGAAACGGAAAATATGGTAAACGTAGTGATGAATAGTGCTGGTAGACAGATAAACATTGCTCTAGCTCCTACTGCACCCAAATATTGTCTTAGAGAGAAGATAGGAACAGAGCCTTGGCTCACATTTTCAGTATTTCTTGTTTCACTTCTCATATGTTGAACATTCTGCTAGGAATCCTCTGGGAACCGTGGGCTTATTTTCTTTCTCTGTCAGTTGAATGCCAGCTGGAGCACCAGCCAAAGGACTTCGAAAATGAGAGAGAGAAACACAGGAGCTGAGAAAGTCCTTTGAATTGTTTTGTTGTGAGAATTCCAGTATAATGATTCCTTGCCTTTCCCTTTCCGCTGACGAGTGCTCCAATGGACTCGGCATCTGTAGTTGGTACCAGACTCTTGAAAGGCAGCTTCTCCATCCACCCACTCATCCCATCATCTGCACGTTGTCTGTCTAGCCTTTCTTCCATTTCAGTTGCTGATATCTTGTTCTAAACCAGGAATTTTTCTCCCCAGGTTGGCTTCAGGGAGACCCACATCTGCAGGAATTTACCTTTATAGGTTGCTGAATGTCCATCTCGCACAGGTCAAGCCATTAAAAAACAGGCAAGCAAGCAGCATGTGAGGGCACACAGCTTGTTGCTTGAGTGTGTGGAGCTCTGGCAGTGCCAGCTGGAGCTGCTCTCGTCAAACAAATAAGAAGAGGAGTTTGCTGCTCTGTCTCCTGTCATGTAAGGTTTGGTGTTAGGCTTCTTCATCAAAATGGCTGTTTGAAGGTGAGCCGATCATTTAAATGCCTATCAATGCTGATGAGAAAAATGATGTTGCTTCCACGTGCTTCTTCCTAAGAAGTCAGAATAATGTGTTATTTCCTAACAGAAATTGGGTAAGTTAATGCAAAGAGGATTTTCTTGGTTTAGCAGGATTGTTTGCTGGAATCCCTGGCTGCTCAGGGCTCTCTCACCCCTTTTGCTCTATCCAGTTCCTGTTTACAAAAGCAGAACTGGCCCTGCAAACCAAAATGAACCAAATAACCGAGGAATATGACATCGGGAAAGTTGTCTTCACTTTCATCAATGGTTTTAAATATTTAGAAAGTGCAGTGTAAACACCTTAAGAGCAAGCAGACAGATTTCTCTTGATGTTCAGAGTTTTGGGGATTTATAAACAGAGAGGCAGTTCTCAGGGTGTGGGACCAATGTTTCAGACTTTCCACCAAAGTCACATATGTTCATGTCATTACAGCTCTTCCTCCAGCCTAAATTGTTGGCACAGGGTCCTGAAATGTTTCTCATTAGTAAACTTTTCATAACCTCCAAAACTGCAACAACTGTAGAAGAAAATGTACCAGGATGCCAGCTGGAGCTGGCACTTGGCGCGGGGCTCCCCGAGCTGTTTGCTTAGCTGGATTTGAAGGATGTTCCGGACCAGCTAGCAGGACATGTGACTGAGTTTTGACCTAAACCGCTGGCCAGGATCCAGGGATCCTGCGTACTTCATGGGAATGCTTTCCACTTGTCGCTTTCCTACCTCAGACACAGCTTTTAACAATTTGCTCGTAAACCCAAGCCCGACAGCCGCTGGAATACGGTGGTGCTTGGCTATATAAAGTAACAATGAGGTTCCAGAACAGCTCAGTATGTATTTAATGCTGAATTAACAACTTTCCAGGGGGAAGCGAGCCCTGCTTTCCTTTTTTTTTTTTTTATTTTTTTCCCCCCATCATGCAGTCTCAAAACTCCCCACACCTCTGCTTTCTTTTCCAAAGGCTTTTATCTGAGCAGACACGGGGCTGCGCAGGTAGCAGGGAGCAGCCCACAGGAGCTCTCAGTGGATCAGATGCGCAGTTCTAGAGCACAGCTTTATTCTATCCACTCAGCCTGATGGGCTGTGCTTGAGGAAGGATTGTAAAAAGTGGCGCTTTGCTGCTATTTTCATGTCACGTGTTTCTATTTGTGCTGGTCTGATGCCGAAAAGCATCATGTGGAGTTTGGAATTGTCCCTGTTGGGATGCAGGAGATTTTGTGAGGTCGCTGCTGATAGGTGGTTGCAGCTCAGAGCTGGAGAGATGTTCATGATCCGACAGGAGCTGGGAGACCAAGGAGGAGCCTGTGCAGCTCTGTCAGCTCCTCTTCTGTGTCTACAATGTGTCTTCTTCCTATCAGCATTCTAGGGCAACCTGTAGGAAGAAAGTTATTTCAGAGAGTGGAGCCATGAGGCCTCAGTTCTACCAGGAATTTCCCCAAGAAAGGTTCATTTGTGGATGACTGATTGGAGCTCAACTCGGTGAAATTGTTTTACCTGATTCAGAGTGTTCAGACAATAAAAAAAATATTTAAGTATCTTCCTGGACTTCTCTTCATATTGAAATAATCAAGACTATTATTTTAAATACATGAATTTTCAACCAGGACTTTTATTTATAACATTTCCTTGACATAGATCTTATTTTTATTTCTCTGACATGGAAAATAACGTGAACTTTGTCTTTCTCAGATGCTGAATTCCAAATCATCGGAATTAAATTTGAATCCCAGTGGATTCTGCACCCTCCCAGTTGTTCATCACTTGCAGCGTTTAATACATTTTAGACACTATTGAATCGGCTCCCCCTGCAGACACTGGATAGACTTTGTGAGCCAATCGAGTGGAAGACCATGAACCCAGAGCTGTTCCAGTTTCAGCAATGCAGTGAGTTAAGTTTCCTTCAAAAGGACAAAACGTGCTAGTTTCTTTTAGATTTTATAATTTGTTTACAATTTCAGTTCTGTTTAGGAATTATAAAGTAAGCACATCTTCCCCCTCTCTAGGTCCTTCTTTTCTATTTAGCAAGCATTGATTTTACCCTCCTCCCCAGTGCTTCTGGTCACAGCCAGAATGAACACGGCCTCTTGGCTGTGCTTTCCAGAGGGTCTGGGGCCGCTAACAGCAGTGGGTCCTGGCACAAGAGAAGGTCTCGCTCCCTCCTCGCTGGCGCAGGCCGGTGCAGCTGCCCACGACACCACCAGGGAGGTTTGGTGCTGAAAGGGTCTTGGAACAGGGAGTCCAGCCTCGCCTTGTGCTTTATAAGGACTTTTATGAGACTGTTCACTTGTAACAGTAGACACTAAAACTCAGACTTTTAAAACATTTTTGTTTCGTGCCACATGGTGGAGGGCCCAACCTTCCTGGCTCCGAGTTGCTTGCTGAAGCCTTTTATGGCTCAGAGCCACAGACGTTTGCGAGACGTGTGGTCCCGAGTGACTCGGCAGCATCCACTTCCAAGTGCCTGCTCTCTGCTGCTTTCAGTAGCCGGGCAGGCAGCTCGATGGCCCCTGCTTGGCTAAGTGTCACCCTCTGAGGCTGGCAAAGCCCTGTCACGGCCCCTGCTCGAGCCACAGCGCAGCTTGTGGTCCTCAGGAACTGCAGCTGGGCCGTGCAGTCCTAGGAGAGGAACTGGATGGCCTTTGAGGTCCCTTCCAACCCAAACCATTCTGCGATTCTGTGATTCAGTGACAAGTTCAGCAGCCCAGCCCTGGTCGTTTCTAATGGGCAGTAGCATGGACTCCTAAAATGTCCCCTTGGTGTAGCTTAAGTCCATCACTAACATATGGAAATCAAAGAAGAACCACCTTTGGGCCAAGTTGCTGCATCAGAGCTGAGTTTGGGTCCTGGCAGCAGCTCTGCCGACACCGTAGCCAGCTGCCGGCACAGGGTCGGCACGGGAAGTCCCCAGCGCTGCCAGGAAAATGGGGAAGGAGGATTTGGGCCATGTGGTGCCCATAAAAATGAATGCAAAGTTTCAGAAGTATATGAAATCTGCAGATAGCGTTTTCGTGTTTTGAAAGTGTTGAATATTAAAACACCACTCAACGGGAGTTTAAACAAACACAGGCAAGTAAGTCAGCGAGAAGATATAAAATCATCAGGAAAGGCTGAGTTTGTTTTAATACAGGGATTACTGTAAACACCAGGAGTCCATGGTAACAATTTGAAGCCCACGTGTTTTGAAATATCATAACTGGTGTCGATAAACACATTAAAATTCAACTTCAGAGAGCTTTATGGATGTTTGGAGTGTCTCGAAGATGTTGCAGAATGGGGATTTTAGGTGGAAACAAGTGTGGGAGCAATCAAACACGGCTCCTCTGTGGAGAAAGGGATCAAGTTAAGTTGTTAGAGCTGATCTCTGATGGTGATTACTGCTTCTTACTGGCTAAGAAGTGCTCTCAGCCCCTGATTTCTTTTTGTCTCCCTCACCTTCTGCCCTGACCTTGCTTTTTCTCACTCACCTGTACACCTCACCTGTACTAGTTATATTTGAGGCGTTCAGATTCACTCTGAACTGCTCTCCTGTTTGTTACACAAATCCCGGGTGTGCTCTGGGGCTTTGGAGTTGTGAGCTTTCAGCTGCAAAAGCACAGACTTCTAAGGCTTAAGCTTTAACACTTTAATCTGGTGTAGAAAAGCATGGAGAGAAGCAGATCTGCCTCGATCTCTGCTCTTACTCGTCTCTTTGGTAGCACTTGTAGATGTGGAGAGGTGTTTATCCCTCTGCTGCAGATGGTAGGTGTTAGTCAGGCCCTTGGGGTTTACGTGGGCACACAGACTAAGAGGTAGCAGACTCTTTTCCCTCTGCTTTTACCCCAGGTTAACTCAGACCTCCCAAAGCTCCTCACTTCTTTCTAGGTGTTTTCCAGCCTGACTAGATGCACTCAGAACGTGCCCTGAGTTACGTGTTCGCCTCTGGGGGTGTTTGGAGAGGGGGTGGCTGTGGAGGAAGGACAGGCCCTGGCTTACCTGGGGAGATCACTGTGCGGGAGACATGGTCAGTGAGGCAAAGAGGCACATGTAAGCCAGCAAGTGAACATACCTACTCAGCACTGAGGGATCAAGCAAGGAAGACTGACCTATAAACAACATGTTTAACTATCTGTGTGGTTTTACAGTCTGGTGTCTGTGAGATGGGGCTCAGATGTTCACTGTGTTGTGGGAATTGCGTTCTTACTGCATTTCTAATGTGCCTCTCGGCTTCAAGTTCATATTCCACCCTGTTAAGAGGTGACAAACTGTGTGTACTGTCTAGTCGAGGCGGTAGCAGCTTGTGTGGAATGGATTTGCTTATCTCAGTCCAGTTCCTTATGTGTCTCTCCGCAGCCAGCAGCCCCTGGCAAATGTCAAAGGCCAAAGACAGAGTGCTTGGTGCTCAGAAAACGAGCGACCTTCCCGTTCCTGAGCAGAATCTTGTATCAGTGTGAGCTCCGAGCCAGGTAAGCATGAGAAAATCTTAACGTCTCATATTGTCTCTTCTATGAGCTCAGTGTATGATATTTCAGCTAAACACAAGCAGTAATTTCACTTATTACCAACCCTAGAGTAGCAAAGTTAATTCACAGGTGCCCCTTTTAAGGTGATTTATAGCAGAACCAATACGAGGGAGCAGATGAACGTTCCTGCGTCTAGGTTCAACTGCCATTTAATAATCACAGTCAATATTCCCTTGTTTTAATACTCAAATCATGTTCCAGATGGAGTGCTTCGCTGTAAGCTGCGTGCAGACCATGCGGGATTAAATGGGGCTTCTAGTGGGATGCATGTAAAAACCTCTTAAATGATTAGGACACCTGTTGACATTAATATAGAAGCGTGCATGGAAACAAGCGTGCCACACGCTGGAATATATGTACACAAATATTAAGAGGATTAGAGAAATTGCTGAAGTGGATAGAGTGGCATTTAGCACAAACACGCCTGGAATCTAAGCAGAATGGAAATAACACACAGAGCCGATGCCTTGTTAGATGGCATTTTCTATTAGTAGTTCATCTAGGCTATAAACGGCCCTGTGCAAGGAGGCCATTTGCTTACACTTAAAATTTCTCTTTAATATATATATATCTTTGTTTGGAATCTGCCTCTAATTCATAACCGCCTTCATTTAGCAGCTCGCACCTTCGCCATGCGAGCTGCAGGAAAAAGTAATTAAATTTAATAGAAGCCACCCTTGCTTTGAAGCTGCCCTGGATTTAGAGCCACAAGGAGAAGCAATTAAACTCTGGCAGCCAAGGATTCAAATTGAAGTTATGTAGTGATTTTTTTTTTTTTTTTAAAGGAACTTTTCTCTGCAAACAGAATGGCATTGTCGGGTCTGATTGGATTCAAAGCTGTAGAAATTGCCTTCTTCGGGAAGTCTTCTCTTGAAGCGTAATTAAAAAAAAAACCCAGCAATTAGACATGAAACGGGGATCAGTTGTGAAGATCTAGGATGTTTTAGTCCTTCTGAACACACTTCCGAAAAAGAGTTTCTTTGTCTTAGCAAAACTCTGGATGGAAAAGGGAAGCATGGAAGGAAGACGTCTCCGTGTCTCTTTGTTTGCTGGCAGCTCAGTTTGTCAGCAGCCTAGGGTCTGGATTCATTAGGAGAATGAATTCCTTTGCACTAGGAGGTATTACAAGCATTGTTTAAAGCTGTCAGGGTTTTTTAAACCAACAAGAGGTAGAAATTATTGTTTTACGTTTGTGATTTTACCAAAAAGCAGTCTTTAAGTAGCGAGGACAGGAAAAAGAGAGCCCAGAAAACCATAATTGGTGCCAAACGTGGTTCTATCTGTTTAGAAGTATTTTTAGGAGTTTCCTATAAAGGATCAGAAAGGATTCAGTTGTAAGAGTTCTGCTTCTAATGCAGCTGTTATTCAGAAAAGCAAACTGGTAATTCAGTTAATGCGTAGAGGGAGGGAGAATTGTTCTAATCTTCACCAACTCTTGGAAATGTTTGTAGAGTCGTAGCTCAGCCAGAGGCACATGTGATTCCTGCCATGCGTGTAGTTTGCAATACTTGCTATTCTATTCTGAGTTTAAAAAAATGATCATTACAGGGACACGTTTGTGATCCACGACCTGTGGATTGGACTGGGTGAACGGAGAGTCCTCTGGCTGGAATCACGGAGAAGCTACACTGGGAGGTGCCTGGGATCAGGTAACTTGTTGGGAAAGATGTATTATTGTATCGTTGTGAGGTAACTGGGTTCAGGCATGTTGGAAATGGCACCTTGTACCCCCCAGGACGAGGGTTTGGGGGCAGCTGCCGTTCACCAGAATCCCTTTAAGAACGTCAGACCAAGTGAACGGCTTCTCGAGCAAGAAACCTGCAGGGAGCTGACTGACCTAACAGGTGCCACAGCTGTTTGCACAGTTAGCGGCTGACGAAACCTGCATGAAAAACATTAAGAACATTAGTAATGAGGATATTATGGTTCATCATCTCCCTTTCCCTTCCCCTTTGCTATTCCCCTTCCTCTTCCTCTTCCCCTCCGCAGAGTTTACAGGTGCACACACGTCTCGGGGGTGCAGTAACTCACAGCCTGCCCTGGAGCCCTGTGGGGCCTGGTGCACCCCGTCTGCTGGGAGATTCTTCCCTCTGAGGTCTTTGAGGTATCTGGGGTTTCTATTCTAAAACTATAAAACTGTATGACAAAAATTACTCACGTTATTCTTGACCTCATTAAAACTTCTTCCTTTGGAAACCCAGCGAAACCCTAAACAAAATCCAAATATAAATCAATGCAAATGCAATTACTGTAACTGACCCTCCTCTGTGCCCGAGGGCCTGAAGAAAATCTATCGATTCTCTGCTGTAATTTATCTGGGAGGAACACCCAGTTTCACTTCCAAGTGCTAGTGTGGAATCCAAATGCTCCGCACTGCTGGCTCCATGGAGGGAGCGGCGCTGCCTGTGCAGCTGCGAGGACTGGCAGCTCCGTGTAACAGGCTCTGTTTGCTCCTGGGGATCATGGGTGTTGCCGATGCAAAGTGGGTGCCTGACTCCACAGTGGTTTTGGACATTTTGTGGGCAGCGTAAGGCTGGTCAGGCAACCCGTTCGATTATTTCTGCTGCTGTGGGATACCCTGGATGTTTGAGGTGAGCCTCCTCTCAGAGACCAGATGCTCCCTTGTAAGCACAGCAGAGAGAGAAGGTGTTGGCTATGAAGGAGCAGCCGGGCTGGGCTGCCCTAGATCCTAGCCCAGAGAGACAGGAAAAGCCTGAAAACATTAGGCGTGATTCTTCTTCCTTTTTCCTGGTGGAAAGGCTGTCAGTTGAGGACAGAGGCTATTCTGAGCTCCTCAAGTGCTTTTTGTGTCCCAGATCCCAGGGCCAGGGCCTGGAGGGATGGTCCTCCAGAGCATCGCCAAGTGTCATGAGCATATCCAGTCCAACATCCTAAGGGATGTGCTGTTATCGAATCCCTCAACTCTTCTCAGAGGTTTCGAGGAGAGGCTGCTGAAGGAGCTCCAGACAGGAATTCCCAGCACAGTTCATGTCAAGAGCATCTCACTGCAAGGTCAGATGTACTCCCTGTGGATTGGTGCTTCCATCCTTGCCAGCTAAAGAGCATTTAGGAACCTGTGGGTTACCAGGGAAGGCTGTAATGAGGTTGGACCAGCAGTATTCCAGAATAAATGCTTTTGAAAACTTCAGGAGGACCATCCAGGTAATTTTTTAAGTGCCAATCTGAACAGCTGGAGAGCAGTTAATAAATCAGTATAAAAATAATTGATTTATGGTAAGAGATTTTATAGCTTACTAAAGAAAGGTCCCTTGTGCATTGGGTTGAAGAAAGAGTCCTTGTTCAGAGCATTTGGTGCTATCCAAGATGTCGGTTTTAATTCTAGAAATGTGTTGATCCCTGCTAGGACTGCAAACAGTTTGTCAGACTTTTAAACACTTGAGAACAAGCCACCTCCATCCCATGCCCGAGGGGAGCTGGCTTCTTGCCATCCACCATAAACATCCCAAGAGTGGAAAGGAACCTCTGATGGAGAAGTGGAAGGCTCAGGGATACTGCTGACCCTTCACCATCACGTTGGAGACCTCCTGGAGGAGCTCAGGGAACTTCAAAACTGATTTTTGCTCCTGAAGTGAAAATAAGTTGTTCTGGCTGGTAAAGCAGAACCAGCCCATCCAGTTTCCCCCCTGCCATGGGCAGGGACACCTCCCACTGGATCTGGGGCTCCAAGCCCCATCCAACCTGGCCCTGAACCCCTCCAGGGATGGGCAGGAGAGAGACAGAGTTATGAGGCAGAGTTGTTCCTCTCCCTTATCTGTGAGAGCTCAGGACAGGGGCAGAATGATCCTGTGAATATTTGCTTGAATCTCTAAGCTCAATTGTTCTAAATAATTCTCCCAATAAGCTTAACAAGCATAAATATCCCAGCTGACTGATTGGCTTTCCAAAGGGAACTGTGAAATTCATAACAAAGGTGTGAATTTTCAGCAATGAAATTTGCATTCAAATGAACAACTTAGAAACGATGAGTCTTTATCCACATCTGCGAATACTTGCACTGCATCCAGTCAGGCGATAGAAATCTCATCGCGATTTGTGAAACAAATACCTGTGTGTGAGGTTTAGATGTTTCAAAGTTAATTGAAAAACAATTGTAAGAGATACTCGGGAACTTCTTGAGTTTGTTCAAGACTGAAATGAGAATAGGGAAAGAGCCGAAAGCTCCTGTGTTAGTTACTCACTGCAGTGTCTGACTGTTTGCGTTCAGCTCCGGAGATGAATCTTCAAACTCATGGATGCCCTCTGCTGCCTTGGGACTGATCAGTCATCCCTCACCTCCTCTCGCTGCCCTTTGGAGAATCACCTCACTCTCCTTTTCTACAAGGCGTTCACAGGCGCTTTGAAGAGAGGCTCATCCAGCCCTGGGGTCTGTTCTCCACCGAGCCCTGGTGCCTCCTCAGCAAGTGGGAAATGAACAGACAGAACCAGCTGAGGAGGTGTGGGTGTCTCCAGCAGTAACTACAGCGAGACCCCCTGACCTCGTGTTCCCCAGTGGCGAGAGAGACAGCACAAAGCAAAGGGTCTGGAATAAAGCACACAGCTTTCCCGCTCCACGTGGGCTGTGAGGCTTCAGAAAGTTCAGCTCTCTATTACTCCATCGAGTTAATGCGAGTATGCAGAGAGCTTTTAGAGCTGTTCTGGAATCAGCATCAGCAGCCTTGGATCTTTCTTCTGTTACAGCATGTTACCTTTTAGCAGCCCACTGGAAATGTGTAAACAAACGAGGTACAACTGTAGACAGTTTAAATACTTTACAGCTCACTGACTTCCATATGAGGAGGGATTTGCAGCAACTTAAGTGTTCAGAGTCCTGCCCCAATAATCTAATGCAAATAAAAATGCGAAAAACAGTGTGCTGGAACGCAGAGGAAACCCGAGCGAACAGTGCTACCCAAGGTTGTAGGCGAGAAGGAGAAAAGCAAAGCGAAGAGCATGGTACCTCTGCAAACCCAGATGCAGACACAAGGTGTGTTTGGAGGGTGACACCTAGCAGAGCTCCCCGAGTGCTTTTAATGAGATGTCACCCTTGCTGAACAAGACATTGCCTGATGTAATCCAGGCTGGAGTCATTGAGAGAAACCTTGTTTTACATCGAGGGACTCAGTTCAGCTCCTCCCAGCTGAAAATCATTCAACAGACCATGATTCCAGGTATGCAGCACCCGCACTACTGGTTTGGCCTGACTGTTCCCTCTCACCTCCTAGCCATGACTTTAGTCAAGGACATAAGACAGCAGAAGTTGGCACGTGTTCCATCGCTCCAGACCTTGTATCAGTCTCTTCAGTCTCTTGGTCACCTTGTGCTTCCATCACCACACAGGGCGCTAGAAATTCATTGCTTCAGTTATATTTCTTTGAAGAGGTTTGAGGTCTTAATCACTTGGGACCTCAGTCCCTTGGCCCTCATGCTGTAGAAAATTAATTGCAGGGACCTTTTCTCTGCTGCATTTCCACCTGTGCTCTACCTGTCCTCTGCGTACACAGAGGATTTAAACTGTAAAAGCCTGGGATCTTCCTATCCTCAGGGAAGCAATACCAGCCTGGTGAGTGCAGGACTGGTTGCAGGGATTAGAGAGGCCTGAGTTAATTTCTAGCTGTAGCAGTGATTTGTTGTGGAATGGAAAGTTTAATCTCGGGCACATCAGGTGTCAGTTCTCTTTGTACAGACACCCTCCTTTTGTTGCATCTTTTACCTGCAAGCTCTCTGGGGCGAGTGCTGTCGTTGCAAAGATCTGGGACTCTGGGGCCACGAGATCAGAAACACAAAATCATTTGTGAAGTTTGCACTGGAACTACATAAAAATCCCAACCTGCTCCCGGTAATTTTATCCCTCCCTCCTCAACTCTCATTTAAGTTGCAATCCCACAGCAGCTCTTTATTTTCTTCTAAATGTCAAACAATTTATCATTTTGCACTTTGCCCGTTCCCCGTGAATTTCAAGGTTTTCTTGGTACAGTAATGTCAGCCTGGGACAATGCGCACTGATTACCCAAAACAGTGTGGTTCTTGTCACCCTGCCCATACGGGGCTGCGAGCTCTCGAGAAGTGTACAAGAGCTCTTGCCTTTTCCCTCTCCTCCCTGTTATCATGTGTACCATAAAAGCTTGGGTTCAAATATACACTAGACAAATAATTACTGTCTTTATTATTCAAATCTCCCGTTCCCTGCCATCATCCACACTGCTGGTAACGGTGCCCTCACTCCTGCCTTGCAGGCCACGGGGCTGGAGGAGGAGGATGATGAATAACTCGTTCTGAAAGCAGCTGGAGAGAGAGTGCAGTGCACAACTCTTCCTAAGGGCACAGAGGAAGGTAAGGAAATCAGCCCCTTTGTTTTCCCCAACAGGGTGATGCCTGAACTTACAGATGTTCCAAAACGCCGAGCTCACGTGAGGGCCCATAGCAAGGCTTAGCGAGGAAGGTCAGATCCAAACTGTCTGCATACACCTTGTCCTTGTCTACATTCCCTTGTCGGGGAATGGATCAGGATGGATCTCTCTCTGACAGAACCAGCAGCCACTTGTGGGAATCACCAGAGACGCTCAGCCATGGGGCCAAGCAGCAGGTACCTGCAAGGCCAGGGGAGACCCAGCGATGCCCAAAGAGAAGCAGTGAGGCTGAGGGTGTGCAGCAGGAGGGCTTCCCAGGGACATCCTGTGGAGCCGAGAGCAGAAATGAGCTCTGCAGAACCAGCCAGAGAGGGCAGCAGCACTGTCAGAGGCAGCAAGTCCTGTGGATGAGTATGGGCAGCTCCATCAGTGCATTCACCGAGCGACTGGGATGCCCACTTGCTTTGGAAACGTCCAGTTGAGGACCTGAACACGAGAGATGTCCTGCAAAGGAGGTAAGAACATTCTAGAGCGGAGATGTGAGAGTGACAAAGGCTCTGTAGTCATTGCACACACCCCGACACGTGCACCCGCATACACACTGATTTTATTAAGCTATTCTCTGCAAGTATTTTATATATATGTATTATTTTATTATTTGGAAATCTTCAGAGTGCTTTTTTTCCCACACAGTAAAGTTAGCCTTGCCGAGATTCATTAGTCCCCTTTCCCCCTGTGTGTAAATGGATCTCTCTCAGTTATGCAATGCGAGGGTACACAACCATGAAAAGTGCAGAGGCAGCCAAAAAAAGCATTGTTCTGAACTCGGACGTGTAAAATATTCATATTCAATAATAAAAAATAAAAAAACCCCAGCCCTTAATAAAAAATTCACAGCGTAAAATATGCATTGTCGTTCCATCCCCAGGGCGGCAGCCGTTTCCAGCCCAACACGTTACATGGGTTTTCAGTGCCTTGTTCTACTCGATTAATTCAAAACCAATTCACCCGCAGACATCCCAGTATTAGGTGCCTAAATTGATTCCGATTTCTCTGAGGGCAGTGTATCTATGACTACAGTAATAGCTGCTGGGAGCTGGGCCTGTTCAACAGGGAGGAGCTGCAGCGCGTCCCTCTTCTAAAGCTGAACCCATGCGTGGGGCCTGCAGGAAAGCTGGGGAGGGGCTCTTGGTTGTTGAGTGCCAGGATAGGACAAGGGGGAAGAGTCTCTAACCATAAGAGAGGAGACTGAGATGAGATCTTAGGGAGAAATGTTTTCCTGTGAGGGCAGGTAGGCCCTGGCCCAGGTTGGCCCGAGCAGTGGTGGCTGCCCCATCCCTGGAGGGGTTCAAGGCCAGGCTGGATGGGGCTTGGAGCCCCTGATCCAGTGGGAGGTGCCCTGGAAGGTGTCTTTTGACCCAAACCATTCCACAATTCTATTTTTCCTGGTTTCTTTAGGTGCTCTGTGCTGCTTCACACAACTCGGGGCTGTGTTGTTCCTGAGAGCCCAGCAGCCCAGGAGAACATGAAAGCAATATTATAAATGCTGCTAGAGAAAAGAGAACTTAGGAACAAGAGGGGAGGTTCTGAACATAAAATATTGTGCCCGATGCTTAAATTTTATGAAGATATATGGCAGAAAAGAAGGAGAAACTCCAAAACAACCAATGCTTCAGATGTTTCTTTTATCTAAAGTGTAGCCATCTAAATGTTTTACATAGAACAAGTCCCAGGGCACATAAATCAGGGGACGTATGCTGTGTTTTAGAAAGACCTCAAAATATGAGTTTACCTCCCACATTCTCAGGCCAAATATTTTAAACAGGAAAGCATATGGGACAACGAACATGTCTATTACCCATGTCTTTAATGACCATTTCCACCGAGGTGGTTTGTTCTGTGTCCACAGCCTGATATTTATATACAAGGGAAGGGAAGAATGGGGGGAAAAAAACCCTCAGAAAAATCTAAGGTGAGAGAAATTGTGACCCTGATTGACAGTGTGGAAGTTGTAAAAAGTGCTTGGATGTGGCAGCTGTCAGTCATGTTTGGGATTTATCTGCTTGGTGGAGAAAAATTGTAGAAGCTGTTGTTTCTCAGTGCAAGCTCCAGGAATGTTTGTAACAGGTGTCAAATCTGAGCCGCAGCACAGGGCTTCCTTCAGACACAGGGAGAATTCATTTTCTTCTGCCCGTGCCTGTTAATCTTCCAATGATGTGGGATAACAAGCATTTTTCTTCTTGAATAGTGTTTCGCCTAAAGAAAATAAACCTCACAAGGTGTCTCTTAGTGGTCACCATGGGGAGAGGGTGGATGGCAGCATGAGTCTTGCCTGGGAAAGTCAGAGGAGCAGTGGGCTGTGTTTGCAGGCCCCAAGAATGGCTGCAGGTTTGCAGTCCCACCTGCCAAAGTCATCTCGGGTTTGATTTATTGTGTCTCATTATGCTATCGGCTTCATTCTTGTGTCTGGGAAGGGAGAATGTTCTGAGAGCCTTCCCATGTCCGGCTGCACGAAACCACATCCTCACCATCCCAAAGTTCAGAGCATCTGTCTTAATTTGTCTGGCCCTCGGCGCTGCACTCTCGCAGCCTCGCAGAATTTACTGCTTGTTTTTGCAATGAATCTCTCTCACCAAGAGCAGAGAGGGGAATTTGGTGGTGTTAGGAAACATCACTCTCCCTGCGGTTCGCAAGGCATCTTGGATCAAATGTAACTCTGCTAACGTCGGAGCCTCAGACTAACGAAGGGTGCACTGGCGAGCCACTTAGTCCCGGTAATGCCGATGGGCTGGGAAGATTTGGAAAGATTCAGCTTTTCAGATCCTTTGCTGCCCTGACAAATCCAAAAGGAAACACAGGCACTGCCAAAGTTGTTTCTATGGGTCATTCCCGAATTCCTGCAGAAAGCAGTATTTCTCAGAACAACACAGAACTATTAAACAGTGCTGGTGGTCTGAGGACATTTGCTGAAGCAGTGTCTTTCAGCCAAGGCAATATGTATTTCCTAGAAGCTCACACCCCTGCAGTTCCTCTAGGAACCGTGGACTTTCAAGATATCCAAGACAATAGTCCAGACATGGATTTTAGCTGTGCTGTAATAAACCCACTGTAGGCAGTGGATTTACCCCAAAACTGTTTCTTCTTTTACAGGTGTGAGATAGTTATACCTTTATGAGGGGAAGAACAGAGCCCTGCACATCCAGAGAGGCTGCATCTCCTCCAGCTTGGCCTTTCAGATCTGTCACAGACTTTCTACAGCAAGATCTGGATTCATCTAACCTTTTACAACTAAGACTTCACCTACTTACGAGCTGTTAGGCTCTTATCACTCTCTGCTTACTGAAGAGAACATCTTTTGGAAGTAGGTTCCTAAGTTTGTTGCCTTCTTTGTACACAACAAAGAAACTGAATGTGGCCCTTTGTCCTCCTGAGCCTCGGTTCCACTCCTGTGACACCTGAATACCGCAGGAAACCTTCAACTAATTTTCAGCTTTCAGAGACAATTTTTGTTATTAGGAAGTTGTATCTGGAGGCTCAAAGAAATGAACAAATAGAAGCACTTCCTAATATGTCTAATGGAGCATGTGTACTGGAGGCAGCAACTCACCAAATGTAGCCATGGAAAATCCATGGGGCACCTGTCCTGTTGTTCATCAGTGGAAGGAGATGAACAGATATTGAGTGCCAAGAGTGGGAAAACACTGATGTGCGCAGATGCATTTGAAGGAAAAGATCTTAGTCAAGGTATGAGCATATGTCGTTCTCCTCTCATTTGGCTTGAGGGTTGCCCAGTCTCCAGGGACGAGGTGCTGACCTGCACCTTTTCAACCTGCACTGAGCTCTCACAGCCCTGAGGGCTCCTGTGATGAGAGTGCGTCCTTGCAGAGTAAAAGAAGGGTGAGGGTGCTCAGAGCAACAGGTCCCCTAAAATCACGTCCTGTTTTATTCTCAAAGAGCAGTGGATCGCACCCACAAATAGAATTAGCCCAGCCCTGAATTAGTGTTATAGACTGAAATAACCGTTCTTGCTCATCAGGCTGCCCAAGTCATTTAATTGCAGCTCCACCAGTTGGACTGATGTCCAACTGCATTTATTTCCAGTTTGTGTTTACAGGGAAGTGTCCATATCACGAGCGACTAAATGTGTGAGGATTTTCTTTCAGAAGCCATAGAAGGGATTAAAACCAACAATAATCCATGAAATGACTTCAGAATCTTTCTCTCCTCGAATGTCCTGAGGAATTCCCCGGCTCCTGACCTGTTCCAATTGGCACCATCGTGCGCTTGAGCTCTAATATCGGTGGAGTTTGTAGTGTTTCCAATTTTTCTGGTGAGGGATTACATGAAACCGAACTAATTCTTTCCATGGGGATTACACAGCCACTTTTGTTTCTAATATTCCAGTCCAGGAGTGAAGAACATTTCCTTGGGTACCTGTTTCTTCTTCAGCTATGAGAGCTAGTGTCGTTTACAATATCCAGGCATAAATCCATTTCATTAATTTATCCCTAATCACTTAATTCCTAAAGGAACATGATTAAATAGCCTGTCGTAAGCCCAGCCTTTATATTTTGGCTGAATGCTCTTGGTCAATGAATTTCACATAAATTCTGTGACACTGTTCCAAATTTCAGTGATTGAAATGCATCTTCATAGTTAATTAGATAAAACCTCACCTTGAGGAACTCTCAGCCCCTGATGAAAATGTCTCAGGTTGGAGAGGAAAATTGCTACTGATTTACAAGATTCTGGATCAAATGTCTTTTCTCAAACATTTTTTTTATTCTGTTCAAGCACCAGAGCGAGCGTCAGGGATTTTTTTGGCAGGGGTGTTAGAGCAGGAAAATAGGAAATGAACTGGAAAATTTGAAGACTACAGCAAACAAGAAAATCCTGGAAGGAGCACACTCTGTGGATCCACCCTAGCCATTAATAACATGGAAAGATTTCATTAGAAAAGAGAGAGGGAAGAGAAAAAGGAAGAATGTACAAGGAGGCAGTGTTGGTCCCAGTGCGCACAGGGTGTCCTCTCCGCTCAGAGGTACAGACGGGGCTTTCGCACTGCCCTTGTGCCTAAGAAAAGCTGTACTTGTGGGTAAACTTTTAAACCCCAAACATAGGGACTTGCGCAAGTGGCTTTGGAACAGTTCTGCGAGGCCTGTTTGCAGAGGGTCGTGCGGAGGTGAAGGTGCTCAGGTGAGATGCATTCAGTGCAAACCATCACACAAGCATCTCCTCTTTGTGCCAGTGTGTGAGGAATAAATAAGTACAGTTACACTGCTGGTACTGTGGGCGTCCGAGTCGTCTGCTCTGGTGGAGAAACCCCTGCTGCCCTCGCCTGAGGAGCCCTGGCACGGGGAGCAGCCCCCAGAGGCTTTATTTATGAGGGGATGCAAGAGGGTGTTGTGTTTGCACTGGTCACCTCATCCACAGCCTTCATGTGAAGGACCTGAGCTTTCAAGAACCCCATCTGTGTTGGGAAGTGCTGGGAGCTGCTCCGGGCATCTCAGGGAGCCCAGAAGGCCACCTGCCTGGCACATGGTTTAGTGTTTGATAGGAATGGTTGGACTCGATGATCCGATGGGTCTCTTCCAACCTGGTGATTCTATGATTCTGCCACACTTGAGATGCAGCACGCAGCTCTCTACTCCGCTCCCACAGTGCCCAGCGACACGGAGAATTGCTTTGTGAGAAGGGAGATCAAGCTGTGTCCCCTTCACCCGTCTGCAGCACCCACCTGCCCCCGAATCCCTGCTGCCTGCCCCTCGGGAGGGTCCCCAGCAGCCAGAAAGCCTCCAGCACATCAAACACTTCTGTTTACTGTAACCCATAAGCAGTGTTCTGAACTCAATGTGCTTTTGTCTGGAAAACAGTGTTGTTCTTCCCCGTACGGCACTGGGGCGAGTGTCTGCTCCGTGTGTCACATCCAGGCACAGTGCGCGCTGTTAAATCTCCCACCACAGCAAAAGAGAGCAAAGCAATTTAAAAATCCCTGTTTTTGCCAAAAGTTTCTGCGGCGATCTGTCACATCCTATACATCAGTAGCTGCTGGGAAGGACTTGGGGTTTTTTTTCCTGTGTTCCTGTTCTCTTCTGGAATAGAAATCTTGGCAGGGCAAGTGACATTGAGTTATGTTTTACCTATTTCCACCGTGTGTACGAGGAAGTTTAGTCTTTATGCCTATGAAACGCTAAGTTACTACAAAGAAAAGAATTTAAGCAGTGGAAATGTCAGGTGTATTAGCTGCAGCCCCTTTGGGGTGCCTAGCAGTTAAGTCACCAGAGGCAAAACCTGCCCCATGCTCTCCAGTGCTGCCGTAGGGACCTTTCCCAAGTAACTAGGCTCATGGAAAAGGCTGGGAGGAGGAGTAAGGGTTACTTGGGTGACACAAGATGAGCTTTATATATCACTGGGAATTACTTCAGACTTGACGAGCTGAGTTATTTCAACATGAGTGTTTTGTTTCTGTTTCTTAGAACGTGCAGAAGGAATCTCTGCCGTTAGTCAGGATGCTTGGAGAACACTCCCACGCCGGCAGTTCTGCCTCATGCTTCTCAGCCGCTGACACATCCATGAAGAAATTCACTCTGTGTGTGTGTGAAGCTGCCATCTCGGGTGTGTCACCTGTGCCTGTTGCTGCCCTTGGAGCCCATCTCGCTGCAAGCAGGAGCAGGTGATTGTCGTCTTCATCACCAACTGCTGGCCCTGATGCTACTGACCCCAGCAAGACCCCACCCAAGGCCTGATTGAATCCAGCTGCCTCCACTCACCTTAATAAAGTCAATTAATTCTATACAGGTGACTCTGAGCTGCTCCCTAGGAGGGTCAATTTGCTCTCAGAGGAAGACATGGAGTTTCTCTGAAGTTGGTGTGCTCCTCAGCTCTTTAGAGGTAGGGAACTGAAGTCTGCTTCACAATTATTGGAAAGGGAATCAGTGCTGCGACAGCAAAATGCAAAGTAGTTTATATTCTTGTTTTGTTTTTCTGTGTTGTGGGTGTGTCTTTGTAAAGTCTGTGCTGAAAAAAATCACTGCTGGGTGATGCACATAAGGAAAGGGTTGGATAATTTCTGTTTCTAGCAGCGACCTTTGCCGTGGCTGTAGCTTTCTTGCTGTGTCAAAGGAAAACTGCCTCATGGTTTTTAGAGCCCTTACCCTGCTGCCACGGGGATTAAGCTGCTGTGGGACTCGGGGGGGGAAGCCTCTCTGCTATGAGGAAACAAGCTCTTGGCTTCAACTTTAATAGCACAATGTTCCTTACAGGTTTGTTGGACTCTGATGTTACTGGTACAGATGTCCAATCCCTACATGTGAGAGAAATCGCTTTGCTGCAGAGGAAGAAGGGAACAGCAGATGCAGACCTTGTAAGTAGGAGAGAACCAGGTTCCTTCCTATAAAACCTAAAGGTGTGAGGAAGCTTTGAGGCTGAAAGCAAATTAAAGTGGAGGCAAGTGGAACTTAAGTGCTAAGATAGAAAGTTGTTTGGGAAACCTGAGGGCCTCTGTCCTCTGCTCTGATTGAAATGCTCTTGTTTCTGGGATGGAAACTCTTACATGTTCAGCACTTGAGTAACATCTTTGAGGGGGAAGTTAAGGTGAATAGTATTTATTTGAAATCTCAAATGAAAATAATTGGCGGCTGTTGAGCAAATGCTGCTGCTCTGGAGGGGTGCAGCAGGCACTCCTGCTGTGCCACCACGAATCCTGAGCTTGTGCCAATCCTGGTAGTTGGTATCTGCTCAAATAAAGCACTAGAGAGTGGTTTTTGGTGTGGGACGTTGCGAGATGTTTTGTGAGATGATGAGAGAGGCTTCGGTGATTCCCAGCCTGAGTAATTACAGAAGACCTTGAGGCTTCTTTCCAAGAAGTGGAGTAAAGACAGGCAGTGAGGCCCTGATCGCAGTGCGGCGATGACAGACCTGGCCTGGCTCTGTCAAGGAGA
The DNA here is from genome assembly GCA_033558105.1 of Coccyzus lansbergi. Taxonomy (NCBI): domain Eukaryota; kingdom Metazoa; phylum Chordata; class Aves; order Cuculiformes; family Coccyzidae; genus Coccyzus; species Coccyzus lansbergi. Next base: position 688,383 of record JAUMJK010000061.1, read on the forward strand.
GCCAAGTATCGTTGCTCCCCCTTCCCCTGCGTAGCCTGTGGATAACTTGCAGAGAGACAAATGATTTGGTTCTGTCCATGCAAGCAGCTGTGCCCTTCTTCTTGCTGGTGGTGGGAGCGTCCCTTCAGCTTTTTGTGATGCTAGAGGGAAAACTGCCCCTGGCCCAAGGTCCTGGCACTCAGGGTGAAGAAAAGACCATCGCTGTGGTCTGGGTGAGGACTGCTGGGAACCATCCCTTTCCCTGCAAGGCAGCCGTGTTTGAACCATGCAGTCATCTGCTTCTATTAAAGAAAAAACCAGCTGCTTTCTTATTGCAGTTATTGTTTAATTCATTCATGCTGCTTGTTGGAAACACCATCATTAAAGTCCTTCTGGGGCATAGTTTGTTTTAAAGAAAACTCTCCATGGAACAGACTTTTCCTTAAATTTAGTACTAAAGGAAAGCCCAGCTAGCTTTATTTATAGATCAGGGCATGAGAGATTTTCAGTTTTCAGGCTAGTGTTGTATCTCTCTTTCTCCCATAAATACATGTTTAACATTTTTTCTCATCCTTCCAGAATAAAGTTCTTTTTATTGTGATTTTTTTTCCCCTAAGATGCAGTCACTTTGCTGATAAAAATGTTGGATTTACCCATTGAATAGGCAGCTCTACGAGCTATGAGTCTGTTCTTCGATGATGAGTTTTGGCCTTTGGTTTTTCTTTAATAGAGATCTCTTGCTTCTGCGAGTTTGTGACAGTTTATGTGCCTAAAGCTGTCTGAGCATCTTCCAAATACGTGTGATAAACGCTGGGGTGTTGTTAATGGAGAAGCATCTGGGGTTTTATTGCACAATGTACGTGTACAAAGAGTGAGAAAATGGCTAAGTGCTGAAATGGTCAGAAATACAACTTTCCAACGAGGTGGATGTTGAGAAAATGAACAATCTTGGTATCAGTTCATATGTGTTTAATAGGGGGGAAACCACTAAGCTGGGGTTTGCTTGGAAAACCAGCAGTGTCCAGGTGAGTGACAACACTGAGCGCGTAAATCTTGGTTTCTATGATTTATACTATATTGTTGATGATAGTATTTTATAATAAAGTTTTATATAATATTTTGACGTTGTTAATAATAGCAAAATGCAGAGGTTTGAATGGCTTTGTTTAAATCGGTAGTTTTGCATTTTCTGTTGAGAGTGAGGCTGTGATAAACAGGTCCAGCTGTAAAAATTAAAGGCTGAGGTGATTACAGTGCAGAAAAGCCAACTGCTTTGTTATCAGAGGTTTCACAAAGCTGAGTGTTGGCCTCTAAAAGAGTAACAGCTCTTGGCTAGTTTGAGAAGTGGGGGATGCTGGTCACTCCCTCCTGTTGTGACCTCACCAGGTTCTACTGTCTCAGTCCTTCTTTCCCCCTAGTGCTCTGCCAGCCCAGATTCAGTGGTCAACGTACTCGGGAATAAAGCGTCTCGCTGCCGAGGTGGCTCATTCCGCTGAGCTTTGTGACAGAATAATTGATTAAGACTCAAATTCCCTTGAAAACGTCAAGTCTTTTTGTGAGCTTTAATTGATTCGCTTTCTGGGCCACTTAAAAGCGGAGTTTAAAAGCTGTTAGTAATAATTTCATAGGAAATATGTTCCCCGTGTGAGCGAGCAGTCCCCCGTGTAATGCACCCAAGTGGCTGAAACTGAGAAAGCCTGTTCCTGAGGATGGACTCGATAAATGCAGGCACCGCTCTTATTTGAGCCGTTTAAAACCACTGTATGGGTGATCTCACTCCATTATTTTTAAAGAAACTTCTCAGTTCACTCTATTTAACTTTTACTTCAGAGAAATGAAACTCTTTCCCCATCTCATTTATAAACTACAGCTGGATGGTAGTCGAGCAGCCTGTGATCTCTTTATTTCAGGGCACTGAAAGGATCCAGAGCAAAACTATCAAAGCCTTGAGGTGTCTGTGGGGAAGCTGCGCTACTGGCACTGGTGTGGGACTGTTGGGGGCAGAGAACCACGGTGGGTTTCCATGCAGGCATCAGGAGCCACTTTGCCTTTCCAGCAGCAGCAGTGTTTGGGGGCTGAGGTGCCTGATACAGCAGGTGAAATGGAGAGGAATGGCAGGAGGCAGTGCCCTTCTGGGCAGCTGCTCTGCTCTCTTGGTCAGAAACCTGTGCTCTGGCTGGAAGATACTTTGCTGATTTTTTTTTTTTTTTTTTTTGCCTTTTGTTGTGCAGAAATGATGAGGCAGAGGGAGCTGTGCCCCTGAGCTGCAACTTGTCACACCATCTTTCACCTGGAGAGTTCCTTCTCCTTGGTTTTCTTCCCCTTAGTGTGAAGAGAGCAGCTGAACAGCAGCCATGGTGCTGGCAGACACTGCTGGGGGCGATTGAGCTCTGGCTGCCTGTACAATTTGGATGGGGCTGCACTTGCCGGACTCTGCCAGTACAGGCATTGACCGATAGGAGCTGGAATCACACAAGGAGTGTCTAAAAAGTGAGGCTGAGATGTACAGCCCTTGCACCCCCCGAGTTAGGCAGCAGGAGCAGGGAGCTGCGGCCGTTTCGGCTCTCAGGCACTCTTGGATGCTGCCTTTGAGTGACAGAAGTAGGGAAAAGAACCCCCTGTGGAGCCTGGGAACCTGCAGAGGTTTCCTGGCAGCGTGTTACTCGGGAGCTGCTGCCTGAGAGCGTGATAGGTGCTTAGCTGGTCAGCTGGATAACTTAGGAGTTTGTTTCCTCCCTGAGTGTATTCCTCTAGGAAGACTATTTCTTTTAGCTATTGAGTAAACACTATTATGCGGCAAGACTTTTGTTTGACCCAAGCATCAAATTATTCCTTTAATGCCACTGATTGTCGAAGCCTTCCCTCTACCCAGGATGTAAATCAGTGCTGTCATATTTGACAGGGAACAGTGAGTCTGTCTGGTGCTTTCCAAACCGTCGTGTTCCTTCTCCAAAGGTTCTGCTCTTTCCTCTGTTTTAGCACAAGCCTCCACAGGGATAAACCCAATGGAATATGAGTCAGCGTAGGAACAAGCGTACGGGCAAGGTGGGCTGTGGGCTTATAAATGGTACAATTGTAGATACAGAAGCGCAAGGACTGCGCTGGTTGGAAAGCTGGCTGGAAAACAGCAGTCACGAGGTAGACAGGCAGTTATATTCAGAGAAACCATTGGATGTTTTGTATATATTTGCATTTCATTTTCTAACCGCGCTTGAAAACTGCAGCTTGGGTTTGAACTGCTCATCAATTTGCTCATCACTATCTACACCTCATTCTTCTAACGACAAAGCTACTGGACTCTGCTGGGACTGTCACATGTTTGTGTGTAGTGAATTTATAGGTTAAAGACCCAATGGGGAAGTTGAGAAGCACTTCTAGGAATATGGGAGGGTCTGTGTGAAACTTTGGGTTTCTGAATGCGGAGACTGAATCTCAGACAGTTCGTTTCTGTTCATCTCATTGCTCCCGTCACTGTGTTTGGGGATTTCAACCCAAAGCTCTTAAAGTAATAAATAGTTTATTCTTCCACCTGTGAAATAATTCACTGCAGTGAATGGGCACGTGTGATAGGGAAAGATTCCACACGCTGGTTTTCCCCCTGGGATGAACAGCATCTCTCTGTTGTGTAAGACCAGGGCTGGGGAGGACACACTTCAGTGGCTTCGAGCATTTTCGTCTCCTCCATGGAAATTCAATCAAAACCTTGCAAAGTTTAACTCTAAATGTGTACGTCATGGAGGAACAAGAACTTAGAGCAGATCAAAGAGCAAGGTTATGTAGAAGACCTATTCCTTCCTCACTGTGCCCTTTCCTGCACTGGATCGTGTCGTCCTGTGCACGTGGCTGGTTGAATAATTACTTCTAACTGATGTGATGTTGGGGAAAAAAAAAATTATCAAATTTTATTTGGTTTTTTGCGATGAAAAATACTTTAAAAAGTTCCCATCTAGCTCTGTCTAAGCCCTAGCAGCACTGGAGCGATAATTAGGTGAACATCGGTACATGCAATGGGGGGTGAGGTGATCCAGGTCCACGCTTGGTGTGGTTCTCCTCAGTTCAGTGAGTTTTACTCAAGGAATGGAGTTGACTCATTCTTCCTGGATGCGATCCACCTCTCGTGGAAATCGATGGAATTCTTTCAGTTGCGTTTTAGCACATGTTCCTACAGTTACTTTCTGCAATAAGTCTTCATTAATTTGTAAATCTAAACAAACTCTCTCGGTTAACATTATTTGTGGGAGCGATGGCTTTCCCTGGGCTGCGCGGAGGCGACAGCAGTCGCTTCAAGGCTGCTATTAAATACTTTCCCATCTCTGGTTATGATCTACAAACCCGAAGACAGGAGCTCTTTGTACTCTATGCACACTTGTATTATTTCATGGGAGTATTTCTGCTGCTCGCGGGGTTGGCGAGGAAAGGGTCTGGCCAGTGCCTGCTGGGGCTGGGGGGTCCCTGGGATGGGGAAAGTGGGGGGGTGGGGAGCTGGGGGGGCACAACTAGGGGGATGCTGGCTTTGGGGCGCTGGGCTGGACTGGGAGGGGGCACTGGGCTGGACTGGGAGAGGGTAGCTCTGCTCTGGGGGTGTTGACGGGGGGACTGCCTGGGGTAGGGGGTGTCTGTAGGGCCCCCGCAGGGTGATGCCTTTCTCGATGTCACCCACCCTCGCCGGGGAGCGAAGGATCATGGCAAAATCACCTCACACCCCATAAGTTTTTTTTCCTCTCCCTCGCCCTGTGACTTATGTTCTGAACTGCAAGGTTTAAAAGTTGGGCGCTTTTTTTTTTTTTAAAGCTGCTTTGTATTAAATGAGTAAAATATGTTCCTGTCCTGTCGGGTCCCTGTTTGCTTCCATTATGCACCTTTAGAAAAAGGAGTTAATCATAAAGGGGTTGCCACTGGCTCTTGGCAGCTTATGGTGTTCCCCAGAGGAATCCTGCCTCCCTGGCTCCTTGGAGCATCTCCTTTTAATCTTAAAAAATCAGAATTCAGGGATGGTTTGAAGGCAGAGATTCTGTCACCTTTTAAGTAGCATTTGAACCCCTGGTGCAAATTGTGGTCTGTGTTTATTTCACTCTGGCAGAGGTGCTCCTGGCTTTGCCCTCTGGGAAATCCTCTCTGTCTGCAGCACAACAAACCAAAGCAAACAGCATCTCTTCAGCACCAAGAATGTTTTCAGGTGTATTTGTGAGAGAAGCACAGAGAGAAAAAAGAGCATTTAGGAAAGGGTTTGGTTCTTTGCTTTTCCTGTTCGCTAGGAAGGAGAAAAAAAAAATGTTCTTAATTATGACTTGGGGGGTGGGGGATGCTTGGAAAGTGATTCTAAACAGTGCAGAAGGGAGGGGGGAGCTCTAGGATGTTTGATTTTAACAATTCTTTGCAGCGCTCTGAGAAAAACCCACAAGTTTTGGGGGGAAGAAAAAAAAAAAAGCAGGAACAATACAGCCTTTAAACCTAAATCTGCAAACTTGAGAGAATTGAACTCGTTGGATTTCTGTCCCGAGACGGGGGAGGTTTTGTCTGTTTGGACAGTCCCTGAAAGCTGCTGGAAACTGCTTTTTGAAGGAGAACTGAAGAGAGAAACGTTGAATTCCGAGAGGAGACAAGGAGTTTGCATCTCTGAGCAGGCAAATCAGCCTTTTTGGCTATTGGGACATGGGGGTTCTCCTTCCCCAGTGCTGGAGAAGGGCTCAAACTCAATTAATTGCTAATAATTCGGCATCCGTCAGCTCTAGGGACTGACACCCCCTCCCCGGCTCCCGCCAGGGAGGGGGTGTCAGTCCCTAGAGCTGACGGATGCCGAATTATTAGCAATTAATTAATTGACTGGGAGCACTGGTGGCCGCTCCTTCCAAAAAAAAAAAATTACTCCAACTCCTTAATTTCCCTTCGTTCCCTTCGTCGCGATTAGATCCCTTGGAATGGGCTGCTCGTTGCTGGCGTTTCCCAGCCACCAATTACACCCTAATTATCACATGGAAATGTTGCTTTGCTGATTTTTTCAGAACGTGCACTTTTATTTTTTCTTTTTTCCTTCCCCGGGACCAGCTCGGAACGAATCCGAAGGAATTTCTAGAGCTGAATGTGGGGTTTTGGGTTAAAAAAAAAATAATAATCTGAAAGGGCAATTTTACACTGGGTTTGGTGCTGGAGGAGCCTTCTAGGAATAACGAGAGGGGAAAACAAAACAAAACAAAAAAATAGAGATTGAAAAAAAACCCAAATAAGGCTGATAAAGGCGTTTGGATGCAAAGAGCGATTTGGGAAATAGGGAGAAAGAAAGAAGGGGGAATAGGGAGAAAGGAACCGCACACAGTTTCTGTGAGGATGTTCACCTTATTCCCCACCTCGTGGATTTCACAGTCTCTAAGAATGATTTACTTGTTATTTTTTATTTTTGTTTTTATGGTTTTTGTGGTTTGGGGGAGTTTTTTGGTTTTTTTGAGTTTTTCTTTTTTTGTTCATTTACTTTTTTTTTTAAAACAAATTCATTCCTGAATTTGTTAAAACAAACAAACAAAAAAAAAGCGCAAAAGAACAAAACTCTCTCTTTCTCAGAACTGTTTCTTTTAGAGCTCTTCAAAGCTTTTCGGTTTAGAAAAAAAAAAATTCTTTTAAATCGAGTGCGAGCGGCTCTGTTCCTGGGGGAGGCTGCGGAGTGGATTCTCCCCTGGTTCTCTCTTCCCGGATCATCCCGAGGGCTCCCCAGCATCCCTCACCCGGCCCTTTCCCATAAATATATCTATTTTTAGGGGTGGCAGGTGTCCTTAGGTGCCCCCTTGCGCCCCCGGCAGGGCCGCCTGCCCAGACCCTCCCTCAGCGCTGCCTCCGCTCATTAAGGGCAGCTCAGAACGAGTTGGGGAGAATAAAACCCCCTCCCTCAGGGCAGCCTGTGCCACTCTCGGGGGCTGCTCCCGGCCAGGCCGCGGGCACCTCGCTCTCATAGTAATTCTCGCTCCAGTATTAATTCTCGCTCTAATCTCCCCGCGAACCACCAGGGAATGGACGGGAAACCCTCGGGAAGGGGAAGAGCTCGGGCTTCGCTCCGCGTGTGCGGCGCCTCGACCCTTTTAATCCTCTCTGGCCGCTTAAAAACTTAGTTGTTTGCGTAGAAGGCGTCGCTGGGAGCCTGTCCCCCCCCCCCCAAGGCGGCAGCTTCCCAGCTCCGGCCCAACCCCTTTCGCCTGCAAACGCTTCACCTGCAGCGTCTTTTCCAACCTGGCTCTTCGTAAACTACCTGCGAACGCCTCAAAGTGCAGGCGAACCCCCTGAAAATCTTTGAGGAGCCTCTGAGGGGACTGGGGGGGACGCAGCAGCTCTGAGAGGGCGTGTTGTGGTGTCCCTGAGGGGCCAGAGCGCAGGTGCGGCTGAGGGGGATCGTGGAACCACCGGGTTGGAAGAGACCCCGTCGGCTCCTCGAGTCCAACCATTCCTCTCAAACCACGTCCCATCTAAACTATAAACCATCCTTCTTTTTCCCCGTCGCTTCGTTCGGGTCCCTCAGCCCTTTGTGTCCCCTCTCGACTGGGCTGGGGGGGGGGGGGGGGGGCGAGTCCCTCTTCTCCCAGGGAGTTCCCCTCACGGGGAGAGGCGGCAAAGCCGCCTCTCCCCGTGAGGGGAACTTCCTGGGAGAAGAGGGACTCGCAGCCCTCAGAGCTCCCCCCCCCATCCCCTCCTCTCTCTCCATATTAATCTCATTAAATCCTACCTTTCAACCTTCTTCCGTGACCATCTGACCTGGCCACTTGAATGAAAATAGCAGCTTTTCTCCGCACTCAAAGGCAGCACATCCATCACGGGGCTGTTTACGCTCCGCTCCTCTCTTCAAAGCGCTCGGCCGGGGCTGCCCTGGCCGGGGCTGCTCTGCCCTCGCTCCCTCGGGGCTCTCTAGCCCCTTCTCCCCCTCTCGGCCCCGGCAGCGCCTCTGCCTCGCACCTGAAACGCAGCAGAAAGCGGCGCAGCCCCTGCTGCCCGACCCAGTGCTCTGCTCCCGGCCAGACCCGCACCCAGACCCGGCCTTCTTTTCTTTTTTCCCCGTTCTTCTCTTCTACCCATCCTTCCTTTCCTCCTCATCCTTTTTCCCCCCATCCTTCTCTTCCTTCCTCCATCCCCGTCCTTCTTTTCTTTCCCCCATCCCCTTCTTTTCTCCCATCCCCATCCTTCTCTTCCTTCCTCCATCCCCATCCTTCTTTTCTTTCCCCCATCCCTTTCTTTTCCCGCATCCTCATCCTCCTTTTCTTTTCCCCCATCCTCATCCTCCTTTTCTTTTCCCCCATCCTCATCCTCCTTTTCTTTTCCCCCATCCTCATCCTCCTTTTCTTTTCCCCCATCCTCATCCTCCTTTTCTTTTCCCCCATCCTCATCCTCCTTTTCTTTTCCCCCATCCTCATCCTTCTTTTCTTTTCCCCCCATCCTCATACTTCTTTTCTTTTTCCCCATCCTCATCCTTCTTTTCTTTTTCCCCATCCTCATCCTTCTTTTCTTTTTCCCCATCCTCATCCTTCTTTTCTTTTCCCCCATCCTCATCCTTCTTTTCTTTCCCCCATCCTCATCCTTCTTTTCTTTCCCCCATCCTCATCCTCCTTTTTCCCCCGATCCTCATCCTCCTTTTTCCCCATCCTCATTCTTCTTTTCTCTTCCCCATTCCATCCTTCTTTTCTTTTTACCCCATTCCCATCCTTCTTTTCTTTTCTCCCCTTCCCCTTCTTTTTCCCTCATCCCTATCCTTCTTTTCCCTCATCCCCATCCTTCTTTTTCCATCCCCTTCTTTTCTTCCCCATCCCCTTCTTTTTCCTCATCCTTATTTTTCCCCGTCCTTCTTTTCTTTTCCCCGCCCCATCTTTCTTTTCTTTTCCCCCATCCCTGTACCTTCTTTTCTTCCCCCCCCCATCCCCATCCTTTCTTTCCTCCCCATCCTTTCTCCCCCATCTCCGTCTCTCTTTCCCCCCCCATCCCCATCCTTCTCCCCCCCAGTCCCGGCTCCCCATCCCGCTCGTCCCCCCCTCGGCCTCTCCGCATTCGCGTTTTGGGTGAAATCAGCGGCAGTGGCAGCCGAAAGAAGCGGCAAAGCGCGAAGGCGGCAGCACAAAGCAAAAATTGGAATCATTTGAAAAGTTACGCGAGAAAGAGAGAAAAAAAAAAAAGGCAAGAAAATGCAGCCAGACACCGAGGGAAAAGTTAAAGAAATATTTTTTCAGATTGAAAAATAAAAGCGCGTCCCAATCGCCACATGACACCCGCTAACTAACTCTGTGCGGCACCCCTCAGTAGCAAGAATAATTATTATAATCGTTAATAAGAGAAGGATAATCACCTCTTCGTGGGATGGCACCTGGATCCTTAAATAGTGTCCGGGCTGCAGGGGCAGCGCGCGAGGGGCAGCAGCACAGGCCATTGTCCCTAAAGGGGCACAGGAGGAGGGGGGGGGAGAGGAGAGGGGGGAGGAGGAAAAAAAAGAGAGGAGAAAAAAAAAAAAGAAAGAAAAAAGAAAGAAGGAAAAAAAAGAAGGAGGGGAAAAAGAAAGAAAAAAGAAAAGAAAGGGGCAAAAAAAGAAGGGAAAAAAGAAAGAAAAGAAGGGGAAAAAAGAAGGGAAAGAAAAAAGAAGGAAAAAAGGAAGGGGAAAAAAGAAAGGAAAAAAGGAAATAAAAGAAAGGGGAAAAAGAAAGAAAGGAAAAAGGAAATAAAAGAAGGGGAAAAAGAAAGAAAGGAAAAAGGAAATAAAAGAAAGGGGAAAAAGAAAGAAAGGAAGAAAGGAAATAAAAGAAAGGGGAAAAAGAAAGAAAGGAAAAAGGAAATAAAAGAAAGGGGAAAAAGAAAGAAAGGAAAAAAGGAAATAAAAGAAAGGGGAAAAGAAAGGGAAAAAGGAAATAAAAGAAAGGGGGAAAAAGAAAGAAAGGAAAAAAGGAAATAAAAGAAAGGGGGAAAAAGAAAGGAAAATAAAGGAAAAAAGCGGAAAAAGAAAAAGGAGAAAAAGAAGAAATAAAAGAAAGAAAGGAAAAAGAAAGGGGAAAAAAGAAAGGATAAAAAGAAAGAAAGGGAAAAAAGAAAAAGATAAAGGAGAAAAAAGGGGAAAAAAGAAAGGATAAAAAGAAAAAAGAAAGGGGAAAAAGAAAGGAAAAAAGAAAAGATAAAAAGAAAGGAAAAAAGAAGAGGAAGAAAAGGAAGGGGGGAAAAAGAAAGGGAAAAAAAGAAAGGGGGGAAAAAAGAGGATAAAAAGAAAGAAAGGAAAAAAAAAAAAAAAGGAAGGCAAAAAAAATCCCCCCGATGGTGATGAATACATTGGAAAGTTTTTTTGGCGGCGGTGAGGGTGTCAGATTGAGCGCCGTGTGCGCATGTGCGAAGGTGTCCAAACTGACAATGCTGGGGAGATGAAGATAGTGTGTAGCTGCTTCTGGGCTGCCGGAGGAGGAGGAGGAGGAGGAGGAGGAGGAGAGGGACTCGGCGGCCGCCACCATGCGCTCCAAGGCGCGGGCGAGGAAACTGCCCAAAAGTAGGTTCCCTTCTGCCGTCTCGGGCCGCTCGGGGGGCGCGGGGGCTCCGCGGGGGCTCCGCTCGGGCTCGGCCGCCGCTCCCGGAGCTCGGGGCTGCTGAGAAACTTCCCTGCCACTTGACCAAAAGGAGGGTGTGTGGGGAAGAGGAGGAGGTGGAGGGGGGGGGGGGGGGTTGTAGCAACTTTTTTTTTTTTTTTCTCTCCTTCTCTCTCCTTCTTTCTGTCGACTCGTTCCAAGTCTTGTGAAATAATATTCCTGCCTTTTGAAATAGTGGGCGCTAGAGCTCCGCGTTTGGAGGGCAGAGAGAAGGGGGGGGGGGAGAGGGAAGAAAAAACCCTTCTGGGCTCGGGGACAATTAGGCAGGAGAGGGAAGGAAGAGAATTTGTAGCAGGGGAAGAAAAAAAAAATAAGTGTGTTGGGGGGGGTGGTGTTGGAAAAAAAAAAAAAAATGGAAGCGGCGTGAGTGAGGGGCTTGGAGGGTGCGGAGAGGGGATCCGAGCAGCTCGGGTGTCCCAGCTGGGGGTTAAGCAGGGCTGGGGGAGGGGAGCGAGGGGAGGGAGGGAGGGCCTTTCACTTTTCATTTTTGAAAATTTCCTTGGGGGTGGATGGAAGCGCAGCTCCAGCGTCCAGCCCGAGCAGCTCTCTCCTCTCCCTCTCCGACGAACTCTTTCCCTTTCCTTTTCTTCTTTTGCCTTCTTTCACTAGTTTTCAGTCCGGATTTTTTTTTCTTTTTTTTTTTTTTTTTCTGATTTTTTTTTTTTTTTTTCCAGAGTTGCAGCAAGCAGGGGTTGTAGGGGCTGTCGGGGCTGGCTTTGCCCCTCCGAGCACACCCTCTCTCTCCCTTTCCTTGCCTGGTTGGGTGCAGAGAGGGGCTGGAGCACCTCCCGCTCCTCTATTTTTATTAGAATCATAGAACAGCCAGGTTGGAAGAGACCCATCGGATCTTCTAGTCCAACATTTTTGTTCTTATCACTATTATAGTTTAGTAGGGGCTGGAGCAGCTTCTCCTCTATTTCTGTTATTTTTATTCTTAACACTATTATAGTTTAGTAGGGGCTGGAGTAGCTTCTCCTCTATTTCTATCATTTTTATTCTTATCACTATTATAGTTTAGTAGGGGTTGGGGCAGCTCCTGCTCCTCTATTTCTACTGTTTTTACTATTATCACTATTATAGTTTAGTAGGTGCTGAGGCAGCTCCTTCTCCTCTATTTCTATTACTTTTACTATTATCACTATTATAGTTTAGTTGGGGCTGGAGCAGCTCCTTCTCCTTTATTTCTATTATGTTTACTACTATCACTATTATAGTTTAGTTGGGGCTGAGGTACCTTCTCCTCCTCTATTTCTATTATTTTTATTCTTATCACTATTATAGTTTAGTAGGGGCTGAGGTAGCTCCCGCTCCTCTATTTCTGTTATTTTTACTCTTATCACTATTATCGTTTAGTAGGGGCTGAGGTACCTCCTGCTCCTCTATTTTTATTATTTTTACTGTTATCACTATTATAGTTTAGTAGGTGCTGGGACAGCTCCTGCTCCTCTATTTTTATTATTTTTACTATTATTACTATTATTACTTAGATAGGAATGGTTGGACTAGAAGATCCGATGGGTCCCTTGCAACCTGGTTGTTCTGTGATTATAGTTGAGTTGGTGCTACGCTCACTCCCCAGCCCTGGAGGGGATCCCCTCCCCTCTTCTCCCTCACCCCCCAAATCCCTCTGTGTCCCCCACTCTGCATGCGGTGCCGTTTATCCGACCCCCCCAGCCCCTCGCTTTACCTGGGGGGGTGTCCCCCCCCACACACCCCGACCCCAGGGGCATCCCCGCACCTTCCCGACTCTGGGCTCCCACGCCGCCTGCCAACTTCTCTTCCCCTTAATTGCCACAGAAATATGGTTTGCAACCAGCCAAAGCTTTAAACACCATCGAAACAACTTTTTTTTTTTTTTAAAAAAAAAAATTTCATCCCTTATCGTTTTAGGCTGTTAAGAGTATAATTTCCAGAGCTCTCCCGGCCGTGAGAGTGGCTGGAACCGTGTGCAGGATTTCATTTATTTTCTTTTTTTGTTTTTCCTTTTCCCTCTTTCTCTTCAATTTGCTCCTGCAAAAGGCACCGGGATTGGCAGATGTGGCACTGGGTTTGCAGCTCAGGGACCGGGTTTTAGGGTTTGCAGCTCAGGGACCGGGTTTTAGGGTTTGTGAACCCGGGTGAGGAGCTCAGGGGATGGGGTTTAGGGTTTGTGTGCCGGGATGTGCAGCTCCGGGAACGGATTTTAGAATTTGTGAGCCAGGTTTGCAGCTCAGGGGATGGGATTTACCTCTGCCTGCCCGGTTCGCAGCTCAGGGAACGGGTTTTAGGGTTTGTGAGCCTGGGTGTGCAGCTCAGGGGATGGGGTTTAGGGTTTGTGTGCCTCGATGTGCAGCTCTGGGACTGCGTTTTAGAATTTGTGAGCCGGGTTTGCAGCTCCGGGAATGGGATTTAGCTCTGTCTGCCCTGTTTGCAGCTCAGGGAACGGGTTTCAGAATTTGTGAACCGGGTTTGCAGCTCAGGGATAGGGATTTACCTCTCTGCCTGCCCGGTTCGCAGCTCAGGGAATGGGTTTTAGGGTTTGTGAGCCGGGTTTGCAGCTCTGGGAATGGGATTTACCTCTTGCCTGCCCGGTTTGCAGCTCAGGGAACGGGTTTTAGGGTTTGTGAACCCTGTTCGCAGCTCAGGGACTGGATTTTAGGGCTGTGAGTCCGGATGTGGAGCTCATGGGATGGGATTTACCTCTGCCTGCCCGGTTTGCAGCTGAGGGAACGGGTTTTAGGGTTTGTGAGCCCGGGTTTGAACCTCAGGGACTGGATCTTCGGGCTGTGAGCCCGGGTGTGCAGCTCAAGGACTGCATTTTAGGGTTTGTGAGCCGGGTTTGCAGCTCAGGGGATGGCATTTCCCGCTGCCTGCCTATGCAACTCGGGGACTGCATTTTAGGGTTTGTGTGCCTGGGTTTGCAGCTCAAGGACTGCATTTTCCAGCTGCCTGAGCGGGTTTGCAGCTCAGAGATGGGGTTTTAGGGTTTGCGAGCCCAGGTTCGCAGCTCGGGGACTGCATTTTAGGGTTTGTGAGCCCAGGTTTGCAGCTCAGGGACTGCATTTTAGGGTTTGTGTGCCCAGGTTTGCAACTCAGAGACTGGATTTTAGGGTTTGTGTGCCTGAGTTTGCAGCTCAAGGACTGGATTTTCCAGCTGCCTGAGCGGGTTTGCAGCTCAGAGATGGGGTTTTAGGGTTTGCGAGCCCAGCTTTGCGGCTCGGGGACTGGCTTTTCCCTCGGGGAGCGCTTTTTGCGGCCGGGTTGGGGCTCCAGCGCTGCCCCAGGCTCTCCCCGGGAGCTCGGGGGTGATCAACTCTCTCCCGCAGCTCCAGGAGCAGGAGTTTTCCAGCTCCGGAGGATCCTCAGCGCTGGGATGGGAGCTCCCGGCTGGATGTGTCTGACTCAAATCAGGTGTTTCACACAAATCCAAGAGCCAACGCTTTATGGGGTTTCGGTCGAAGATTTTTTATTTTTTTTTTTTTAGGGCTCACGGTTCCAAACAGTAGTTCGGAGCTAAGGTTTCATCATCCCACGAGTATTTATTTGCGAGAACAGATGAGATGCGGACTCGGGGGGTGAGGAGCTCGCTGCGGAGCTCCCTCCCCTGCACCCCGTTCCCTTCATAGCAACCCCCAGTCCCTTCTTAACGACCCCCAGTCCCTTCCTAACGACCCCAGTCCCTTCCTAACCCCCCCCAGTCCCTTCCCAAACGTCCCTCTCCAGCCTCTCCGCCCGTCCCTGCGTCCGTTGATCCCGAGAAAAGCAACACCGGCCGCTTCCCAGCCCCAAACCCTGTGCAACATCCCTGTTTGGAGGATATTTGGGGCTCCCTGAGCTCTTCCCACCTGAGCCGCTACCTGCCTGGGGAGGGGGATGCTCGGGAATTCCCAGCCGCTTCCCCGGGATCGGGGCAGGGACCGGAGTTTCCCTCCCGGAGACTTTCGGAGTCGCTTTCTCCGGCTTTCTCCCGGTTGGGAGTGCTGAGGAATGGTTGGAAATGCGAGCAACGGGGGGACCCGTTCGGGGCTTCTCGGGGAGGAGCAGGGGGCGAGGGAGAAGGGTCTGCGGCAGCCGCTGAGCTCTCGGCCGAGGACGAGGTGGAGAGGCTGCCGAGCATCGAGCTCCAGCAGCCAATTCGTTCCCTTCGCCAGCTCCCAATTCGTTCCCTTCACAATCTCCCAATTAATTTCCCTTGGCGCATCTCAAGCACCGACCGCACAGGGGTCGGGCAGGCGCCTCATCCCACCTCCCGGGGAAATCTCAGAGCTGGGGAGAAGCATTTGTGCGGCCCCCGAGAGCTCTTTCGTTACTGGGAAAAGGAGAAAGTGCGAGCGGGAGCTCGAGCGCCCGAGTTCTGGGGCAGGCGGCTGCGCTCCCAGCCCCGCAGCACAACCACAGGGGCCCCGAGCATCCTTTCTACTTAAAAACCGGGCTCCCCGCTTCTTGGTAATTTTTTTTTTTAATTAAGCCTGACGAGACGGTGTGTGGGGAGAGCGGGGAAGGCAGGAGCTGGAGCCGCAGCCCCGTGTCAGTGCAGGGAACGTGAATTTATAACCGTTTATAACCATTTATAACCATTTCTCACCATTTCTCACCATTTCGGGACTTTATTCCATCTGTAAGCCCTCTGCTCCTCTACCCCGGCTCCCCCCGGCTCCCCACCTCCCCGGGACAGCTCACAGGGACAGGGACAGGGACCCCTCGGTGGCCACCTCTCCCTCCCCTTTCCCGGATCTCTTCAATTAGGCAATTAGGGCTGGCAGGCAGGGAAAGGGGGGGGGGGGAGCGGGGGGGTGGGGGGGGCTGATCCGCTAATTAAGGGGATGTGTAATTAGCGCTTCAACAAAAATTACCCAGGATTTAAGATCATAAAAAAAAAAAATAAAAATAATAGCAGTTGTACTAGTATAATTTATCAACTCCCCCTCCCTGCTTGATTTAGTGAAGGAATTGGTTGGACTGGATGATCCGGTGGGTCTCTTCCAACCTGCTTGTTCTGTGATTCTATGAAAAGCTGCAAAGCGCTTCCTTCTCCCTCGTCCAGAGGAGAAACTTGGCACAGGGAGAACTGACTCGGTTATTGGACGTGGGAGACTCTCGGAGCAGCCTGGAGGTGCCAAAGCGCTGGAGGTGCAGAAATCTGGGGCTGAGCTGTGGCCTGCGCTGCAGCTCGTGGGGCTCCGCGTGGTTTCGTGTGTGTGTGTGTGAAACGCGTGCGATGCTGGATCCACGTGTGTTTGCATCACGGGGCTCTCGCCTGCGCACGTAGAAATGGGGGTTTGCAAAGTGCAGAGAGGGGAAGAAGTGTTATTCCCATTCCGCTCAAATCCCACGTCCCGTAAAAGCTCCGCGTGGATGTAGGAGCTGCCTGTGCAGCTGCTGAACCCGCACTGCACGTGCAAAGGGCTTAAACAGAGCGAACCGGCAGGTCCCGTACGATGCGCACACCAGCCCCTTCTGTGCAGGAATTGAAACTTGTGTTTTAAAAACTCCGTTTGACAACAAATCAAAGCTGCCGCCCTATTTTTAGGCTTTGGGTTGGAAGCGCGGTGCAGGATCGCGTTCAGCAAATTAGAGTTTTGATAAGCTAAGGGGAAAAAAATGAAAACATGCCTATTTCTGAAGGTTGCTGGTGAAAATAGCTGATAAAGGCAGCGAGGTCAGAAAGAGCAAAGAGAGCTCTTCTGTTCCCTGCACAGGCAGACACTGTCCTGTGTTGGATTGTCCAGCACCGGTGAAATAAGGCTCAGAAACGGGCAGGATCCTGAGCTATCCAACGGGAGAGAGCCAAGTGTACCTGAAAGGCTTAAAATCTCCACTGGCTTCTAGGCAAAACGCAGCGCGGGAGGTAGGATTTCCCAACACGGGAGCCGCGTAGCTCATCGCTGCGGCTCCCTCTGATAATCCCCCAGCTCCTTGCTCAGATAGACGGGTGATCGATGCTGAAGGGACGCTCCAGCCTGCCTGCTGCCCAGCGCCTGCACCTGCCCCAGCGCCTCACCTGAGTGACAGGGGAAGCTCCTGTTGGAGAGGGAAATCTCCTTCTGCGGCGCCGCTGCCTTCATTAGGCTCTGCAAAGCACCCTGAGACTCTCGCAAGGAAAGGCCCCGTTGAGTGAAAAGCATTATTATTGTTATTACGGCTCCGGTTATTACGGCTTATATATTTTCTAAAAGCTCGATGCCATTTAATGCCGTGCTTCAAAGACAAAGGCCTCGAGAAGTTTGCAAACATTAACGAGGGAAGGCTCGGTCTCCACCTTGATGGTGGGAAGGATTGTTGGTTGCAGAGCAGAGCTGGGAAGGGGAGGACGTGCTGCAGGATCCGTGCCCGCTCCTGCTCACCGGCAGCAGGGAGAGAACACACATTTTTCACACTCGCTTTTACCCTTTTCACTGTAAAATTTGCACTCTCTCTGTTTATTGTATTCCCCCCCCCCCAACCTTGTTGCAGTAAACTTGTAGTGGGAGGAATTATTTACTGGCAGAAAAATCCACATGGAGAGCTCAGGCCTTTTCCGTAGCGCGGGGCTGGTGGCGTTGGAGCCTGCGTCTGCTCCCTGCGGCCCAGGGCCAGCTCTTGCTTTGTTTCCACAACTCGACGACTCTCCCACTATTGCTGGACGCGTTTATTTTTTTTTTTCCCAGTTGGAGATTATTGAAGTGATAAACTCGCGCTATTCCGAATGCTACACCTGGAAGGATCAAAACCTGAGCTGAACAAAAATGATTTTCTCATGCTTGTTTCCCACAAGGTATTTTTAATCTTGCAGGGATCAGTAATGAGCATATCAATAAATACACATCCCTGCACCATCCAGCCGCAGCTCGGGATGAAGATGTGTGCAAACACATTTGTTTCCACTCTCTGGATAACAGCCTGTTGATATGTCAGTACTCCCCAGCATTCCACACCAAACCCACTGCTGTGTTTTCTGATCCTAAATATGCCCTTTTTTTTTTTTTTTTCGGGAGGAATTTCAGGTCAGGGATGTCGTAGTGGAAAAGATCTATGACCTTATTATTTCTTTTATTTTCTTAATGGATTTTCATGCATCACCGCTACCTACTCACGGGCTGTTTATTTTTATTTTTATTGCAGCCGGTTGCGCGTTCCGTAGCGTCCAGGTCTGTAACAGAGTGTCCCTGTCCCAAAGAGTTTTTTTCCTTCTCTTCATTCCGTGAATGATGTGGCCCTCTCCGCTAATAAAAATGAAATACGACTTTTAACCCTGCAATAAGTGTACTTCTTCGTGCTCCTCGATGCTCAGCCCCTGAATAAGCAGCTTGCTTTTATTTTTGTGTGTGATTGGGAAGAAATTTCCCTGCGGTGCAGGTCACGCTTTCTGCCTAGGCAGGTAGGGCTGGAATCTGAGCTCCTTTTCCATGGAGCAAAATGCTTCTCTGAGCACAGGGACCGGTTTGTGGTCGCTCTGTTCAGCAGCATTTGGTGTGTGAGATGAGGAAGAAGGAAAGTGTCCGTGCGGAGCTTTCATCAGGTAGCCCCAAAGATGTGCTTTGCTCAAACTGATGATGGAAAGGTACCAAAAGCTACTTTTTAAATTTTTTTTTTATTATTTTTTTCACCATTGAACCCACTTTTGTTTCGCAAACCAGGCCACTGGTTCTCTCAGGGAGATGTTTTCCAGCTGAAAATGGACTGAGACAGCCAAATTATTTCCAGTAGGCCACAGAATAATGCTTCTATCAGGGTAAATCTTGGTCTCCGTTGAGCTGGTGTGGAAAGGCTTCATCTTCCCTTAACCATTCGCGTTTTGTAACGTGACGGACGGAGCTGGGGGAGAGGCTGGACCACGGCCCTCCAGAAAGCGGCGACTGCACAGGCGCTTGGGGTGATATGTCAGCCCAAAATAAACTGGGTGGTGATTTATTTCGGTCTCGAGAGTTTTACATCTTTCAGGTGTTTTGCTTTAAGGTACCGTTCTGGTTTGGTGGGGGTTCTGCGGGGCTGTTTTTCTTGGCTTGCCGACTCCCTCGGCCAAGCTCTGAGACACAATGCCCCCACGTCAGTCGTTGGCATCAATTTAGCCATCATTACCAGATAACGCTGTCAGCCCCTTTGAGATACATATTTGTTTAATAGTTAATGTTCTGCGCAAAAAGCAGAGGGTGAGGAGGAGAAGTCAAACTGCCCTGAATGCTCTGCTTATTTTATATCCACTATAACTATTTTTGTCCATGAAAATTGGCTTAATTATATCAATGGAATGTTTCTTTTTCAATTCTGTGTGCAATTAGTCCATCTCGCTGCCTGCAATTTATTTTAATAAAAAAATAAACCGGTGGCGTGTTCAGTTCCTCATCCCCTGGGGACAAATGCGATTGGTGTGTTTAATTTCATTAACTACAATGCGGCCTACTGGAAAAATGTATAAAATCAGCTTTATACAGCTTAAACACTGGCATTTGAAACAAATCATTACTGCATTAGCTGTCACACTGGTAATTCTAGAACCCAAGACAAAAATATTATAGCTGTTTTTATAACCCTCCGCAAATACGCTGTTAAAATAATTTGTAATCATTTTTTAAACATGCCCTGATGTTTTTAGTTTAAAATATCTTATCACCACCAAAGCAAGGGGGGCTGTTCGTTACTGCACGTGTGTTGTATTGAGTGATTCAGAGGTTGCTTCCCCTGTGGAGAATCCTCACCTGTCTGCCTGAAGCTCCCCAGGCTGAGGATGGGCTCTTAGCACCCAGCGAAACGCGCTTCCCTCTGTATTTTTTAGTCTGAATTGGAACCGGTTTGCAAGCCTTGCTTTGGAAAGGCAAGGAGCAGGTTAAGAACACCACGATTGCTCCCACTCCCACCCTCTCCTTCTACCGGCTTGTCTTTCCCTGCAGCGTCTTCTCAAAGGAGTTCGGAGTATTTCTTTGGTTTCCCCAGGGTGGGAGGGGAGGGTGTGTGCGTCTCTCTCCAGGTATGGTCCTGCAAACTTTCTGCTTCTGTGAATCAGTGAGGGGTGAGTCCAGCAGTGCCCGGAGCTTCAGCCCTTCTAGGGGAACAGACCTTGGCAGCTGGTTCTCAGCTCTGCTCCCTGCGCCTCACCAGAGAAGGGCTTTTCAGGATACTGTGATTTAGCCACAAACCTGTCCTTTCCTGCTATAGTTGTGTGTCTTTCGCGTGTAAGTGTGCACAGAGCTGGTTTGAGATGCGTAACCATCGGGCAGGACACGTGTGCCTAATTCTCATCTGTGAAAACTGAGGTTAAACTGACAAAGTTCAGTTTTTTTTTCATTTCAAAATGACAGGCCAGATCCTCAACTCATGTAAATCAGCATCAACATCAATGAAACTAATTTTCACCAGCTGAGGACACGGCCCAAGAGATTTTGTGCTTATGTGCATAAAATACACAAGTATTGGTACAGAGCTGCTGCGAGGGGAATCACTTTTCGCATCTGCAGGTCGATATCCGATGGAGAAATGTGGCTTGGTTGGGTTTTTTTCCCTTAACTCACAGACTGATCAATCTTGTAACCTCAGCATAGTTGAGATAAATTGTTTTTTTTTCTGAAGTGGCCTGGATTTTCCTTCCGAAGGGGCAGTGTGCAGAAGATGGGCCATGCTGGACACGAGCCATCTGTTCCCTTGCACGCATCCTGCTTTGATTTCTCCCCCTGCTCTGCTGCCAGAAACAGTAGTTAATATTCTTTTCCATATCTTTAACTTTATAGCAGCGGTGGTTTGGTAGAAGCGATATCGAATTATTGTTTTATTGGTATCAAAGTGGGGGGGGGGGGAGAAAAAAAAATCAACTTTATTTCCTACTTGATGTGAAATCATTTGAGGAGGATGGAAGAGGCAGAAGGCTGAAGAAGAGCCGGGCGTCTGCGTAGCAAGGGTGGGGATGGGCCCAGGACTGTGTTTGTGCTTGGATGTGAGGGGATGAAACTCCTGGATGGGGGAAGAAAGAGACTTTTCCCTCTGTGCCGTGGACGCCGTCCTCGCAGAGCAGCTTTACCTGGGATTTCGTTGCAGGCCGAGCTGGGCCGTGTCCATGCCGCGGGACGGCCTCCAGCACGCAGACTATATTTAGCCCCTGTATTTGTTCTCTGGGCTCGGCCTGATTGTGCTCCGAGCCTACGATTCTCTGGCCGTAAGGAAATATGGAAAGTTGGATGGGAAGTTTTGCTCAGAACATGGAAAAGTGGTGGTGCCGCTGCCGCCGAACGGGGGTGGGTCCCGCGTGCTGTTGCCGACACAAAAAACACTGAACTTCGAGCGCCTTGAAACAGGATCGGTTGTCAGAGCCTGGTCTGGGGGACGCAAAGAGCAGGAATTATGTTTTTTTGCTAAGCTGTCGAACACGCTTCACCAGCCTGAGCAAATAATTTACCCTCAGCTACTTCATCTGCAGAGCAGGAGGGTTTGCATACCTGCCGTGGCATTTCTGGATCAAGGTGTCGTTAATGAGCTTTGTGTTTGCTCCAGCTCCCTTGGAGCTTGCTGGGACGTTTTCTCTGAATTTACTGGATCACGTTGTATTCTTTTTTTTTTTTTTTGCAAGTTTCAGTTTTGACTAAAAATCTTTTGTTCCATCTCTGATGCTGGTGAAAAAATGGTTTTGTTTACATGCAGTCTGGCCTTTTCTTTCCTTTCCTTTCAGGACAGTATTTAGTGTTTTTTATTTCACAGTGAATGAACCTTTGGGGCTCAATCATTTAAATTAATTTTTAAATGGCTGTGCTTGAAGTTCATGCAGTATAAAATCGCTTTGCCGGTTTTTTTTTTTTCTGTTTATAGAAAAGGAATGGTTCCATTTTATATTTTATTGCATGGATGTGAAATAAAGAGCGCTGCACGACTCGCGAGCGATCATATATTTTATTTTAGAATTATCACATAGGAATAAAATAAATGTAAATCCCCCCATGGCACAAGAGTTGTATTTAAAAAGCAGCTGATACCTCGTGGAGAACTTTGAAAAGCCCTTTGCTCAGAAACAGTTCTGCTCATATATCCCATATAGAAGGAATAAAAAGCAGATCTCGGTCACTTTGGGAGTTCTTAAATTCTTCCTGCTGGAATACTCTTCAAGTAGTTATCCAGATAAAGTTTGGAGCAGAATTTAGTCCTTTGTCTCTTGCTCGTGGTTGCATCTATGAGGGAGTGATTTTAGCAGCTGCCTGGTACCGGGGCTGAAGGTGAGCGCTAGGAAATTCGAGGGAATTTCATGGATGTGTCCTTCAGGAAATGCCTGAAGAGCTCCTGATCTTTCCTCAGGCTGTAGGAGATGCTTGAGTTTCCAGACAATTTGAATATCTGTGCTTTTAAGGCCCTTTAGGTAAATTCTCGTGTTTCCTCAAGTTGTTCCTTATGGAGTGGATTATGATTGGGTTTTTTTATGTGTAAAAATATTGCAATACCTGTGAAGCAAAATGGATATTGACATGTCAAACGTGTCCCAGAAAACTCACTGCTGGCTCCGCCGTAGCTGTTCAGACCAGCAGGGGCGGATCATGGAATCGCAGAATCATTAAGATTTGAAAAGACCTCTAAGATCATCCAGTCCAAGCATGGACACGATGCCAACGCGCCTTCTAAGGTCCAGGTGCTAAAGGTCTGCGTGTTTCTAGGCGTGCATTTCATTTCCTCGTTAAACTTTCAGATTACTCCTCAACTCCCATTTCAGAGAAAGCCGCGTTTTAGCTCTTTGGTTGCTGCGTAGATCTCGGAACCCTGAAAGAGCAGAGCGTCTCGGTGCCAGGAGTCACACGCATCGCCTCCAGCCACAATCACAAAGTTTCTTGTACGATCCAGGAGTCGATACCCCAGCTCCGTATTGATTCATGTAACGGTGCTGTCTGTTCCAGTAGATCAGGAGAAGGAGCCGCAATTAACACCTCTCCGTTAATCCATTTTTACCCAATGGACAGTAACTAGTTTTTTTTCTTTTTCGTAAGCATTGCTGTTTAGCAGTTTGTGAAATAACTCTTGAGGCTTTCACTAGAGAAATGTCCTGCTGCACAGTTAATTCCATTGAGGGTTCCTTCTGCGTGTCTGTGGCTGAGCTGTCTGGGTATTTCACAGTATATTAGTGAATTTTACCTCTCAGCACCTGCCTGGTTTGTCTGGGGATGCCGAGGTTCTCCTAGGTCAGGGACGCACCCATCACACACTTGGGAACCAGGCTCAGAGCTCAGAACTGGTCCTCTCCACCCAGTCTTGCCCCAGCATTTACCAAAGAAGCCAGGACTTTAATAAACGAGATGGGGAAAGAGAAGCAAACAGGAACCTTCGGAAGATTTCTGGAGCGTTGCTTTGGTTTGAATCCTCCTTTCTTCCCTAATGAGGGCAGACTTAGGGCAAATTGAGACTCGTGTCTAACTCAAGACCAGGAAATACAAATTCCTCAGTGGAAATTTGCCTTTAACCTTGTAGAGCCGATCACTGTCTTAAAGGAACCTTTGCCACAGCCATTTACTCTCCAGAAGCAGCATTGCAACCTGACTGCTCGCAACCTGAAACCTGCTGAAGTTGGTGCTTGTCCTTCCTTGACTTCCCTGGACTTTGGAGCAGGCCCTCAAGGCGCTGATCTCTTGAGGGCAACACCGCTATTTGCATATAAAGATTTTTCCTTATATCTGAGTTTGCGTGTAATGCTCGTTAATGATTAGCTACCAAGGGTCTGGTGTAAGATACACCTTTTTCCATGGATGAAATCAGCTGTGCCTTTGTCTCTGCTTCTAAAGTCCTTTTCCTGATGTGACCTGGCTTTTAAAATATTGATAAACCCACAGGTTTGGTCTTTTTTAACCTGTAATTTGAAGAGCCGTGTGCCTGATCCTTCTCCAGGAGCCCAGAGGAATGTATATTTACTGCCCTTTCAGAATCCTAGTGTGGGTAGAATGATCCCATTCCATAGTCATATTTCAGTAGTCAAAAAATGAAGAGAGAGCTTTGAGGGCTTGCTTTTCGAGATATCTATCTATCTATCTATCTATCTATCTATCTATCTATCTATCTATCTATCTATCTATCTATCTATCTATCTATCTATCTTTAATAGTTTGCAGTCCCGAGCTGTAACTGTCTGAGGGGTATTCTTGTTGATAATGACAGATTCTTAATCTTTCTTCTTAGTTCTTTCAGTGGAATCGCATCATACATGTGTGAAACGAGAAGAATCCCTGAAAACAGGAAAATCTCTACCTGCTGATCTATCTGTCTAGAGACTAAATATTGGACGAGTGCTCATTTAGATCAATCTTGTGCCTCAGTGCTCGCATTAGAACAAAAAAAAAAAAACCCGAAAGCACTCTTGAAAAATTACTGAATTCTCCTTGCAGTGTCAGGTTCCCAGATAATGATGTGTCTGTGTGTGAAAATATTAAATTGCAATAACATGCAGAGTGAGTGGCTTTCTGAATGGGGTATTCAGTTCACAGCTTGGACTATACATAAAGCTAGTGAGTGACAGAATACAAATGGTGTCATAAAACATCAGGGGAATTTATAGCCAGGCTCCATCTTTTTGATCTATATTCTATCTCTGGAGCGCTCTCTATCTATCTCTCTATCTTTAGTTAATAACAGTTAAACACATTTAATTATTTATCACTGTTTAATGCTGAGAGTTATCAAAACAGATGACGCTTCCCCCTCTGCCAACTTAAAGGTATTAGGAGAACTCTAAATTGTATATCCCAAAGTCTGGGATGTTTCCTGTCCACACACAATGCCTTAAAAAGCATCTCTGGGTGTAGATGCTTTTAAACTGCAGTTGTTTGGTGAAAGCAGACTCTTTTTTTTTGGCTGGGAGTGTGCTTTATTTCTAAAACTTCCCTTGCTGCTTTCACAGACTGTAGGAAAAAAAAAAAACAACAGGGAAAGGAGAATTCACTTTCACTTAAGATGAGAAATGAACTAACAGCATGGTTCTCAGATGCTGACCCACGCCAGCAGCAGAGCCAGGCTGGAAATCATCCCAATCGCAGGGCAGCTCTGCCCACCCTGCTCGCATCTAGAAATCCACCCCCAGCAGGCTTTGTAGAACTCCTTGAATGATCCCATCTAAAGACCAAGTGTGCCACATGTTCTTGCGGCTTCCCCTTGTCTGGGTCTTCTCACCCACGTCCCTGCGCAAATACAACCCTTCATGGAGGTTCTGTGAGAGCCCCTTGAGGCTGAGACCCCTCCAAACGTCAGGTGTGCTCGGCCAGCCTGCGGCTCTCCCGTTTCACAGAAGGAGACCTCAGCATCAGCAGCCTCCCAGGGCGCAGGGCTCTTGGCTCTTACTTTCCTGCCCTCTCTCCCCAGCAGAGGTGTTAATCGTCACCCTCTGAAGTTGTGCTGAGCCGCTAAAAGCCAGCGGTTGTTACTGAATCTCATCTACTGGCTCGGGGATGCCAGTAGGTGTTGGGGATCCCCCTCTGCCGCACCACCTGGGTCTCCTCTATAGGCAGTTTGGTAAGAAACTATTCTTTCTTCTCTACCCAAGCTCTCTCTTTACCAACGGTTTTAAATTGCTTCCCACTCCTGACAGACTACCCTCGTTCAAAGGGAAACGGGGAGGAGGCTGCTGCTTCCAGTAAGTATGAGGAGTCCATTACCAGAGGACTGAATCCTGTTGGGATCTCCGGGGAGACACCCCTCCTCGGGCCACCAGACAGAGTGCGGCATTGTGAGCGGAAAGGGCAAGGGGATAAAGGAATCCAGCCTCGCTTTGCTCTGACAAAGAGACCTCAATACTTTTATTCAGTGGAAAATGGAATAATACTTCTGGGTTCGCTTTGAAAGCCGCAGCCACTGGCTACTTTATGCTCTGGGGATGATTTCCTTGCGAGGAAGAGCTTTTTTCCAAGGGGAGAGGACTTTACACGTGAAATGAGATTAAAGGCATCTGTGCGCCAAGAGGTTAAGCGTTTTGGGGGCTACGAGAAGTATCGATGGTTCATTGCAGTCCTGTGCCAGTTGGGAATAACCCCCCTGCGCTCCTGCTTGGCACCACAGGGGTGCAGGGAGCAGCCCAGCCTGCTGGAAAGAAAAGTTTTATTATATGTCATGTTCCCTTTAAAATGCACCATGTAATGTTCTTTCAGGAAAGGCAGGTTGGGGACGACTCCAGATGTTGCAGCTCTCTTAGAAAGGAGTCACTTTTGTGCAGCTAAGTGGCATCCTTGTGCCTCTGAGGCTGAGGTCTGTCTGCCAGCTGCAGAAAAACACTCGAGCGAGGTAAATCCCCCCTTGTTTTGCGTGTAAGAAAAGGCTTCCTAGCGTAGATATCGGTAAGAGCTAAACTTGAAAGCACTGGGTTTTTCATGTCTCGCGATCTGATGTCTTAAAATCTATTTAAAATCATATCTCGGTGATAAAAACATACTTTAGGAGTAGAAATATGCCATTACAGTAAAGTATAAAACTCTCTTAATAAGAGGATGGTGTTGGAGTTGACGCGGTCTGCTCCTTGGGATTCGCTCCTGGGGATTTCTTCACTCTGAGGCTGGGGAGACCCTGGCCCAGGTTGCCCAGAGCAGTGGTGGCTGCCCCATCCCTGGAGGGGTTCCAGGCCAGGCTGGGTGGGGCTTAGAGCCCCTGATCCAGTGGGACTGGATGGGCTTTGAGATCCTTTCCAACCCAACCCATCCTATGGTTCTGTGACTTTCCTGTGGGCTGGCAGTTGCTGGGACAGGGTCTGTAACACAACACTGGCCCTGGCTGAACCGGGAAGAATGTTTTGATGACTGCAATCTTAGTTCTGGTGCTGAACTCTTCAGCAAATGCATATTTCAGAGCGAGTGGCATTATTTACAAGGGGAAAAATATGCTCTTAGTGGAACATTTGTGTAATGGAGCCTGAGCTTATGGTTCTCTGTTTTCCCACCTGCCTACTTCTCGATCTCAAGAGAGTAGGTAGAATAAAGATAAGGGAGAGAACGGAGAGAAAGGTCCTGCTCTCAAAATAGCTGCTTTATGTACACATTTTTCTCTGCATTACATAGACCCTTTTTAGCTAAATCCTTCTCTCTACCCTTTCTCTTCCAACTTCCAAAATCGATTGCTGGTTTCTGTTTTAAACAGTGTCAGGTTGTGTTGGGCAGCACAGGCCATTTTTAAACGCAGCTGGAATCA
Source organism: Coccyzus lansbergi (assembly GCA_033558105.1). Taxonomy (NCBI): domain Eukaryota; kingdom Metazoa; phylum Chordata; class Aves; order Cuculiformes; family Coccyzidae; genus Coccyzus; species Coccyzus lansbergi. The sequence goes on from JAUMJK010000061.1 coordinate 715,022, forward strand.
GTGTGGCCCTCCCAGCCTGGGCCTGGGAGACTGAGCATTGTTTGTTCTCCCTGCTTGCTGCAGTCTTAAAACTAAAGAAATGTATCTCTAAAAACTGAACTTGGTTTTTGAGAGGCGTGATCTCGGTCACTCGGATCAAAGCGAAACCATTTTTTTTCTGTTGTCTAGAATTGATATTTTCATTACTAATCCCTTAAAAGTTGCAATAATTTTGGTTGTCGTACTCAAGTGTGCTCATGGAAACACGTGGTAAGAGTAGGTGCTGATCTCATAGTTTGTGCTGTGTGGGACCTCAGGGGGAACTTCTCTGCTGCATTCAGGAAAGGAAAAACCTACAGGATTTTGTGTATCTGCAGAAGAGATGTTGGGGTTTAAATTCCCTCTGGACTGCAGCTGTCACTTCAGTGGGTCACATCTCCTTTCAGTTTTGTCCCTTGGAACTCAGAAGTGGTACTTGTTAAGGCAAACTCTTAAAGACATTGTAGAGCTGTTGAGCAAGGCGTATCTTGATGTGTGTGCACCTCAAGAAATTGTTAAAATCAAAGGAAGGTAAAAAAATATACTTTTTTCCTCTGTGCTGCATTGCCTGATACCTGAAACTGCCCAGTGAAAGCATCTCCCTTGGTCCAGCCTGTGCACCCAGGGTTCTCCTGATGTGTTTCCCCAACACCTGGAAAGAGCTGCCGTTCGCGAGAGCTGGGTGGCACGGACCAGCTCCCAACAGATATTCGTTGCAGAGGTCAGTGCTGGGGATGGATCTCTCTCTGGTGAGCGGAGGTTATTTATAGTGCTTCATAGTATTTATAGTGGAAGAAAAATCGGAGTCCATGATGTCATATTAAAAATATTGATAAATCATCGATTACTGTTTAGCCCGGGCTTCAAGTGTGAGTAACCGGCTCCCATAAATCACCTGGTTCCTCCAGGACTGCAGCGAAACGGAATGTCGCTGTGCAGGCAGGTTTCATTTAGGAAGTGAGGCTCTGGCTGTGTTTCAGAAAGCGATGAGTGAGGCCAAGGGTCGGTGCCAGCTACTGAGGCTGCCGCAAATGTAGAATCCAGGTGCTCGCCGTCTTCAGCTGCTGCCACCCAGCCAGGACAGGTCATCATTTCTAAGTGGTTTTGATGTTTGAGGGAAAAGTTGCTCAAAAGAGGATCTTTCAGTAAATATATTTGTAACTGTAAACACGCTGCACCGACTCCCAGGGTGTCATTTCTCTAGCACAGGTGATCAGCAAATGGCAGCAGGTAGCACACTGTAAACCCTCACACTCATCCGAGGAAAACATCTTTATTTGAAAGGATAATTCTGGGTTAATACTCCGATATAATCACCCCTGGCACGAGGAGGAGAGATAGAATCATAGAATAGTTGATGTTGGAAGGGACCGTAAAGATCATCCAGTTCCAAGCCCTGTGATGGGCAGGGACACCTCCCACTGGATCGACTGCCTAGATGGCTCAGGGATTCCTTCCCCCATTGGTGGGGTTGGAACTGGGTGATCTTTAAGGTCCCTTCCAACCAATCCAACCCATTCCATGACTCACCTCACAGATGCCGCATCCACTCCCTCTGTTTCAGACCAACCGTGTCATTTTGCAGGGACGTGGTGCTCTCTGTGCTTGGGGCTGGCTTTGCTGTGAGAACACCAAGTGATTCCCGCTGCTGGTTTTTGGTTGGCTGGACAGTTTTGGGTAGGCTGGAGGAATCCCCAGGCTCCGGCGGTTACCGGAAGCCGATGCCAAAGCGTTTGAAGTTTCCCCATTGACATGCGGCATGAGTTTCCTGTTTGATTAAACAAATGATGCTTTGCTTAATTTGTCTATGTTGGCTATTTTTGTGAAATATGCACTTAATTAAGTAAGAGAAATACAGAAACATGTTTATTCTCAAGATTTATGCGAAAAATGAGAACCCCACTGAAATTTCCAGTAGTGAAGCAATTAAGTAATGGAATTCTACAGTATAAACATAGTATAATTCAGCTATAAAAACGATGTCTAAGTAATGTTAATGAGCTGACTTGGAGCTACAAAAGCCAGAAAAGTTCACAGTTACAGATGAAAATTGAATTTGTTGGGAATTAGAACTGAAATAAAGGTGGTTTGCATGAGGAATAGCCTGCGGTCCCAGTCCAAGCTCTGGCCACGTGTACAATAAGTGAAGGGAAACGTCCGCTGGATGTCAGGATAGCGGAACCGGTCGGGACTGTCTCTAGATTTTGTACTCGCAGCTCTTAGCCATAACAGCAGTGTTGTACCAATTATGATTTGCTCAACTGGTGCTCGTGGGTGTTTGCTGAGAGGGGAGTTCTGTGAAGAAAATGCTTTTACAGGGCTTCCTATAAATGAGCAGTGCCAAGGAGCAAACGAGGCAGGGTCTTAGTGATGTCTTGGGGAAAACTCACACATCCAACCATCCCCTGAAACAAAGAAAAAGGGGAAAACCCACCCTCTCCAGCCCCCCAGAAAAAAGAGGAAAGAAACCCTGTTGCTCCACACTCCCAGCCCCCAGATGACTTAGCCAGGGGCTGCAAAATTAGCAGTTGCTTGTTGAAATCTCTTTTAGAGTAACTACTTAAATGTTCTCTTTGCCGAAATGCAATGCAGAGCTGTAAATCGGTGACTGTGTCTGCAGGAAGAAGCTCAGCCCCATTGGGTACTTCAGCAGGGCTCCAGAATGCTTTTTTGGGCTCAGACTTGAACTGCTTAAAACTGCCAGATTTCTCTATAAATTCAGTATAAACTGAATATAGTATAGATTCAGTATGTAGTATATATTCAGTATATAAAAAAAAAGCTTTTGAAGTTTCCCCATTGACATGCGGCAGGAGTTTCCGATTTGATTAAACAAATGAGGCTTTGCTTAATCTGTCTGTGTTGGCCATGGTCAGTGTATCAACTGGAAGTCACTATAAACTGAATTTGTATTTAAATTTGGCAATGTTGGTGCGAATCTCGTCACTGGCGACGTTCATCTGGGTTTGCTGTACAACCTCCCCTGCCACAAGCAGGGGTTTGCGAAGGCGGCCGGGACCCTGCAACAGACTTGAATTTATGATTTTCCTTTCCTTTGCCACTAACTCTCACCTGATTTTTTTTTTCTTTTAAATTCTTATCTCTTTCGATAAGTTTCTTTCAGGTCTTTTCCCTGAGTATTAACTAAGCAGAGTGCTGTGAGGGTTTGTGTTCACAGCGCTGGGGCAAATCCCCCCAGCCAGGGCCGTGTGGAGCGAACGTTCCCTTTAAAGCCGTGTTTCTAACCAGCTCCCGGGGGATCTCTCTGCACTCTGCCCTCCATACATTTTCTTTTCTTCTCTCATTCCACTTCAGAATGTTGTTTCTATCACCTTCCCAGCCTGGTAAATAGCACGCCGAAGATTTATGATGTTTAAACTTTTAATGCCATAACATATTTTATGTATTTTTCACAGTATTATTCAGACGTGTTATGTTATGGTTTGTTCGAGTTCTAGTGCAACTGCTCCGAGGAACATTTTCCTTGTGGGTAGGTCCTCTTTGCCAGAGAGTATTTGCACTTGCTTCAGAGGAGGAGGAAAGGAATTCTCCATAAACGTTGCACAGGATTAAAACTGTAGATGGCCAGACCATTCTGGTTGGAGACTTCGAGCCTGAACCTGCAGCCTGGAGGGACTACGAACCGGAGTTCTCTTTCGCAGAGCACTCTCTGCTTGCTGGTTCCAGGCTCTCGTGGTACAAATTCAGCGCAAAATGATTCTGCCAGTGTTGTGGGAGGAAAGTAAGGGGAGAGACCACACAGAGGCCCTGAGGGAAGAAGTGGGTGAAGAACCAGTGGATTAGTTCAGGTGGACACAGGGTTTATAATCTCAGTTGCTTTCGTAAATCTTGGAATGTTTAGGGTTGGAAAGGACCACCAAGCCCATCCAATTCCACCCCTGCCCTGGGCAGGGACACCTCCCAGTGGATCAGGGGCTCCAAGCCCCATCCAGCCTGGCCTTGAACCCCTCCAGGGATGGGGCAGCCACCCCTGCTCTGGGCAGCCTGGGCCAGGGCCTCACCACCCTCAAAGTAAAACGTTTCTACCAAAGATCTCATCTCAATGTTCCCTCTTTCAGCTGAAAACTGTTCCCCCTCATCCTGCCCCTGCAGTCCCTGATCAAGAGCCCCTCCCCAGCTTTCCCAGAGCCCCTTTCCATACTGGAAGCTGCTCTAAGGTCTCTTCTTCTGGCTGAACCACCCCCACTCCCAGCCTGTCCTCGTATTGGAGGTGCTCCAGCCCTCGGATCATCTTCGTGGCCTCCTCTGGAATCGCTCCAACAGCTCCATGTCCTTCCCATGCTGAGGACTCCAGCTTTCACATTGAACTTTCCCCCTGAGCTGTGGTTCTGAGCATCTCCGTTCCGAGGGTTTGTGCTGTGGAGAAATGGTCAGCCTGGCTTTGCTACTGGGGTTGTCTGCTCCTGCTGGTGGGAAGAGTTTCCATCCTGAAAAGACACAGGAGACATACAGGCAGAGGCAAATGAGTGGCACACAGTGCTAAGAAGGATGGATTCTGCTGTAGTTTTGGGGAAAGTCCTGGTCTTTTCTGTTACATCGTCCCTCTATGGCTATTAAAAAGAGAAGAAAACCCAATCGTGCCTAGGATTAATGAGTTGTGAGGCACATCTGCCTGCCCTGGGTTACTTACAAAGTGATACTGATTCCTCTGTCAAGCTTCCTAAGTTTATAAAATGCTAAGTACATCTACAAAACCAGCAAACGCTGTTTTCTCCTCACGCAGCTCCTAAAGCCCAGATGGGCCAAGGGCTGCACCCAGCGAGGGAATATTAATTGGTGGAGAGAGACTTAGCGTTCTGGGTATTAAATTATCCGCCTTGGGAAAGGCAGCACAGTAGACGTGTGTTTATGCTGAGTAGCGTCTTTGTCTTTCACACATCAAAACCACTAATTAAAATATAATGTAAAAACCTGCAGTATGCTGGTTGCGTTTTAGTGCGCTGCGAAGGTAAATAAAAATGAAACAAAAGATGTATATGTTGGGTCATTAAAAGCACATTGTTAAATCGCTTTCTGCCACAACATTGCGGAATGAAAAGCTGAGCAGAGCTACATCTGGAAGCGGAGGCAGGAGCAGCTCGCCTCTCCTTTATCCGGCCTTCGGTCCATGGTTCATTGGCGCTGCCGGTAACCCCCGTGCAGAGAAACACAAGCAAGCGCAGCTCCTGGAACTGTACCTGGCAAAATTTCCTTTTTACAACATCTCCAGTGGTCCCGCACAACCCCGAGCAGTTCTACCCTACGGCTCGGAGAGCTCAACTCCATATGCTGCCTGCTGCGGGGATAGGAGGTCCCTTTCAAGACTTCCAAACCAGAAACAGCTTGGAGCATTAACTGGGCTGTAGCTTACAGCTTACAGTCTGTAATGAGAGAAGCAGGCAAGCTGTCAAACTTAGCAATTAAGATTGATCCTTCATGACTTTAATATGTGTGATATTTCACATTTTAAGTGAACTATTTGATGTTGTTTAATCAAAGCGTGTTCCCGATGGTAAAGCAGCACTGGCTTTGATTTTATCTTCTGTGTGAGCAAAGGTGCGACCTCCTTCACACTTCTTGGAACCAGCGCAGTGCGTGCGTTTAATGGTTGCAGCCCCTCATTGCCTCATGGCCAGGGGTGGAGGGGGAACCATCCCATCCAGAGGGGCAACAGGGATCCAGGAACCTTTTCTGGGGCAAAGCACGTGGCTTTAACACATCAGAGGTCTGTAGAATCATGGAGTGGTTTGTGTTGGAAGGGACCTCAAAGCCCACGCAGTCCCACCTCTGCCCTGGGCAGGGACATCTCCTGCTGGATCAGGGCCTCCAAGCATTGTTCTTTGAACATCAGCCTAGCAAGCTCACGATGCTCTAAGGTGACCGACAGGGTTCTGGGTATTTCCCATCATGCATTTAGGGTTCAGCACAGCAGCTGTCCTGCCCGGGATGGTCACTTGGGCAGCTTTGGAAGGCTTAAGCCAAAGCCCACCAAAAACTATAAAGGTCTTTCTGTTGGAGTCATCCACTTCTAGCTTGTTCTTCGCTTTGTGAATGTAATCACTCAGCCTCAGTACTTGTAGCGTTGGTCTCCTTATTAATAAATGTCTTCCTGGGCAGAAATCCAAGGTGGAAGGCCTGAGGTACCGTACGGGTCACCAAAGGTCACTTTATCGCCACTGTATTGCTTTGATGGTATTTATTTAAGTCCCTTCCAGAATCTTCTCGTGGTCTTCCTGGCATAGGATATGGCCCCTTGGTAAGGAGAGAGAGAAAAAACATCTTTCTTTGTGCCACTATCCCCCCGAAGAAGAAGCTTAACATCTGATTTAAGTTTGCTGAAATAACAACAGATGTTTATCTTGTATTGTATGGCACATGGCACTACATCTCATAAACCCCCTCCTGGAGCTTAAGGCGGAGTTTCTGGTCCCTCATTTGGACACTTGCAGGCTTTGTGCTCTTTTTTTAAATGTTTTCATTTCTCTGGAGCTTAATCTGCTACCAAAGTATTTGTAAGTATCACGTTATAAACCGTGAAACGAGGAATAGCAAAGGAGATTTTCAATACTTCCTCCCGCTAAGCACAGGACTGCGCCGCTACTTACCTGCCGCCCCCAATAATGAAACAAACCTGCAAACTTCCTGCAGTTTTTCATTAAGAAGAATCCAGTTAGGGGCTGGGATTGTGGACAGAGCAGTCAGGAAAAAAAAAAAATAACACGTGCAAAAACTGGGGAGGAAAAATGTAGAAAAAGACTGTTTTTTCTGGGGCTTGTGAGAAGTGAAACATTTTCACTTCTAAAGTCTGCGTATATTTTACTGTGAGAACACGTCAGTGCTTGTAGCTGGTGTAATATTTTTATTTTATGCACAGCAATGCTTAATTCCGCTCGTTCTAACTGCAGAGAAGGGCTGCCTGACAGAAAGGACAGTTTCCTTCCAGCACTGATCTGGGAGCGTTTGTGAAAGTATCCACAACCTTGTGGAAAGAGCAGCGGAATTCCGACTGGTAATTTCCCACAGCTCTTCTTGAGGCACTAGAAGAGGAGATGGTGGGTTACAGAGAGGCTGCTGGTGTTTCAGGTTGCAAACCAGAGATTGACGAGGTGTATCGGAAGAAACGAGTGTCGTGGGAAGAAGAAAAGCAGGCAAACATCCCCATCCCGCACTGGAGATGTGGTTCTGGGCATCTTCTTCCAAGTAGCAAGTGGTAGGATGAGAGGAACTGGCCTCAAGTTGCACCAGAGGAGGTTTAGGTTGCATGGGAGGAAATATTCCTTTACTGAAAGACGGGTGAAGCCTTAGCGGAGGCTGCCCAGGGCGGTTAGGGAGTCTCCATCCCTGGAGGGCTTCAAAAAACCATATAGATGAGGCTCTTCAGGACATGGTCTGGTCAGCACCGTGAGGTTGGGCTGGTGGTCGAACTGGGTGAGCTGAGAGGGCTTTTCCGACCTTAATGATTCTGTCATCTTTCCCTGAAGCTCCAGACAGACGGTTCCTCTGCACCAGCCCTTCCTCTCCATAGAATATTCTAGAGATGCCCTGTTATTGTCTTCGACTGAGACAGATATTTTTTGACATCTTCTAGATATTTCTGCGCTCATTGATCCACAAACACCGTGGCTTCGTTTTTTTAACAAACTCTCTGAAGGCATGTTTTATTTTATGTTTGAATCGAGGCAGCCCTCTTTTGTTTCCTCCACTGAATTCTTTATTTATTATTTCCTAAAATGATTTGATTTTCCCCCTCCTTCAGAACACATGTGATTGCAATAAGCAGATACCACATAGAACCAAGAAACAAAAGGCTGAACATGCCGATAATGTACATTTGGATTGTATTTATCGTTTTAAGATGTGTTTTAATTGGTTCACTACCAACATCCTGTAAGTCGCAGTCAGTCAGAAGAGAAACCTGTTTCATTTTAAAGCCAGTTCATTCCTTCCCTCTTTCAGCTGGGAGCGGTGGGTAAGGCCCTACTGCGGTATCTCCACGTTTAATTTCATTAAAGCCTTTAAATAGAGGGGATTACAATACGTCTTGTTCTGCCCTTCTCCGTTGATGATCAGGGCCTGGATTTCATTCCGCGATGGGTTTTGAAAAGAACAACAACGCAAAACACATTTTGTTGCTTTGTAACATAAACCTTCATGCATAATTTCTAACAAAAACGCGCAGCTATAAACCTAGAAATAACCAGTTTGCCTGTTATTCCAGCAGCTTAATACGGTTAGTTTAATGAAGAGAGAGTGAAAAGGTGATGTGAATGCTGTCTTAATGTACTTACCTGGCAGCAGAATTTGATTCAGTGGACTAAAGGTGCGACAAACCTGATTTAATATGAGTCTTTATTTGAAAAAATAGATATAATTTGGAGACAAAGCAAGTGAGGCTGGCGGAGTCATGGGAAAGATCACCTCGTGCGTCTCCTGGGCTGCCCTCACCTGCCTGTGGCTGCCAGAGGTTTGCTAACTGGGCTCTTACAGACTGCCCGGGACGCTCTTTCCACTCTTGGACAATTTGCCAGTGGCTTGAAGTTTATTGCTGACAATTTAAACACAGAGGTTTGGTGCCTCCTGTAAGGTCTGCGTGTAGCGAACAGGAATTCATTTGAGGAAGTCTTGTTGAACAGGAGGTCAGCCTGGAAAACCGCAGCACAGTCCCTTCTGACCTTGCTTGTAGGAGGTTAGTGGCACTGTTATTTCGGACAGTTGTCTTCTCGTCTCCAGGCTACAAGTTTGGATTAGCAGTTTTCGTAGCTATTTTAAATTTTAAAGAGTAAAAGTGTCCTTTTGCCCTTGCTAAAGTCAGAGATAAATAAAAAAAAAGTAGGTCTGAAAGAGGACACTTGTACATATCTCTGTTTCCCACCTCATCACAATGGACTTCACCCAAAATCTCAACTTTGTTTTGTAATTGATTGTTCCAAAAGCTGTATTTAAACACCAACTGTATTTAAACAGTCAACCTGAAGGAGTCCCTGCGTCTGGTGGAGTTGGCAGGCTGCTCTTAGAGAGGGATCGATTAGCCCATGTGGATGATGAGGGTCTTCTCTCTTGTTCAGCTTTGTCCTGTGCCTCCAGCAGCTTTCAGGTGATGTTGTAACCCTTGCTGTCACCTCATGGGGAACTGAACCAGCGATGACCGGGGTTCCATCCAGAAAAAGTCCGTCCTCTGTGGGAAAAAAGACGTCCCCAGGCAGCCACCCTCCTGTGCGATAACGCGTGTTTCTGCTGCTGCGGTGAAACTGTTTCATGTGGTTAATCCGAAGTGAGAAGTTTATTAACAGAAGTGGTGAGGTGGTGGAGTTACCTGGAAGTTTACCTTGGTTGGCGTCACAGAACATTAGAGGCAGGGAGGAGAGCTGTGGGAGCTGCTGGAGCCCCGGGCATGGTGGGTGATGGGGACTAGTGGTCCCCGAAAACCAACCAGCGGCGAAGGTTTCAGAGCTAAAGTCTTGAAAAGGAGTTTTCCCATCTTTGGGGAGGGTGAGGAGTTGGACGCTGTGCAGAAAAACACATGGAAATTTTTGTTTTAATAAACGTGATGAAGTTTCCCTTTTCCATTGGGTTCTGGAAATGCAGGGAGAGGGAAAGAGGGAAAAAGATTCCATTTGTTTGCTGGCCAACCTGGTCAAAAAGTAAAAAAACTAGAAGGCTTTATTTTCCCATAACGGCTCTTGCCGAAAGCCTCTGTCCAGCCTCGTAGGGAGCTGGGACCAGGAGAGCCGCGTCCCACCCAGGTGTTTCTGCAGCATCTCTGGGGTTTTGCAAGAGAGAGAAAGAGGTGCAGAAGTAGTGAAAGGAGCAGGATTCGAGCCACGGGCTGGAAGCCCTGAATTAGAAATGAAGAGCCAACATCGCACTACTGTGGTATGTAGGCTTAGTCCAGGAAAGAGTTGTCCCTCAGGCGCTGTGATGACAATATAAATAGTTCTCTCTGCTATAAAACAAACACAGAATCACTTATTTAGTCCAGCACACTGGAAGTTTGCCCAGTCTGTCCTAATTATGTTGTATCTTGTGGTTATTGTATATATTATAAATGATTTGTCATGCCAAAGGGGTCAGACGCTGTTCCCCCACTATCCTGTTCATCGTTAAGGTTTCTGACCGTCTTCTCCCTTGTATTGATTTTTCTGGTCGTCTTCTAGAAAAGAGCCTTGTTTGTTCCCTGCTACCATAGCAATGCTGCTGCTTATCTGGCTTCTCTGAAAGCGCGTGAGGAAGGAAGGAAAAAAGGCTGAAGTGCATCATGAGCCAAAGCCACCCTGCAGCCTGTCGGTCTGTGGCTCACGCACTCACCGTATGGACCTGCAGCCAGTCCAGGATTCTATAGAATCATAGAACAACCGAAGAACAACTATGAAATGTCTGCGAAAGTGGGAGGCAAATGCCTTGTGGGGCTGAGGCCAGAGCATTGCAGAACTTGGAGTGAGAAGAGCTGAAGCGATGGAAGATAAGAATAAAGAGGATGCAGAGTATGATCAGCTGCAAAAGGAGAATAGGGGGAAGAAAGGTGGTAGAACAAGAGGGGTCGAAAGGGCACAGAAAATAAGAAGTGGAGGGGAGGGTGAGCTATGCTTTTTGGTGAGATTTTTTTAATATAGAAATCAGTTTAAAACATGAGCAGGAAGGACCTCAGAAGCTATTAAGTTTTACAGTTTCAAGGGCAGTCAGACTTAGGTAGAATTGTTTTTAAGTGAAACTTTCCCTCTTGGAAGTTTTAATGGGAAGAGAAGTGATTCCCATTGCAGAAGCAGGTGATGCTTGGTCACGGGAGTTTCCAGGCTGTGCAGGTGCTCTTAGCTCTGTGTTTGGGTCAGGTGCCTCTCCCGGATCCCACAGCTCTGCTGCACAGTCCCTGCTTCTGTGCACAGGATCCCTTCTCGACGGCAGCTTTGGGGGTTGCTGAGAACAGCCAGAAATGTTTGCAGAGGCTGGTGGACGTCAGCGTGGCCCAGAGAATGAACTTGCTGTAAGTGCCCGGAGATGCTCAGGGCACATCCAGTTCCTGGGAGACGTCAGTCACCCAAAGATGACAGAGGAGTCCTTGCTCTTGATGCTGGTGAAACGCTCTTTGAGGTTTCTTTGGGTTCTTTCTTTTTCTCCTTTTATTTTTCCCCTTGTGGTTTCTTGCTTTCTTCTGAAGAACGAAAAAGTGACTTCCCGTGCAGATCTACTCTGTGCAGGACAAGGACACTTTTGATCTATTTTGCATACAGTCCTTGTCCCAGAGAACCTTCGCGCGGCTTCCGAAGGAGCCCTGACAATATCACATGTGGGTTAGAGGCAGAGTGAGCCTTTCCGTCGGGAGGAGAACAGCAATGACACCTCACCAAGCCCCAATAGACACGAATACTGAAATTCTCATTAATTTTAGTCTACTCATCTGAACATATGTGATAGAACAGTTCTTCGTTAGTGTTAGTTACCATTACGCTTTCTGTTGCAATAGTGTGTGCAGCTTCTTGCTGAGCCTGAGGCCAAGAGTCATGTCCAGAGTGGAAGAGATTCCAGACTGAAGCCGGTCAAGCCCCCTCTGGCACATTTTCTACACAAACATCTCAAATTTATAGTTCCTTTAGCAGAGGGATTAAATCCACTCCTATTTAAAAAGCGGCTATTTTTAATTCGGTAGATAAAAATAAATAAAAATAGAACATACTGGTCTTCCCTTCCCCTAGGACCCAAACATCTGGGTGGCTGGGATTTTTTGGCAATTCTCTCCTGAAAAAGTTTGTATCCAGAAGGAAATCGTCTTTGCGAAACTTATTTAATGCAGATAACTTGGAGGGGAATGAGGTTTTATTATGGTTGAACTCGATGATCCGGTGGGTCTCTTCAGACCTGGTTGTTCTATGATTCTATGAAAGTGAAGTACAAGGTGACAGCAAAATGATGCTGAATGTAATGAAAATAAAATGCAAAGGAACCCAGGGATGTGAGTTATAAAACATGCTGTTCTTCTGGGGGTTTTTTAACGTGGGGAAGCACCTAGTGTGGAATAAACTGCAGTACTTGCGCTCGGCAGAGTCTCTCGAGAGTGGCATTAATGGAGACAATGTGAATTTGCTGAGGATTTCAGATCGCGAGGCCGTCCTGCGGGACGTTTGCCCATCGAGGGACGAGCAGAGCCAGCGTCCATGCTGAACTGGCTGGGAAATCTGATCCTCGCAGTGCGCAGGGCGCCCGTGCCAGCCGCTCACCGCGGGTGCATTTCACCCTCTGCAGCACTTGAGTCGTGTTCAGCAGGGCAGGAGATGATAAGGACTTGCCTAAATTAGGCTAATGATGGGTTCTCCTGGGTAATGCGAGGGAGAAAAAGTTCAAAGCTCGGTATTTATGTGCACAGAGTCCAAATACCTGCCAAGTCTCTTTGATGAAGTGTCTTTGTCAGAACGATTAAATGGGGGTTAAAAAGGCCAGACCTTTTCTCAACATATTTGACTCGCTCTTTCTTCCCTCTCTTCAAGGTGTCTTCATGTTACATTTATTTGCTTCATGAATTCTTTATTACACTAATCAGTCCTGATGTACAAACTCATTAGAAAATGAGCTGGAAATGTAAGATCTGTCAAATTTCAGAGACTTCTGACATCGTTAGACTCAAGGGCCTTTCTGCAAAGAAAAGAGAGAAAGGAAAGAAGCTAATGAGGAAACGTCAGATAATGTAGAAGTCAATCCATTTGGGGATGAAGTTTTACAAAGTTCAGAGAGAAAAGTTGTAGCATTGCCAGGGTAAACACCTGATTTTTTTGTTAATGTACATTTTAGAGAGTTGTTTTTTTCTTACTAGTGTTACGGAACACTTCTGGTGTGGGTTTGTAATCAATGTCTCAAATCAGTTCACTGTGTTACTTTTTTAATGATGACACAGAAATGAAGGGAAATAATTATATGAGTGGGATTTCCTATTATAGCAATTACCAATTTGTATTATTCTGGGTTTTGTGCCAGTCTCAGCTGAAATCCCTGTCCCAGCGTGCGAGTTGCTGTGTAGATGCACAGCGAAACAACCCATTCTGTGATTCTCCCAAACCATTCTGTGATTCTGTAACCCTTCAGGGTCAGGATTGATGGGGCTCTGAGCCACCTGTCTGGTTGAAGGTGTCTCTGCTCACCGCAGGGATGTTGATCTGGGTGACCTTCATGGTCCCTTCCAACCCAACCCATTGCACGATTCTATAATTGGTGCCGTAAAGGCTTTGGTCAGCTTTAAGAAGAGCGTAGATGCGTAAGTTTTGTCAAATCTGTCAAAGGCCCCAGTGTCAGCCTAACCTAAGAGGAAAAATGTGAAAAAAGAAAAAGTGGTGATGAGAAGAGTAACTTCCTTGTGGTCATACGTGGGTCTGTGGCTCAGATACAGCAAGAGTCACAGTCACTGCCCTGCTCAGGAAGTCACACCTTCTCCCAGTGCCCACTGGTGGCCTGGGTGAGTGCAGTTCTTCTTCTGAACAGTGCTGAGAGCGAGGAAGAGGGCACGATTCGCCACACAGAGCGGTCTCATACTGGTGAAGGGTGAGTCTGCCAACCTTTATTCAACTTTGGTTGCCTTTGTACCGATAGATCAAGGTGTAGGTGAAGGTGATTCACCTTCCCTGGAGGTGCTTAAGGGATGGGTGGACGAGGTGCTGAGGGACATGGGTTAGTGTTTGATAGGAATGGTTGGACTCGATGATCCAGTGGGTCTCTTCCAACCTGGTTGTTCTGTGATTCTATATTTCTAACTGTGAAATACAGGAATCAGACATCTTCTGCTCTGTCTTGACAGCATCGTGCTGTCAGAGCAAGGAGAGGCTCAGTTCGCTGAGTACAACTGCTGCTGTCGCCCCTGCAGGATTGTAGAGTCACAGAATAGTCTGGATTGGAAAAGAACCTCCAAGCCCTCCCAGTCCAACCCTCTGCTGTGGGCAGGGCCACCTCCCACTGGATCAGGGGCTCCAAGCCCCATCCAACCTGGCCTTGAACCCCTCCAGGGATGGAGCAGCCAGCACTGCTCTGGGCAACCTGTTCCAGGGCGTCCCCACCCTCACAGCTGAATTAAGTTCTGTCACCACGTACGTTCTAGAGTGACTCACTTGCTTGTATAAAGTAGGGCAGAGCTGACTGCCAAGAGAGGCCTTTCTTCGAAGCCTTTTCTTTCCCTCTTTCATTGGTAACAAGCCAGGGAGCAACTCAGATGAGCAGGTCTACCTGCTTCTCGGGCTGTGTGAAGCTGAGGGTCCCAGCTCCAGGTCCCCACTTCTCAGCTGTTTTGTGTATTCCTGAAGGACCCGTACAGTGTCCTTCCTTGGGGTCTGCTGACTGAGCATCCCTGCTCTCCTGCCTCCACCCGCAGCCTAAGCGAACAGGAGCTGTGGTTGCTCAGCACATCATAAAATCGAAGCCCCTGTGGATTCTGGGGGGATAAATGAGAGAGAAACCGGGCTCAACGAATAAGATAAGTTTGCTGGCAAATTGGTAGTAGGAGTGAAAGCGAAACCTGAGGCATTTCCATAGCCATTAGAGGGGGATTTCAAACCTGGACTCTGGCCTGCTTTGAAATCATTGGTCTCCTGGGGCCGTCTCACCATATCCCGCAGGCGCTGTGCTGAAGGGCAGCTGCCATTATAGCCATCCTTTTGATGGCACTTTAAGCACCTCCAGCCCAGCTTTGCTTGGGGTTTATGGCCACGACTGCCTCTGCTAAACCCTGTGCGGGTCTGTGCAGGTATGTCTAGAGTGCACAGGTGAGCTTGCAGAACCCCTCAAAGGCAGAACCTGCGGTGGAGAACCATGATTCATCCCAAAGAGTTCTTTTAAAATCAGATTAGAGAGGGCAAGCTGGTGAAAGGGAAGGGGGTATGTTCTGCTTTGCAAATCTTAACTCCATCAAAAAGGTGTCAAAGAGCTGGTACTTCCTTCTTAGCTCTTCCCCCTCTTTCCTTCCTCTTTCTGTCTCTAGCTTGTTGTCTTGCCTTTTTTTCAGACAAAAACCACATCTCCAATTCCTTCTCTTTGAAGCCTCTGGCTGCTCAGGTGAAGCAATCTCGTTAGTCCCTTAGGAAAGAGTCTTGGGTATTTTCCTTCCCCAAGGGGTGTGGATCTGAGATCTGTGCAGCAGCCTGGGCTTCTCTCAGACCCACACATACGAGATTTCCAGGGCAGCAAGGCGTGAAGAGCACTGGAGCAGACTGGCTGTGAGCAGAATTCTGGTATGTGCTTCTAGTTACTTTGCCGATAACTTTGTTTTAAAAGTCCTTTTATTCAGATAAAAAAAAAAAAAAGTGTGTTTTTGCACAGCTTCAGAGCCATTGACTCTTCATTTTGTCTTTAGTCTTACTTAGAATTTAATCCCATGACAACCCATCTTGGCTTTTGGATCTGATCTTCTGGATTTGGCTGTTGTGCTTTCCAGATGGAGCACCAGCCTGGGAGCCACCGAGTTTCAGTTTGCTCATCCTTGTCTGGGTGATCCCTGCTGCCCACTCAACAGTTTCCTGATCCTTCAGTAGTGGTTCTGCTCTAGGACATTGGTCACGTTCTGCTCTAGGGCGAGGATGGCTGCAGAAAGAGGGAAGAAAGGAATACACAAGATATAGAGTGAAATAATTGACTTTAAAATCAAACTTTTTAAACAGTTCTCCTTCAGAAAGCATCTTGTAAAGAGCTGCAGGAAGCACAGATCTGTGTGAGGCCGGGAGCTTTCCCAGCCGGAGCCTGGTCAGCTTTTACTGCCCCACACTTGGAAAGGTCCAGTTGCCTATCTTACTGTTAATCATTCCTTCCGATAAGGTCAGTCTTTGTGTTTTTCTTGCCTGTCTTATCTGCTCTTCCCTCTTCTTTTCACGGAAAGGGTCATTGGGCATTGGAATAGGCTGCCCAGGGAGGTGGTTGATTCCCCTTCCCTGGAGGTGTTTAAGGGACGGGTGGATGAGGTCCTGAGGGACATGGGTTAGTGTTTGATAGGAATGGTTGGACCTCATGATCCGATGGGTCTCTTCCGATCGATTCTATGATTCTCTTCCACCTTCTGCAGGGGGAGGACCGCTGATGGGAGCTTGACTGGATGCTCATAATCTTTTGATTTGGGTTCGCACCAATGGATTATTTCTGTTAACAATGAGCAGGTCGCTATCAAACCCATCACTTTATACAAAAAATTACTTTGATACTTTCTTTTGCTTTTCCCTCCCCATCGTTAGGGAAAGATACCCAGCACTAATCTTAACACAGTTCTCCCCTGAAGACTTAAAAACACCCGATGGAAGGAAAAGAATTACTCCCATGGTAAAATGTATCCGAGTCGCCTTTCTTATTACGAATCCGAGGCTGAAAGCATCACTGAGTTTTCCCTCCTTGAGACATCTTTATTTGGTTTTTCAGTAAGTTCAAACAAATTTATGAAGCCCTATATGGGGAAGTTTATGTTTCTGCCAAGCGCTTGTTGATAAAGGGGAGACTTTGATCGCTTGGCCTGTCAGTTGTGCCTCATATGTGCCAGGTCAGGACAAAAGTCTACGTGTCTTTCCCTTAACAAATGGGTTGTGCTGCCTCTAAAGCGTTGCGTCTGTGTAACAGCCCTTGGTGAGCTGGCATAAGGGTTTGGAGAGGTTTATCTGGGGAAATTCTCTGTGTAAAGACTGATTCACAACACCTGAAGTTAGGCAGGTCAATGTGAGGTTTGAAACAGCTGATGATGGAAGCCAATCTCTCTGCAGCTATTTAGGAGTAAATGTAAAAACCTGTGTGTTTACCTCAAACCCCATAAACAGCACACCTGGCAGCCTCTTGGCCACGAGTCATGTTGTACTGGCTGCAGCTTCTGCAGACAAGCTTTTTCTATCTATATTTAAGTGGATTATTTGAGGAAAAGAAATAATTTCGTGAAGAGTTAGTGCCGCTGCCAAACTACAGCAGTCTGAAAGCAAAGCAGCTTCCTGAATGCCTCCTGCTTTTATGTTAGCCTGACCCGGGGCTTGGGAAGGTAAGAAACAAAAACCTATTAGAAAAACAAGGTGTGCTTCTATGTCTAATAGCTATTGTGTCACTTGGTAGCTTTGGGCAAAGACTGGTGAAGGGCAAATACTTGTTGTGGAAGTGCTTTGTGCTGCTAAACTCTGAGGCAGCAAACAAACTGCTAAGCCAGCCTGATATTAAATGTAATGGGTAGTGCAAGCTGTGGATGCTGAGATGGTATTTAATTCTGTTTAATGCCTTTTTGTTTGTACTCAGGGCAGATGTGTGTGTGGTTTGGACTAATCTGTTTGTAGCCAGGCGAGCTCGGGGGATACAGGGCTCGGATTGAGGAAGGCAAGGTTTGTGGCTCGGCCGCTGCCCTGTAGGGTAACCTTTGCTTGGTCATTTCTTCTCTTTCCTCCAAACCCTTAACAAGCAGCGTAAAGTCGTATCAGTTCTTCGGGGAAAGGAACTCTTGCTAACAAGTGGTAGCACGTCCAGTGCCAGTTTGAGGCTTCTGGGGGTTTCTGCAGCAGAAATAATAACCCGAGATGAGTGAAGGCAACGTCAGCTTGGTGGAACACGGTGCGTTAATGTGATCATGGGCAGTGCTGCTCTTGATCAGAAATCCAAACCAAAAATCCCTGTGAGCAGCATAGGGTGGGTTTTTTCCCCCTTCAGGCCTTGTATCCCCCCTGGGTTACCTGGATGGTTAACCTGCCTTTGACTTTGTGGCTCTGGAACTGCTCCATGCAAATGTGCTAATAATAGCTCGGAGGCCAAATAGAGACTTGGTGTCACACGGTGTTGAGTGAGTCCCAGAGATTCATCTCAGGAACTGTAGAGGGTGTGCAGAGCCTGGAGAGAGGAGACCTCTGTGAAGTGCCAGCAATTGCTGGAAAAGTGGGGCTGATGTGTTCCTGATCTCCTCTCTCAGCAGCTCCTCACGGAGCAGCCAGCCTGGATGAGCTGAAAGCAGCCATTAGAAATACTTTTTATAAAGTCAAGAGGGTGAAGGGACACTGGTTATTGCAGATGAGTGTCGCTCCCTTCCTCAGAGGAGCACCTTAGCTCCAGCAGGCTCCTCTGAAGCAGTGGTGAGCTGGTGTTTGCATGGACCAACATCATGGGATGTTTGGACACACACAAACTTTCTGAGTTGCCCAGTTTGGGGGCTGTAACAGAAACAGGTGCCTTACCAGCTCAGTTCAGGCCTCGTGTAAAGCCACTTGTTGCTGTTGGCAACTTTGGTCTCTGAGGGTCCAGCTGGAGTTCAGCCCTGGGGGTTGATAATGACCTCTTGGGAGCACCAGAATATGGCTAAAGGGCTGCTGAACTGGTGATTGGTGGACTCTGCAACCTCCAGTGCTGTTATGTCTGACTCCTGTGAGGGGTTGAAGCTGTTATGATGATTGACTTGTCAAGCTCGCATGGCAGAGCTGGTCCTTGGGGTCCCAGATCATCCCTTGGGAAGCAGGGGGCTCCTGTGCCCCATCTAAGAGCCTGGGACGAGCCCTACAGGAGTCCCTTTGCGTTTGGAAGGGTGTCAGCCTGTGCCCACGCACACTGGCCACTCGTTCCTATTGCGGCTGCTGCCTGTGGGAGTTTTTCAATCTCCTTTTTCCAAACGGAGGCCCCGGCACAGCCTGCTGGGCTCCCAGCCCTTCTGGGGTATGGGGACCTCGTGCTTGCTGTGATGCTTGAACTGTAACTGCAAGAGGGGAGAAGGTGTAGCTTCAAGCAAATGATGCAAACGCCCTTGCTTTCTGATGCCAGGACCTACTGCAAAGATACCTCAGAAACAAAATGCCTCTCTGGTGGTGACAGACCTCCTCTGACCTTTGTTAACCACCCTTCCCCGTGGTGGAAGAAGCACAGCGATGGGTATGGCTGGTGGGGGTTGCAAAGCGAATTTGATTCTTACGGTGGATTTCTTCTGAACGCAGATCTGTTTTACACTCCTGCTGCTACCACAAAAGTACCTCAGAGTTTTCAGGAAGCCTGTGCAGAATAATTTTCCTTCTACTTTCCGCACTTCCTCTAAATGCTGGGCCAGGCAAAGGTGCTGCAAAAATTATAAGCTGCAGTTTGATCTCTCCAAGTTAAATGGAGTGACTCTAGGCTCACAGTGCTTGAGATGACATGGGAATCGGGCCTTGACGTTTGTTTTTCTGTGGACTCCCTATATGGTCTTTTATTTTAATCTTATTTTTGTTCCTCTTGTGTTCTGTCCTCCCTCTCCTCTCTGCATTCGCTGGTTAAAATAGAACAGAAAAACACTATTTGAAGTAACTCGGAAGGCAAGGTGGAGCCAGTATTCCAGGTTCCCAGGGTCTCCAGCGAGCCCTCAAAGGAGTTCCCTAGAGTCAAAGACAAAACGGAGAGGGCAGACAGGGAGTCCCTGGTACGAGATAGCAGATGATATTGGCTGTTCATACACCTCTTGGTGCCATTTGCTTCATTGACATTTATTCTGCAAACTCCCGATTCCTGTCCTGAAGGTTCCTGGAGATGCTGACAGGTGAGCGAGGGGTGGGCTGGCTGTCCCTAGTGTGTCCCACTGGGGTATGATTGTGGTCAAATCTAAAAAAAAAAAAACCCTCCAATCAACCCACAAAAATATAAAGCTTAAAAAATATTCAATAAAACCTTTTCAAACCATTTATATTTAAAGGCTACTCAAAAAAAAACCCAAAACACAAAAAACATTCACTCATCTGATCTTATTATAGAATGAAAGGCTTAAGTAACTCCTCGGGGACATGAACTTGTGGTTGAAGGACCTGCTAAGGCCCAAATATGTTATTAAGGAAAACTTAAACTTTACCCTCTGCTGGCCCTCTCTTGAAGCATGGAGGGGCTTAGAGGCTCCGATTGTTTTCAATGTTAATTTTATTAGAAATAAAAACTAACTAGGAAGCACAAATCTACCACGTTGGTACATTTTAATAGCAGTGAGAGGTGTCATCGTGTGTAACTAACGTGGAAGCTCAGGTCACTGGTCTTGCTCTCTGACCTCTCACCCTGTTCATCTGCTGCCTCCATGATCTGACTTCTTCAGGTTTGGTTGATAATTGAAACCTAGAAATTCAGAAATTTGGAGATTCAAAAGATGGTGAAAGGAGGCAAGTGAATTGTGCAGCTGAGGCAGCATCTAAGCAGTGGTTTATATGAGCCTCCTCGGAGCTCACAGGTTCACCCTGTGGGAACAGGCAGGAGCTCCTGCCCCTTCACGAGTGGCAACCCACGTGTGGTGCTTGGCTTCCATGGTTTTGTGGTAAGAATGATTCCAACTGGAACGAATTCTTTATAGAAAGAGTCACTGGGCAGTGGCAGAGGCTGCCCAGGGAGGGGGTTGAGTCACCTTCCTTGGAGGGGTTTAAGGGACGAGTGGATGAGGTGTTGAGGGACATGGGTTAGTGTTTGATAGGAATGGTTGGACTCTATGATCCAGTGGGTCTCTTCCAACCTGCTTGTTCTATGATTCTATGAATACAACAGAAAATTTCTCCCTGCTGTTTGCAACAGTCCCCCCAGAGCAACCACCACCAGCAGGCACCCAGGGGAGGGGAGTGCTGACATGAAACAGCACCATCTAGTGATGCCCCCTCCTTTCCTCTTTGTAAAGCAGTAAACACCCCTGACACGACTAGTTCCAGGTTAGTTGGAATGGTGGTTGCCACCCTCTTAGGAGACTGCGAGGGTGTTCTCAGGGGTGGAAGCTGTGCCATCCTCTGGCATCCCGTGTCCAGTCTGTTGGTGGCCTCGGCTCAGCTGTGTCTATTGGATTACACACTCCGGTCTCCACACAGGGAGAAAACATGTGCTTTTGTTTTTTGGCTCAGCTGCTCCTAAACATCCGCATCAACAACAGAGAAGGCTGCAACATTTTTTTTTTTTTCGGGTGATTGAGTCATCCAAATATGCGGTTGTAGGATCAGAGAATGAAAGATGTGTGATAGCGAAAACAAAGCATCTTTGAGCTGGTCCAGTGGCTGTAGGAAAGCAGCTCCGCGTTGCTGTGTCTGGCAGGAGCGATCGATGCCGGCTGATGTGTTAGAGCTCAGGCTGATGTGGCTGTCCAAGTGTTGCACCTGATGGTGCTGTGGCCGTAGCTGATGTCTGCAGGTCCTAAAGCCGAAGCAACGTGATCTGATGAGAAGATGCCTGTTGGCTAGCTGGGAGTAGGACACCTATAGAAGAGCTTTCTACCTCCAGATGACTTATTTTCCTCGATTGTTGCAAAATATCCTTGGTGTCCAGAATATTTTCTGTAAGTAAGAAGGACTCAGAGCATTTTGTTGCCACAGAGACTGATCTATAAATTGGAGTGAAGGCAATGGCTGCCGCTCATGAGGGATATGAGGGCTTGATGGTGCCACTCTTCCTAGTGACGGGAGAGTCTTTGTTAATAAAATGAAACCATCGTAAGGCTTTGTGCAGCGCAGCTGTGGTGATGAATGCCTCTGTCGCAAGGTGTTTAGAGGACCTGCTGTATTTGGCAGGTATTTTGGTGTCCCGGTGCTCTGCGTGGTTGTCCTTTGCTGTGGTATCTGGGTATCTTTGCTAGGAAAGAGCAGAACTTGAACTTCTTGCTCCGTCCTCTTCAGAAAAGCACTTACGCTTGAGTTTAGGCAGCGCGTATCTAAGGCCCAGTGGATTTCAGATTGTGACAAGTGCTTTTCTAAATAAAGGCTGTAATGCAATAAATGAGGAGCTTCTGTTTGTTGAAATAAATCAATAGAGCCCTGCCCACCGCGCTCCCAGAGGTGACAGCGCCAGGATCCATCTGCTTGGTCAACCAGCCCTGCCCTCCGCAGATAGCGCTGGCATCTGCCTGGGCCCGATCTCCAGCCTTGCGGCATTTCTCCTAGATGAGTTAAACTTTTCCCCCCCTCCCCTTCCTTTCTCTTCTTCCCACCTCCCTCCCTCCCTGGTCCTCGACAGAGGCGCAAACACTCTTAAATGAGAGATAGTGGCTTCCATCCAATGGAGCCCTGGTTAATCACCGAACATCGTGGGAAAAGCACAAGATGAGGGCCGAGAAACAGCCCATTGTCTGGGCAAGATTAAAGCCCCAAAAGCCGTATTGTCTACTGAGGGGATAAATCTTCCTGCTGTCACTCAAGCACTGAATTAAATTCCCCTTCATTTCTAAAGGGGCTTATCTATACTGAATAGGCTGTTGCGCCACAAGCGTAAGGGAACGTATTAAGTGAGCTCCTGTCTTGGGCACCTTCACAAATAGACGAAAAACAGGAGCAAATCTGGAAGGGGCGGGTTGGGGGGAGAAGAGCAAAATCGCTTTGGACTGCGGGAAAGTGGAGGATGTTAATTGTTGCAGATCGTTATGAACGAGCTAAATGAAATGGCCATTTTGCTTGAGTCTCCGGCTTCCTCGCCATCCAAAGTGGATGATGAGCAACGAGTGGTACAAGGATAGTTTGGGAAAGGGATGTCCTCCCACAGTCCAGCGAGTGCCCAGGTGACAGAGTGATTGTCTTGCAGGATCCAGGAGGATCCTTGGCCGTCGGGCGCTGCCAAGGACCCTCTGCCACCCAGGTTGTCTCGGGAGGAAGAGCTGTAGCAGACTCAAGGCGAATATTTCAGTAACACATTTGCTCAGCTGCTGGGGCTGGCGTGTCCCGAGCGGCCAAGGGGCTGCGCTCTGGTGCGAGCTGGAGAGAGGAGGGAATGTTTTGAGCAGATGGAGCGTCTCAAGGAGCCCACAGGCCACACCACCTTTGCTTCTTCTCTAAACACTTCCTCTGGTCTCTGGCAAGGGCCCAGCACTGGGAGGACACAGGACACGCAGAGTCGCTGCTCATATCGCTGTGATCCTCTCCTCCTCCTCCCCCCTTTGTGCTCACCCTTAGTGTTCCTCCCCAAATACCACCGTGTGCTGACATCCCACCTGTAGATGCCTCAGTGGGAATGAGTACCGTCCTCTTAGTTTTGGGGGAGTCCAAAGAAGTACTTTTGAAATGCAGCAAATGAATTCTTGGGTGGTGGACCCGGTGTTAGATAAAGAGCTTGATGTGTTGGAAAATGTGGTGTTACCGCTTAGGGCTCCATTCGCAGGATCCTTGGGGCTGGTGCAGCTTCCTTGGCACTCAGGGTGGTGAATGTCATTCTTCCCAAGCATTTATAGCCCAGAGAAATGTCAAACTTTTAAACAGAAATCAAACATTTTTTTATACTAATATGCTCTCCCTTAGTGTCAAATTACAATAGTATCATCAAACCAAATATTAACATTTGGAAATGGAGGGTGATCGATTCTAACTCTACGTAGGTGAGACTGAATTCTAACTCTTTGTTGAGATTTTTTTTTTTATCTGATTTGATTGGAATATATTTGGTTTTATGAAATATTACTTTACCCTCGAGGGTAGTTGATGTCATACTTATCTGTGGTCTTTATTGGTAGCCTGGTTGGTTTATATCTGTTTCCTGGTTGGTTTATAACCTGGTTGGTTTATATCTGTGCAGAATAAAGGACGTGGGGGACAAGATAAAGGTTAGAGGGGAACTGCTCTTCAGTGCAAACTGAGCATCCTTCTGGTTGTACTTACAACGTGACTGTCAAGGGGCAGCACTATTTATCTATATTTGTTTCCCATACAAACTATGAACTCTGCCAAACGCACTCAACGTAGCAATCGGAGTTCTCAGTTTAAGGGAGGAGATGATCGTGCTTCACCTTGGTGCTCGCCTGTTGGATTAGCCGCAGACTGCAGTTCACATTCGCTGCGATTTGGTAAGCGCTAAACAGGATTTTCTGCATCCTGAGTGGAGTTTCCCCTTGTTGATAGGGTTTAATGCTCCCTTGGACAAATCTCTTACTGTGCAAATACCCCCAATCTCTCCTTTCAGCAACCCAAACCATTGCTTAAACAAGTGGGTTTACACCTGCTTACCAGATTAATTTAATTAGCCAAAAATAGAGTCAAAGAACTGGCTTGAGAATAATGGTTTGCAAAGAACACTTTTTTCCTCTACTTGTTGAATCTGGTAATCTAGGGGAAGCTGGATTGTAATATTATTCCTCTTAATTTCCTGATTCCTTCTTTTTATGGACTAACTCGACAAAGTAAATGATCAAAATAGTGTTTTGAGCTTTTTGTATTTTAAATAATACAAAACCGGTTTTCTGCCATCGTATGAAAGAGCTGATCTCATCTTTAGCTCCTTCAGGAAATCCCATTTATTAGTTGTCTAGAGTTGTCTCGGTTCTAAAGTTTTGCTCAGGGAAAGCCTAGAGCTGATCTCTCACCAAACTTGTGTTATTTCAAGAAGCCTGTGCTAATACGAAAAGGTTCATCATTAAATTTTCTGGAGCTGGAACGTGTTTGGTGGTGTCACTTCGTGCCCATTGGCCAGTGTTGACTGAGGGAAATGGAGCCTCTTGGGGCACCCGGTGGGGCTGCGCCCTGGCCCACAGGGCTTTCCTCTCCACCAACTGCTCCCGTTTCAAGCCCTTTGATTTGGGTTTCCTCATTTCTTAAAACTGCAAAGTGTTTATTACTCAGAGAAAAAAGCGTTTTGTCGGTAGTAATGTTTTTACTGTAGTAAACTTAAGTTTTTATTTCAACTTCACCCTTACTTGTAAGACTTTGTCGCAAATCAGATCTCTCGGTTTAAGCAAACAGCGTTTTGCATCAGAAAATGAGCTGTATAGAAAGTGTCAAATCGCCTTTTTACGCTGATCGTCTTGTATCTTTTTAAATTTTCTTAAAAAGGCATCAGAATTCATAAAATCCCCATTTTCTAATAAATACAGTTTTTTAGAGGTACGTAGGATTAGACAGTTGTAAGCCCAGTGAATTATATGCATTAATTTGGTTAGAAATCAGCTGGTATTTTCTTATTGAATTGAGATCAAGGACTGTTCCATTCTTTTTCCTTCGTATTCCACAAGCTCTTGGAAGAGGCACAAGATTTAAGTAAAGCACCTTCCGAGTCCTATATAATGCTACTTTTAGAGTAATTTGTATTTAAAAAATAATAATCACAAGCAAACAAACTTGTTAGCCCATAGGATGCTTCTGCCCTGTGGCTTAATGGCACAGGTCTTTATACATCCAAATCCAGCAGCTTTCAATAACAAAGGACGAAATTCCTGAAACAAATTGCTTCTCTCTTCGTAAGTCACCCTCTCGTATGCCAGGGGAAAGATGTGTTGATAACATTAAAATACTTTGGTCGCCGATGAATTGTAAATTCCCACCAAGCCTCGGGCCTCGCAAGGGAGCCGCGAACAGCGTGGGGCTGGACACAAAATGCATTCAGATTGTGGCATTCACAGCTTCATTTTTTATATTTTTAGGATAAGAGCTGAGGAACACCACTGGAGATTTGGGTAGGCAAGGGGGGGAAAAGAGCGAACCATGCCGAGGCCATTTAATGAACGTCAGGGCTCTTTGGAGTTGAACTGGCATAAACGTGATCTCTGCCGACTGTGACTTTGGGGGCAGGGGAACAAAGGATAAATTTACATGAACGTTCTTTCTGACAGAAGGTGAAGCGTTTGCACTCTGAGCAAAGCGCCTCTCCTCATCCGCTGGAGAGTTGCGTCACACAGGAGCTGCTGAGGGATGCTCCCCAGTGCTCCACCGCAACCTCTGCTTTGGGAGAAGCTCTGAAGGAGAGAGAAGTTTGGCTTTTGGGCACCTTGGGACTTTTCTGTTGTGGTTAAAGGAACGTGGAGATGCCCAAGACTGCAGAGCTGCCAGCTCTGATCCACACAGGCATCTGAACGAGAGCTTCCCTCGGTGGCATTGAGCCTGCACAGGCAGTTGTCCTCGTGCTCCCTATAGTGTCGTACATCAACTTGGGTTTTCCAAGACGAGGTGAAGATGACCAGTGGTTGCTTGAAGAGCAAACTAACCTCCCATGTAATTGCTGTGAGGTGGAGTTGTCATAATGCCAGGATGGACTTGTGTCCATGATGTTTGTCTGCAGGACTCCACAACAAATCCTTGAGGAACTGTATATTTTAGATAATTGATAGAATAATGCTGTAGTTCTGCTCTTTAGTTTTTTTCTCTTAGTTACTGCTTTAGTCAGATCTTTGAATTATCCGGCATGATTTGAACCTGAATCATAGAACAACCAGGTTGGAAGAGACCCACTGGATCATGGAGTCCAACCATTCCTATCAATCACTAAACCGTGTCCCTCAGCACCTCGTCACCTGTACCTTGCCAGGCCAGTTTTGGTGAAAACCTCACTAATTTCAGCTTGTTTGGAGGAAGAGCGTTCAGCAGTTAGCATCCTGCAGCATAGCTCAGGGCTCTGTGACATCAAACCCAGGACAGGGGACGGGGACCCGGCAGCGTTAGGTTCTTCATGCAGGTCAGGACACTTTGGCAGGACCCAAAAGGGTTAACAAACAAACTGCCCGAATGGCTTTGTTCACTGGAAATCTAATCAGATGTTAACCTACAGTCTATATCCAAGCAATCCTTTCCTTATGATAGTGATTAGTATTACACTCAGAATGAATAGACCAAGGAAAGATTCCTATGGTAACCTTCAAAATGCATTCCATCGGCAGGCTCTGCCTACTCACAATAATTACATTCTTAACTCGTCTAACAAACGGCATGCTAATTAGCTGCTTAACCAGCCTCAGCTCATTATTACCAAGGTTGGGCAGGCTTGAGGAAAGTGACCTAGAGAGAACAAGCCCACTTAAAAAAAATAATAGTAATAATAAGACATTTGTCAGATTTGCCATGAGGATGGACCTCCTCCGCACCGACAGGCCTCGCTTTGTGTGCGGATTGGCCTTTTGGAAACCAGGGCACCCTCGGAGCACGTTTCAGCCTCCTTGGAGCTGCTCTTCCTGGGCTGCGTGTGCTTCAGTTGGCATCTGCGAGGCTTGATAGTGACTGTAAGGGTGTTGTGAGGGACCGTCCCAGGTTTGCTTGGGGTGCTGGTAAATGATTATCTGTCGGAGCAAGTCCAGAGGAGGCCACAAAGATGATCTGAAGGCTATAGTTGGGCTTGTTCAGCTAGAAGAGGAGGCTCCGAGGAGACCTTAGAGCAGCTTCCCATCCTGCCAGGCTGCATCCAGCTCCTCTGGCCTGTACTTTTGGTCTGTCTTCTGTGAGAGTGAAAGGATTTCCAGTGGTTTGGGATTTCACCTGCTGCTGTAGTTCTCAGCAGGGTGGGATGGGCTCATGAGCTGCTGGCATCTGTACAGTGTCACACACCTTCCCTCTCGCTCTTAGGACGGTATCTCCAGTCAGGGAGAAGCTAAGCTGAACCTCACCTTGGCTCTCTTTGCTTTGCTTGCTTGCATTGTTTTCTTGCGAAACACTTAATTTCTTGCTACTCTGCTGCGATGTTCGCTTCCATCAGGTGGAGAATACAGAGAACAGAACTTCCATTGCTGCTCTTGGGAGGTGTGTGGTGGATTTCTTCAATGGGGAGATGTCATTGCAGCAGCGCTCGCAAAGGCAGGTTCCAAACAGGAGTGTTTTTGGGAGGCTCCTGCTTAATAAAAACCACTCGGAACTCCGTTGCTTTCATTGCTGGTCAGGTTAGGCGACAGGAGCTAGCGTGGGTAAGGGAAGATCGCAGAAGTGAGGGGCTTTAAAACTCTTTTCACAGTTCTGCAGTGTCAATCCACAATGTTAATCCTAATGTAAACAAAGAATAACACGATTTTTATGCCGCTAAATGCCAACTTGTGATGTTGCAGAACGCTGCAGTGGTAAGGGTTGCTCCCAGTACAATCTGTTCGGTTTCTGTGGCCTTACGCCAGCTGGAAATACAAGCTCTTTTACCATGATTTCAAATATTGATTTGGTTACCATACATCAAAACATTACCTTGCTGTATTAAGCAACATGTTTATTTTTGGGTTTCACGCTTCCACCGCTTCTAACACCTTAATGCGCTCTTGCATTTTGTTGCGCTCCTAATTACTTTGCCCCTCTTCATCTCCGCAGTTTGTTCTTATGCGGTTGAAATCTAACCGTATGAATAATGGAACAAAGCTAAACACGCTGTCTCCAACAGAACGCGGCTTCCTTCTCCCGTTTGCTTACGGAGAACCACCGGCCGCAGAGCACGGAGTCCCAGTAAAGGAGGTCGCTGTCTTTACAACTTGTGTAGTGAATTGTGGTTGGACTCGATCATCCGGTGGGTCTCTTCTAACCTGGTGATTCTACGATTCTATGAATTTCATAGTTTGACAAAGCACAATTAGGGGCTGAACGCCTGTATTGGTAATCAACTTATTTTTCTCTAGTACAGTAGTTAATTATATATGTGTCATGCTACATGTGTCTTTATCCTGGATGGAAACTTTATCCTGGATGAAAACTCTGCGCTGCTGATAATTTTCTCCAATATCTGCTAGGGTTCTGGCTGTGTTTAGTCCTTGGGTTTTTGCTGCTGCTGACTCTCCTACGGGCTGGTCTTTCCTGCAAGGTGGAGCAGTGTCTGGGGGTAGCGTGTGGCTGGGGTAACAGCAATGAAATTTCTATTCAAACAGAAAAAAAGCCACCAAGAATTTGCGTTTGAGTTCCTCTATATTCACCAATTGCCGAATAGGAAGGATACCATGTGAATGACGCGTCCAACCAAAGGAGAAAAACGGAGCTCATGTTTCAGCTCTTGTTCGGAAGCTGCTTATTGCTGTGAGCTGAGAGCTGGGCTGGGGAAACGATTCAGGAAAATTATACATGGCTTTCAGGCCAACTCACACATCGAGTTATTATTGCATGTGACCGCTACAAGGGAGCGGGTCAGCTCTGCACTGTGCTACCAGGAGGGGAAAAGCCTGGTTTGCTTGTAGAAAGCACCATTTTTACCCTAATTCTACGCTAAATGGTGAATCCAGTTTTAACCGTTGCAAATGGAATAACCAAAGGTTTCTACTTCATAAAGAATTCCTCTCGGTGAGTCACAAGTTTGACAGTGGTGGTGGCTCTTGGAGGAATGCAGCTTGCTAAATTCCCTTCTTTCCTCTGAGCACAACAAGAGTGGACGAGGTGCTGAGGGGCACGATTTAGAGGCTGGTGGGAATGGTTGGACTCGATGATCTGCTGGGTCTCTTCCAACCTGGCGATTTTGTGATTCTAAGAGCTCAAGTGACGTGGTCAGTGGAGAAAAGTGCTTTAAAAATCATGCAGGGGAACACGAGCTTTCTTGACGGTTTGGGAGGAGGCTACTTGTGTGTTGCTTTGGGAACAAGTAGGGCATGTGACTGTTTGCTTTTTGGAAGGCTGAGCAGGGCTCTCTGGGAGTCACCTGGAGTACTGTGTTCATTTTAAATTTGCAGTGGACCTTGCAAAGCATCCCTGGTCTCAACCAAGCAGCATCCTCCTCCCCCCAGCCCAAAATCCTAGCTAAAAGGAATGTGTGTCTTTCCATGGAGCAGTGAAAGGAGCAAAAGGGAACTTGTATTGAGAAAACAAACGCTACCTGGTTAAAAGAGGGGAGCAAAGTGCCTTGCTTGACCAGATAACTGGAGTTTCCTCATATCAGAGGAAGATTCTGGTCTTTGCTCTGCGTGGGCAGTGATACAGCACGAAAATATCTCCTTAAAAAGGATCCTTGTTCTGGTAGCAACCAGAAACATAATTATTTCTCGGTTTCTCACCCCCTGGAGGCACAGAATTTGATGCTAAGAAGTGTTTCCTTAGTTGATGAGTGGCTTTCTTGTGGCTACAGTTGCTTCTCTGTCCCTCAGAGTGAGATGCGTTGCAGGCAGGCTGGTCGGGGTCACGCTAACAGCACCAATGCGGCACCACGGGTCGGATCCGGAGCTGATCCCGCCCATGCAGGCTGCTGGGGAAGGGGAGGCTGGCTGTGGATGGACCCACCGGGATGGAAAGGCCTTTTATTTCTTTCGAGTCATAGCAAAGTGTTAGAATTGTGCAGCAAACCATCTAGAATAACTGAGAGAGGAGGAAAATAAACAACTAAGTGGATGCAGAAGACTTCAAGCCATCTGGCCCCAGGGTTTTCAGCAGTGTCAAGTGATTTTTGTTTGTAAGAGATTTCCTTTCGTCGCTGACTCGAGCAGTGAGATGAGCTAAGAGCCAGCTGAAACTTCTGCACTAAACCCTGCAGAACTTTCTATTATGTTGGGGAAATTCTCTCCCCTAGACAAGCTGCGACTTCTGAATTTTCCCAACCCTCTTAGTAGGGAAAGGGGGATTATTAGCAAGGAGATAGCTAGTTTGCTGGAAGTATACCAGAAAGAGCTGGAAATCTTCCTCGCTGCTTCGAAATTGGTGAGGTTTGGAGTTGTTTAGCTGTGGGTGGCCAGGACCCTGCAGATTCGGGGTGCTCATTTGAATGGCACCTCCAAAGCCACTGGGGTGCTCCCCTCCTGACACAGTCGGAGCTCACGGCTCTGCATAAGCCACTAACTCTGAACTGGAGAGTATTCATAAACCACCCCCATTCGTCTAAGGCAGTGAAGGAACAAGGAATATGAAAACACAGCTCTGAGATGGCTGTGAAAGATTCTTATTATCCTGCCCCAGATGGCACCAGCTGTACTCCTGGACCAGCACTAAATGACTGCGGCTTGTGCCAAATATGTACTTGAGTGGGTTGTACATGCCCTTTACAAATAGAAGTTGAATGTTAATAGATACCGAACGAAACCCATTGCCAAACCAAACAGAGCCCCTGGATATATACAGGGCATGCAGGGAAATTATACATTTCAGCGACGCTCGCCGCAGAATGCGTGCGAAGGGTTTCCAAGTGTTGGTGGATTTAATGCGGTCGTGGCTAATTCTCCGTGTGCTAACGGCCACGCGGAGATGCGGGGAGAGGAGCGAGGGGAGGTTAAAATCCCGCCGCACTCAGATCATGTAAATTCAGGCTAGGGTCAGCGTACGGTGTTGTAAACAACATCACATCTCGGAGGACACGGAGTCCTGATCCTTTCAGGTATTCGAGCCTTTGTCTGCTGATATAACGCTTGCCTGTCAGCCCCACGGTCAGAGGCCCAATCTTTTTTTCTTCACGCGCTGAAAAGGTCCCAGCGCCACATCGGGGCAACACACTGGCTGCCTATTCTCCTTCCCTCTGGAACGCAATCACTGGACAACTCTGCTATAATTCACTCCCTGGCCAGCCCTTTGAAAAGGTGGGCTGCCTCGGCGCTGTTAGCCCAGCAAGATAAATCATGTACTCGAAATTAACTTCCATTGAAAGGAAGGGGTGGAAGAAAAGCTGACTGGTCAGGCGGAGCATGCTAAAGAAAAGATGACTAGAGTTGATAAATGTCATTGCGGATAATTTGGGGGCTGTGATTAAGATCTTATCTAGGTAGGAAGTAAATAGAAAAGACTTAATAAAAGTCCTACCCGGGGATCCGGCCTTATGAACTTGTGAAGTTTGAATTTTTTTTTTTTTTAAAGTGAATTTTGAGGAGGGCTCCAGAAAGGTCTTCATTAAAGGCCGAGTTGTTTTCAAGGTGCTGCCTAAAGAGGTTTAAAAAGGGTAAAACTGTACGTCTTTCCCCCACCTCTGCCGCTCCTTTTTCTTTTCCAGAGGAAAAAGAAAGCATCTTTGTCTGAAAATTCCTTCAAAAAGTTAAAGGATAAACAACTAGGGGAGAAACGATGAGGATTTCTGGGTAACAATCATCTGTTTTTTCTCTTCTCTTTTTCTTTCTTTAATGAATGGGCTTTACTGCTATAAAATTTCCTACAAATAAAACGTAACCTTATCCCCGATATGTGCGAGGGAGAGAACGCAGAGGCCTGTTTGTCCATAAATTCGCATACTGTTCGCTCAGAAAGCATAAACCGCCTTCTATTTTTATTGTACCGGCTAGAATTTGCTTTTATTATATTATTAGCAGTAGTTTGGGTTTGGCTTTTTTTTTTTTTTTTTCGGTTCAACCGATTACTCCAGCAACCTGCAAGCAATGAGCAGAGAGCGGTAGTAAACTCGGCTGACATCTGTGAGGCTGCGTGATGAGGATCCAGAGCTCGCTGTGAGTTCTGTGGCACTCGGGGGGAGCCCTCGGCTGGAGCGCAGTGTCCTGTATGGCTGAGCTCTGGGCACCAGCTCCTGGTAGCTAATCAGAATGGTTAATGTTTTATTGAGGAGTGTTACCTGCCATCTCTGACTCTACCTAATCCACATCTCCAAAGGATATTGACCTGCCGGAGGTTTCCAGAACCCTTGAAATGCCACCTCCTACATTACACAGGCTGCTTCTTTACTTCTTCTAGATCTTACTACTTTCCCCAACGTGTAGAACATATTTCAGTATGAAAACTGGATAATATTAGTGGGAAAGAACAGGGCTCATAGCAAGGGAGACATAGCACAGTGCCCCCAGCCCTCCGTTACCTAACCTCAAGCAAATTGAATGTGGAGAATTTGGGAGATGGAAGAAGATATTGATGTGTCTCTGCTCCCTTTGTATCCCAAAGCAGTCTTCCTGCTGTTGCAAAAACAATTGGGGAAAGGCAGGAAGAGCGAGTGGCTAGAGGTGGTGTGTGTATCCACGAGTCTCTGATAGCGAGTAAATTATTATGCAGCAGCGAAGGACAAAAGCAGAACCTGCACTCCGAGTGCTGTTATTGTGCCCTCGGAGCAGCAGCCACATTGAGAGGGAAGCTTTGGGGTGATGGGGATGCTTCTACAGAACATAAGGCATTTTCAGGGCTCAGTTGAAGCTGGATTTTTGGTTCAGATACATTTTTCTGTGTGTGCAGAGGTCACTGTGATCCACACGGTGCTTCAGCTGCCGAAACAGAATGGCAAACCAGCCTGGCTGCAGGTGTGGGATGGGGAAGGCCCCTTCCCATCCCGCAGGAGGCACTGGCAAGCCCTCTGAACCTCAGGAAAGGGAAAGGATAACCGAGATGGTCAGGCTTTTACGAGGGCTGTGCCAGCTTTACTGGGTCTGCTGGCTGGACGGTGCCTGCAGCTTTCTTTGGAATTAAACACTTACTTAAGTGTGTGACTGCGCTGTTGCTTGCATAGCCCGGGGAGAGTTGTCTTGCTTGCATTTATTTTAAGATTCCACAATAACAAAACTTGTGAAGGTCCAATGGAAACTGTGAACTTAAAACGCGCGTATTCATCTTGGCAAAACCGCTCGTTTTGGTGGAGCGAGAGCTGAAAAATCCTTTTCTTTCCATTTGTGAATTCCTCGTGCGCCGTTGCCGATTTCTGGACGCGCATTCACTGTTTACAAGCCTGAGCCAAAGCTGAGAGTTTTTAGTGCTTTATTAAAAGGAATGGCTGCCTCGGGGAGCTGCGTAGGTGCTGCTCCCATCGGAGTGTCGTTGGGCCCTTCAGCCACAAGAGACTCTGCTGCTCCAGGATGGACCAGCTGCATTAAAATAAATAATCACAAAATGCTTATGAGTGGTGGCTCTCGGATGCTAAACAGACGCTGCTCTTGGGGTGCTCTTGGTGCCTGTGAGTGCAGGAATGCCGGTGGTCAGAATAACAAATCCTGCACGAGCTGCCTTCTCTTGCCGCAGCTCTAGTAAGCGGTAAGGTAGGTGGAAAGGGTTAAATGGGACTTCAGTCAAGTTTTGGAGGGATGTTTGTGAACTGTGTTATGAGATGCAAACATCTTTTAAATATGGAGTGTAAATAAAAAACAACTGCAAGTCTGTAATACCACAGAGACACAATGTGCTGCTGAGTTTTGTGTATCTGAATGTTTTCTGCAAGCTGCCTGCTCTGCTTCCCCTAAGTGCCGAGAGCGCAGGTATCCCCCAACTTTCCTTTGAAGACACTTTGAAAAGAGCTGCTGAGCTGACTGGTTTCCTCAGTGTTCTTAGAATCATAGAATCACCAGGTTGGAAGAGACCTGTCGGATCATCGAGTCCAACCATTCCTATCAAACATTAAACCATGTCCCTTATTGAATCCCATCGCCTGCCACTCTTCTGCTGGCCTGTTTTGGACATTTGCTGCAGAAAATTAACTGTTTTTAAGAAACATCTCCACCAACATCTAGTTTCAAATGCAAACCCCATCCTTGTTCAAAACATGCTTGGGGTTGTATTCACAAGCGCTTTCCAAGCTACGGAAATAATCATTTTCCAGTGATCTCATCAGCATGTCCAAATCTCCCTTGTTAATGACTCTGAGAAAACTGTGGACCCAATAAACTCGGTGTCAGGTAAAGAATACAGTGAGGATTGGAAAGTGACAGATAAAGCAAATATCCTGCTCCTAAACAAACACAGCAGGCCGGGAGAAGATGACAAATGATGGGATTGTGTCAGCTTGAAAACAGATTGGACTAATGGCATGCTGGACTTTGCACTCCAGGGGATCAATACTCTATCAGGCGAGAGAGCTCGAGACCTTGTGAATAGCGTCTGTGCGGACAGAAGAAAGATATTTACTGCTAGCCTGGGTGGTTGTGGCTCGCACAGTGCCGCCTCCAGCACCTGGGAGAACCTACCAGGGGGTTCTGGGTTTCCCACAGGCTGGGGGGGAACCTGTTCTCGGGGAAGCGCATCCTTCTGTGTGGAAGCAGAGATGTGCCAAGTTCTTTGAAGTTCTGACACTGCTGAATTTCGGGCTCCTTTTGCCGCTTTCTTTCAAGCTTTCTCTATTTTATTATTTTCTTGGGGGCAGGGGTGTGGAACTGAGTACTTAGGAAGAGAGAAGAGGTTGGTTTTGGACTTTAAGGTAGATTACGCACATAAAACCCCATATTCTTTCCACTCTTCTGCTCCTCAGACCTCCAGTTGGTCTAAACTGGGTTCACCCTGTGGAGCTCAAAAACTGATGGAATGTGATTTTTATGTGCTATTTAGCTGCATGATGCAGAAATACCCCCTTCAATACAAATCTGAGTTTACATGTGTGTGGAGTCAGGGGACAATGAGGTGGCTGTCATTCCACCCCCAGGCTGCTGGTTTAGGGCCAGGCTGCAGGCAATGGGGCAGCCCACTGCTGCCCATCAGGAACCCTCCTGCTCTCCAAGCACCATCTCTTTGTCCAGCAGGATTTCCCTGTTATCTGAGCATCATCTGACTTCCTCCTAAGCGTTTCCACTAGCAGGAGCCACCAGGAGTTGCAAGGCTTATCTGCGGTAGCTGTGCTCATTTAGGGTACTGGTCCCACTCAGCCTATTAAAGTTGTGTGAAACTATGATGTAGGTTTTCTCTTTGTCACCCGTGAGCAGCAGCAGGTGGGGGACACGGTCTGTGGGCTCTCTAGAAGGGTATGGTCCTTGGAAAGGGAGAGGGGAGTCTCCATGGGGTGAAGTGAAGCAGATGAAAACCCTTCAGGCGTCTTGATAGCTCTTGTGGGCCTGGCCAAAGGCTGGTGTGGTCTCCTCTTCCCTTCCTCCTCTAGTGGGGGGAAAAACAGGCAGTTAAGGGCTTTTACTTTGGCAGTGGAGAAAGAGGAGCAAGAATATGTGTGTGTTCATCTGCAACACTGAAATGCCTCTGTAATAGAAGCCTGAACACCTTGAAGTGAGGAACGTGGAAGCCGCCCTCTGTCTCTGAGCAGGGTGTGCACCTCTACACCTCCTCCTGGAGCGGATAGGAGAGTCCAGACCTCTTCTCTCCCTGGATGTATCCCCAGCTGGTGCTAAGAAGCCTGGGGTGCACCTCTGCTCATCACCACCTGCAGTGGGGGCATGTTTTTTAGGGACCAGTTCAGGTTTTTTTTGTGATTTTCTTCAGTAAGGCTCAGACCTCCTGCCGATGAGCAAGTCCAGAGTCCTGCTGCGATCATCACCTCAGGCTGCTCCCTTCCTTCCCTTCCTTCCCTTCCTTTTCTAGGGGCTGCGAGACAGTCCCTTCCCCTGCAGCCGATAAGAAGTGTGTGGGTGCAGGGGCCCTTCTGCCGTGAACCGGAGCGCGGTGGCTGCCCTGTGGCAGAGACACTTCGGCCTTCCTCAGGCACTTCTATATGGTAGATTGCACCAGCAGCAAGGAGGCCTAATCCAAAGGCTTCCCTGATGGGTGTCTCTTGCATTTGAGTGTTCAGACTCCATCCTGTCCTTCTCCTTTTCACTTTCAAATGCTTTAAAGAGCTTTGGTTTGGGCTGCGGAGGAAGGAGGCTCCGAGCTGCACCCTGGCCCCAGCTATGACCCAAGACCTTCCTCTAAAAACACACCCGACTTGCTACTTTTGAGTAGTTCTCATTAAAAATACACGTTCCTACAATTTTGAGAGTTTTCCCCTTTCTGGCGTGCCTGAAAGAGTTAACTGTTTTCTGATAGATTGCGCTTTCTTTAAGAGCTATTAGTTGTTTACCTGAGCTAATGAGATTAATGTCATATTGAATATGGAAAAAAAAGTCCCTTGGACAGCCGAACACATGCTTTTAGATTTATATGCTAATCATCGCAGGCATGAAATTAATGCGAAGGAGACGGGAAAGGCTTGTGCTTGAGCGAGAAGACAGAAAGAATTGGCCAAGTTGAGTTTGCCCTTCCAGATCCCACCCTGCGGAGCCCAAGGCAGGGCCCTCCGGAACGGGATCGGTAGGACGGCTCTGCTGAGCCCGGGGCCGGAGGAGCGGCCTCCAAAAGTGTATTTTTAACTTTGAAAGGTCTGGTTCAGAACCCAGGAGATCTG
This sequence comes from Coccyzus lansbergi, assembly GCA_033558105.1. NCBI lineage: Eukaryota > Metazoa > Chordata > Aves > Cuculiformes > Coccyzidae > Coccyzus > Coccyzus lansbergi. Next base: position 751,544 of record JAUMJK010000061.1, read on the forward strand.
TATATTGCTTGTGCTTTTCCAAGGTGTTTATTCAGCTTTAAAGTCTCCTCAGAAAGAGAAGGAAAGAAAGCCTCTTGTGTCCCTATCAGTTTCTCTGTTGGTATTTCTCGCTGCCCATTTGATATTTTAGATAAATAGGCATTATCTCATCTGAAGGAACTCTTTGGAAAGCAACAAGTATTTTTTTTATTAGAGTCTAACAAGCTGCTATTTTAGAAATCGCATCTCTTAACCGTGGTATGGAAAGGTAGGGTCGACGTGAAGGCCATTTAAGAAAAAAAGCAAATTAAATTCCAAGCAAAATATAGAGAGATAAATCTCAGGGGAATTTAACCACGAACAACGTAAACATTTTTAATGGTGGAGCATTTAATTAAAATCGAGTGGTCTCAGTGTGGAGGTACGAGAATGCACGGGAGCTACAATAGCCTATATGGACACCTTGTAAAATAAACCAATCAAGAAATAAACACGTTTTGGCCTCTGAAAGGCCGTGTGTATTCCCCCTAATTTCCTTGTCTCGTAAACACTGCTGCAATGCAAATTAAGAGTTGAGGAAACTAATGAAGCTTAATGGCAACGTGGTACCATGGGCTTGTGCAGAGGAAAATTCTCTGCAGGTTGTGCCCCTGCATCCCTCCTGAATGGGGTTAAAGTCCTCAGGATGGGCTGAACGCCAGCTTTTGCTTCATCTTGCTGGGACTTCTGCAGCTCCAAGTCTTCCCAGTAGTTCCCAAAGTGTGTATGATTCCCAAGGCAAACTTGGAGTGCTGGGAGGGCTGAGGTTCTCCTCCTCCCTGCACCATGAGATAAACGAGGTGCCCGCACACGCCGCTCCCCGTGTCCCACCTGCCTTTGGGGTGCCAGGCGATTGCCCTCACTCCACTAACACATTTCCAGGGCAAGGAAGGAGCTGAAAGAGGATTGCTAGGGCATATGAACCACTATGAAGCTGGAATTTGTTGCTTAAATACTTCTTTGACGTCCTCTCTCCCCTCTCCAAGAGGGCTGGAGAAGAGGGAACGCTTGGATACCTTGCCTGTATCGCGGGGAGGTTAGAGAAGAGAGTTGCCAGTTAAGGATCTCTGCTCCCTGGGAGCCGACCTGGCTTCAAATCAGATTTTGGGGGGTGCTTGGGGAAGGGGGGGGCAGGCAGAGGGAAGTTTAGTCTCAGTATTGTCTGGCTGGCTTGGTTACTGACATGATCTCACTGCTGCTGCTTGTCAGACAGCACTAAAATAATAGAAATGATATGTTGAGAATGAGAAAGTGAAGGCATTTTGCATGTATCTCCAACATTGCCTCTGTTTTTCTGAATTTTCTTGCACACCAGCGCTTTAAACCAACTAACAAGCAGGAAAAAAAACCCCTCGCTTATTAGCTTTTCCCTTTTTTCCCCACTGTAATTTATGCATAACGTGTGCTCAGAGAAGCTAGAGGAAAAAGGAGTGTTTTGCATTTATTTTGGCTCCTCTCCCCTTGTAACACGGTTGCTTGGGCCAGAGAAATTGCACCTCGTACGGGTGGGGGGGTGGGGGCAGGCGCGGAGAAGCCCAAGAAATGCTTACACCTCCTTTCTGCTCAGCTTTAATAATAAATGCATTGCTTCGCTGAGGCATTAATTGGAATCAGTTGATGTATATAATAAATTAAAGCTAATTCCCCACTCGTGTATCTCCAAGGAATCCACTAATTTCATTTTCTTGAAGAAAATCAGAAAGCTTGAAGGCCTCAGTGGCCAAAGGATTCCTCACCTGTGCATCGCCGGGGGTTGTGTCCGTGGGTGTATTGTGGGAAATAAGGACATTTTGTATTTTTAGGTGTATTTTGCCTAAAATAGGAGCTCTGAGGAGAGCCTAGATGCGTGTTAGGAGTTATCTGCGGCGTGTGGTGCTCCGGCAGTGAGTTACCTTACCAGCCAGCTGCGCACGAGGGAAAGAACGTGCGCTGGATTTGACAAGTAAGAATGCATTGACGCTGCCACAGTCATTTGTCTTTATTGCAGCCCTAATTTGAATGAAAGCAAGTGCTAATAGAGGACGTGGGCTAAAAAAAACTCTCGGACAAATATCTTGCAGAGAAAAAAAAAAAAAACAACTCGTAGTACAATTTAATAGCCTGGTTTATCTTTGCTCCTGGCAAAGTTTGCTAGGGCGGTGATGCTGGTTCCTGCTGCAGGTTTTATCAAGGCATAATGCTACCTCTTCCCCCGCCCCCCGAACTTCCCCGGTGAATTCATCTAGAAACATATCGATTCCATGCTGCGCCGGAGCGGGACAGGGCCCTGCGCCGCCGAGAGCTCTCGCTGTTTCCCTTTTATGAGCAGGCACAGACTGTGTCTGTCAGCGGTGCTTGTCCTGTAGTACGTCTTCCTTGTGATTTGCAATCCGAGCCGCTCATCGAGGCGAGATAGACGTGTTAAATAAAGTGCCGTCAGGCCTGCTCGCTCGCGCAGTGGTGGCCCATTGTGCTGCCATTCAGCAGAGCCAGGGATGGGTTTGTCCCTTTGGAATCCTTTTTAATTATCTTCAACATGATTCCAGCTTGAAATGATATTTCAATTGAAAAGAACTCGGGGGACAATTACCTTCTTCCGTGTCTTTGTAAATATTCATGTGCTGATTTGTTTGGAGGGGGAGCAGGGGTAGAAGAGGGGACAGGGAGAAGTGGGAAGAATCTGACAACTACGACTGTAAACACTAGGGCCTCAGGAGGAGGAGAACTAGAACTGAAAGCCACCTACTTTCAAAGATATGTTTTAGGGTTTAGGGTTGGTTTTTTTCCTTCCTTTTAGCTCTTTTTAATGCAATGGAAAGTGACCAAATTCAACAAGTGCCAGGGCTGTCAGGATCTGCTGTGCTGGTGGGGAAGGCAGCCGGATGATAGAAACTGTCTCGTGAACCAAAATCAGCTGCTCCATTTCCCCACCTCTTCCCCTCATCCCTCCTTTGTCTTCCTATCTTCCGATATAGATCCCAGTATTTCACACTCTATTGAAGAATTACCTGAAGAATTATATGTACTACCTGAAGAATTACCAATACCTGCCTCCCTATGGTTTTGGAAATTGGTTTGGGATCTAGTTTTGGTGACGGAATGCAGCTACCTGAACTGGGCTGCAGAGTTTGCCTCTTGCATTCTGCTTAACCCTTTTTCTTCTCCCTCCCAGTTTACCCATCTCCCCCATGACATTGGGTGGTCCCCGTCGAGTACAGAGCGATGGTAGCCCCGGGGGTGTGCTGAGCCGTGGGCTTCCTTCCAACCGATGCTGCCGATGATACCGAATCCCTTGTGCCTGCAACTTGGCAAGTTTGTGCTAGGTAGTATCTGAAGAGCAAGGCATTAATTTGAGTTCGGATCTCTAGAGAAAGATCCTTTGTGCAACCAACCTGCTCCCAGCCCTCTAAGAGCAGTGTTAAGGCTTTTAATGGCATGCTTTCTGGGTCCCATAGGAGGCTGCGGAGAATAGAAACACTTTTAACAGTCAGGTTCTAGTTTAAAAAAATCCTCCACAACAAACCCTAGATAATTAAAAAGATGGATGCAGGCTGTTTTAGACCTCTTGTTTGTTCAGGATTATTTAATTCCACAAATATTATGTTTCTTTTTTCCATCATCAGCACCCCTCCCTTGGGACACGAGTTACCACCAATTTCATTCTTCTGAAGCCTCATTAATGTCACCAGTTGTTCGCTTTGACTTATGGGCTTAAATTACCAGAGACTGGAACAAGTGTAAATATAGTCGGGCTGCCCTTGAAAAGCCCATCCACACTTAAAACTTCTGCAGTAAACAAGAGCTGAGAAAGTCAGGAGGCTGCAGATGGGGTTGGGGTATTTAGATAACTCCCTCAAAACCCCCCTGACAGCAGACAGGACCTAAACCAAACAGTGTAACGACACCAGATGTGATAACACTGCCGGAGCAGAAGATGTGCGGATGCAGAAGAAATATAATGCCAAATAGCTAAGCAAAAGCTAAGCAGACGGGTAATTGATGGCTGCTCATTCCTCAGTTGTGTTTGCAGCCCAGGGACTGTCGCTGCTGACAAGGAACACAGGTGCCTGTGCTTAATTACACCAAGTGCAAAGTTAGGCCGTTAGCTGGGACGGAAGGTTGGGATTAATGACAGAAAAGATGACAGCTCGAACGGGAACGGTGAGGGATGCGAGATAGCCCTCGCCCCACGTTGCCGGAGGTGCCTCCCCTAGCAGGGAAAGCCTAGTCAGAGCCCAGCCAGAGGTGAGGGTGCAGCACCGCTGGCTTCTCCCAGGGGTTTATATTGGGAATATTTCCCTCTGTGCTGGGGAGAGGCACCAACCGACACACAGCAGAGGGCTTGGCATCATTCTTTGCTTGCTCCTTACAAGCAGCAGTTATAAAAGTACATGCATAGTCGACTTTTATGTTCTGTGCCTTTTAAAGCTTCAGGCTGTAAAATAGAATGTACTGACTAATGAAACATGTGGAAGTTTCAGGGAAGTTTCAGACAGTAGCATCAGGTGAGCCTCGAATAGGAGGAGGACGAGTCCTTCTAAAGAAACACAGCAAGGGGGGAAAAAGGGGTCGTGCATAGAAACCATCAATCTTAGGCTGAGCAACACACACGTAGAAATATTTCCTGAATCTCCCAGTTTTACAAGAGGGTTTATAGCATTAGCACCACAGTGCCAGTGATGATTTAGTAAGAAAAAACTATTTGACTCACGAGCTCGTGGCGTGATGAATACAGCTACGAGAATTAAATCACTTTGCATGCAGACATTTAGCTCTTAGCATGACTATCAAGCGTTACAAGTTTCATACTTGCTGTTTCTCCTCTGAAGAAGAGCTCTTTGGTATTCAGATTAGCAACAGGATATAATAAACTTTTTAGCGTTTCAGAAATCTTGTGCTGGGCAAGCCTAGGTGGCTGGTGTCTTCTCCTTGGTTTTGTTGTGCAGTAAAAGGCGGCAATTAGTGCGGTGACTGGAGGATTGACCCAGGGACAGCTTGGCAAGGCATCCCCGGGATGTCCTGCCTGCTTTCCAACAGCACAGGGAACTGGAGAACAGAATGGGGCTCTGGAGCCAGGGCCGCATGGACGTGGATGTTAACAGAGTGCTTACCAAGTGCAGAAAGAACCCAGGATCTCCGAAGCACAAACGTGCTGGATTTGCAGATGCAGCCAAGTATCGTGGGTGTAAAAGGCTGAGGAACAAATGGGATTTTTCCAGTGCAAAATTTGTCTGCTAACAGTTAATATAGGGTTTTGTCACATCTATTTTCTTATTTATTTTAAAGACTCGCAATTGCAAACTGTTTGGGCAATTGCGGACTACAAATCCTAATGAAAAGCAAACCAAACCGACACCAAGCAATAGGAAAAAGTTCCTTGATGGGGAACAAAAACATTTTTGTTGAGGCCTAATAGAAGTTTGAGCTTTGTCCTAAAGCTCTCTCTGGTCTGCAGTGCCTCTCGCTTATTGAATAAGTGAAATGAAGCCCTTGGCGAGAGCCAGTAAGTGTGGGACAAAGGGCAGCAGTGAAAAATGAACACAGTTTCAAAATGCAGAGAAACAGATGTGAATCTGCAGCGGAGAAAAGGAGGAAGGGAAGCCCATTACGGCGACCGTACTGAGGGCAGAATTTAAAGCTGCAAAACATTCTGTTTGCTGGGCTGTGAGCCCCACGCAGTATTTTACGGACTCGTCCTCTTCATTATCTCCCGCACCGGAGCCTGGAGAGGCCGCTTGTCAGACAGTGTCGAACATCAGAGGGTTCTGGAGGAAAATGCATCAAAAGAGCTGGGGCAGGGCTGGGGGGAAGGAGAAGGTGGGCACTTATTAAGTCCTGCTAATGTTAGTGATATATTGAGTGAAACATCATGAAAAATGAAAGCAAATCCTCCTATAATCTTGACAGAACAAAAGGCTTTCAGTTAAAATAGAAAAATGCTAAGGAGGCATATATCAGGCATAACTTTTATATTAAATGTGCATGTGGCAGAATATGGATCACATTATGAGGAACCTTGTTTGGCTTTTTTTCTTCAACAAGCACCTAAAGCTCTCGCTTGGGGAACGTTTGGATGGTGCCCTGCTTTCCGTCGGTAAAATTAGATTTTGGTGTGTTTTGTAATTACGAGGGATTTGCCCATCTGCACTCGGAAGGGAAAAAAAACTTGCTCATCAGTCATTAAGTACAAGGTTTACATGTCCAGCCTGAGCGAGAGTAGCTGTGCTTCTCGTTTATCTTTCCCTGACAGGATAAAACCAATGCCACGAAGCAGTTATTCTTCCTTTTAAAATTCCCACCTTTTATAACCATTTAATGGTATCAAATTTATCCGATGATTTGGTTTCTTTGAGCGCAACTTCCCCAGTTCTAATTACCGCAGCCTTTTGTTCTAGGAATAATAAAATATAAGCCAGCGTTGGCACAGGAGCAAAGTGTCCCCCAGCAAAAGTCAAGTGCTCGCAAAGGAAATAAAACTCTCCCAGTTCATTCCAGTAGCTCTCGCAGCAGCAGTTGTTTCCGTTAATGCATTTAGTTTGTCACAACTGGAAAAAAAAAAAAAAAGTCTTTTCAAATACCTCTATCCTTAAAATTGAATGTTGTCCTCTTTGGCTCATCTAACTTGGTGCCGGAGTCGTCATCTTGGCAGCAGAGGGAATTCATGTATTACTTTAGGGCTCAAGCAACGTAAACAAAACTCAAGTGGCTGGAGGGGAAAAAAGGATCATTATGTGAGCGAAAAAAATTAAACATCTTGACTCAACAAATGCTACAGTCCTGTCTTATACCAGACTGTCTCTATGCCAAGTTACAAAAAAAGTCATCTGACTTCAGGGGAGGGAGAAAGGGAAACGGGGTTTCTGTTTCGATGAGCACAAATGTAGTACAGGACAAAAGTGGAAAGGATTTTTCCAAATGTAATTTTTTTCGACTCTTTTTCTTTTTTCCTTTTGTGTCTTCAATGGCGTTCCACATAAAATATAGTTGTGCCAAATGCAAATAAGGCTTGAAAAGGAAGTTTATGTTCCTTACAACAACAACAAAAATAAAAAAGAAATCCTCTCAAGCCGGTTTCTTTCCGCCTGTCCGAGGAGGGCTTGGTGGCTTGTCGGGCCCTTTCCGAGAAAGAAACCATGACAGATTGGAGGGAAAAGATTTCTCTATCCATCTTGTTATGTCACCTCTTATAAATCAACATATCTTAATTAATTACATTCTTTTCATAGCAAGACTTTAAAATTGATGAGGGTGTGCCAGTGTGTATTTATTGCTCATTAGCTGCATGACTCTACAGAGTTTCCTTACCCTATTCCCACGTGTTCAAAAACTCCGCCGTGTAGTGCGGGCATCTCGTTTTACTTACTGTATGGATAATTGTCCCAGTCACGGCGACTTAATTGCGTCGCTATCCTGCACCAAAATAGGAAATACAGAAATTATTCTGTGTGTGGACGCGTTTTTACCCATCACTCGTGTGCCTATAAATATCTGCACCTAAATGTGCACACGGAGGGAGCACAGATAACTCCACCTATGGACGACAGCGCGTTTGGGGGATCACAGATGAGTCTCTTTTGCTTTTCTCATTTATAAATTGAATATGAAGTCAGTAGCCAAAGGATTAATTCATAGAATCACTAGGTTGGGAAAGACCTCTTAGATCATCGAGTCCGACCATTCCCCTCAGCCACAAATTCTTTGATATCAGCAATAGGCTGAAGGAAGGCTGCGTATTAAATATTTCTGTCTCAGTATGTGCCAAAACTTTCTAGAAAAAGAAATCAAATTGAGGATGAAATGGGTCTTTTCGCTAATAACCAGGCACAGCTGATGGGTCCTGCAGTCTGAACCGTACAGGTTGGTCTGAGCGAAGAAAACAAGGCAGAGTTTAAAGGGGAGCAGCTTAAAGTGAGCTGGTGATGCTGGAACAGAAGTGTTTCAGGCTGTGGATAGAGATCAGTGTTGATATCTGGTCAGACCACGCTCGTCCGGTTGTTTGAAGAGCGCAGGCCGTTCCTGCCAGAGCCCGGAGGAAATGGTGAGGGGAAGGGGGACACGGAGCTTCCCAGCCTGCAGCCAGCACGGGGAGATAGCCACCAGATGGGAACTGTCAGCAGGGGCGAGGATATTGCTACCGCTGCTCACAAGGAGCAAGGGGAAGGAGAGGGGGAAGAGGCTGAGAGAGAGATGGATTATGCTGAGGAGCAGAAGAGATAGTGAAGAAGAAGTGGGGAAGGGATGTGGGAGTAGCTCTGGGTTAGAAGAGCCTGGTTCCATGTGCGCTAACAAGGACATGGTTACTGAAAAAGTAACAGAGTTTACAAAAGTCCTTTTAAATTTACAGAAAGTACAAAATAGAGGTCTTTCAGCATTTGCCTTAAAATCCAGGTAGATTCGGTCTCCAGGCTTGTTAGTAAATGGTGTGGTTCCTTGGGATGAAGGTGCAGGTTTGGGTTTCTCTCAGCTTAATCTGCAGCTGGAATATAAGCCTGGCTCTCTCTCACCCATCACTTGTCTGAAAGCAACCCCCTGGAGGCACCAGCAGTGCCTCTGGTGCACTAACCATCGCTTCACTGGAGCAACTGGCTTTCTAACCTCCCAGCACAGCGTTTACCTGTAATTGAGGTGGAGCTGTGGTTTGGATGAGAAACTGAGAAAACACAGAGAAAAGGTCCTGCCAGGTGTATGCAAGACTTTCTCTTTATTCTTGGAGCTCAGCACTGAAGGGTGGCCCTGAGTAGGCACCTATGAAGTTGTTTGTTAGTCCAAACCAGCTCTCAGCTCCGAGATCCTCCTAACGGCCTGGATGCTGTGCTGCTTTGGGACTCATCTGCGCTGTTATCTTGACAGTGCTGGGAGCACCAACCCTCCTTTCTGGACTTTGCAGTCAGGGGTGAAGCTCTGTGCTTTTACCAAAGATGCATCTTTGGCTGTTATCGAGCACCCCAGGAACAATTCCTTACACGCTGCTGCCCCTCAGCCTGTGCTGGGAAGGGTCCCTGAGTGTTTCACTCTGCTGGATGTGGCTTTTCCTCCCCGGAACCTTGAAAAATCACGTAGCTCGGTGTCTTTGCGTGTGTGCATGCAAGCCTGTTGAAATAAGCCACAGCTAACCCCCCCTGGGGTGCGAGCAGCACCGCTCCTGCCACCGCCCTGCTGCGGACGGGCCTGTGACAGGCAGACAAGGCCCCTCACTCAGCGGTTCACTGGTGGAATTTCTCCCGGGCTAATGGAGCGCGGAAAGCGCCCAGTCCCTCAGCTGGAGCCACATGTTGTGCTCAGCCCCTGCTGGGGGATGGGATGGGGCTGGGCTGGGCCTGCTGGGGGCTGGACCTGCTGACCCTATGCTCCCAGACCCATGGCTGCCCACACTGGGCCTTGCAGGGGAGTGAGGAAGCGAGGCTGGGCTGGGATGGACTGTATTGGACCATACTGGTCATGCAGGTGAGTGAGCAAGCAAGGCTGGGATGGACCGTATTGGACCATACTGGCCATGCAGGTGGGAGAGCGAGGCTGGGCCACGCTGGACCATCCTGGGCTGTACTGGACCTTACTGGCCATGCAGGCAAGTGAGCAAGCGAGGCTGGGCCGGGGTGGACTGTATTGGACCATACTGGTCATGCAGGTGGGAGAGTGAGTGAGACTGGGCCACGCTGGGCCATCCTGGGCCGTACTGGACCATACTGGCCATGCAGGTGGGAGAGCGAGCAAGGCTGGGCCACGCTGGACCATTCTGGGCCATGCTGGACCTTACTGGCCATGCAGGCGAGCGAGGCAGCGGGTGGCCAGTGGGGCCCAAACAGCACTTTCACGCCTTTCTCCTCCCGTTCAGCCCTTTTTGCTGCCCGCTCTGGTAAGTGTTGAACATTGGTAATGATGAAACGATAATGAAGTGCTGCCCGCTGGAGGCGACGTGCCAGTGCCCGGCTCCAGCGCCCGCATTAGCCTAATTCAGTAAGTGCTAGATGCCCGCTTTGTTTGTGTGGAGCTCGCAGCCCTATTGATGTCAAGCAGGCTGTTAAAAAGCATAATGACATGGCATTAGAGACCCCGAGAGCAATTAACAGGCTGCTTAATTAGCAAAAGGAATTAGAATTTGAGTGGCTGATCTTTGCTTAAAGACTTGTTAAAAAAAAAAAAAAAAGCTGGAGCAGTTATCTGATTATGCATTGATCAAACGGGCTCACCCTGTCCTTAGGTAATTCTCTTCCCTCCATTGTGGCTTTTGAATATACAACTGTTTAAATATTCTGACCTGCCCCAGAAAGCAGAGGGGAGCAGCGCGCGGGGGCCGGGGCTGCCGGAGGGGTGTGCGCCGTGGGGCTGGGGCTTGGCCGGATGGGTGGGCGCCGTGGGGCCGAGGGCTGGATGGAGGAGCAGGTGCCGTGGGGCTCAGGGGTGCACAGAAGGTTGGGTGCTGGAGGGTTGAGGCTTGGCCGGAGGGCTGGCCAGAAGGGTGGGCGCCGTGGGGCGGAGGGAGCCCTGTGCTGGCCCTCGCCCGGTGCCGCTCAGCCAGAGAAGCCCAGCATGGTTGACTTTTACACAAACACGTGCACACGCGGCGTTGTTTGCTCTGCCCGCCTCTGGGTTTGATTCACTCCAAGAGCATTGGTTACGACGCTCACCCTCATCAAATGGTTGTGGAGTCACTGCTGGGGACAGGGAGACATGTGGGCATCATAAAACGCTTGGGTTTATTTTAGATGGCATTTGCAACAAGATAAACGCGTTGAAGAGAAGAAAGAGAATGCAGAGCAGAGTAAAAAGAGAGTTAGAAAGCTGGGGTGCTCCTGTCAGAGACTTTGAGTGGTGGTTGCTGTGGAAGGTCAGAGTAGGCGATGGCTGAATTTCTTTGGCTGTAACGCGCCCGTGACTCTCGCCTGACCTTGCTGTGCTTTTGGCAGGCGGTTCCCTATTACTGTGTGGCACAGAGTTATTAAAAAATCCATTACCGCTTGTGTTTGTACTTGCCAGGTGCCCACCTTCACCAAATTCTGCACTGTTTATCGCGAATGTTGTTCTCCTTTTCGCTACGTGTGATTTTGAGTTATTGGGAAGATATTATTCAACATTTCTCAACGCAGCGAGTGCCTAAGTTTTGTCTGGATTTGTGGGAATGAGGAAGGAGATTTAACCTTTACAGGGCAGGGGAATTCTGCCATACCCAGGATCGCTTTCATTGTTTTACTCGCAGAAGTTTTGTTTGACCCGAGCCTGATTGTGTTTAGTTCCTGACAATTTTATTCTGGAAATGTTAGTTCTAAACATAACCACCCAGTCGCTAAAAGGCCACCATTGTTTATTGTTTTCCTTTTAATAATCTTATTTTTTTTTCCTGCCTTCGAGATGGCTTGAAAGAGAACAAACCTCAACCCCCTCCCCATAATTCAGTGTAGGAAAAACATCTCTAACGCTTCCCTCACTGCGGATACTGTTTGGGAAGCGTAACCGCGCTGTGCAATCCTCTTCCAGCCATCTTCCTTCTGGGGAGAGCCTGATTAGTTTTTAATGCCCTGAAATGAGCAAATTGCAATTTGGGTTACAGTAAATCTCTGCTTACAGGAAAATTATTCTGTAGGGAAATATTTATTACTTCACTATGAGTTCATGCGAGAGAGATCAAACCTGTATTAGATTTCACGTCGTAGCATTCGCTGAGATATTATAGAATATTATCAGACTGAACTTAAGCAGCTGCCCCTCCTTTCTCACTGTGTTGAATGTAGCATTTGGGAGGGTTAAAGTTGGGGCTTTTAGTTTTGTTTGGGTTTCCCCCCTCCCTATAGAGTATGAGTAGAGTTACTAAAATAAAAAGAGGGGGAGATGCCTGCGCTGGAGCTTTTCAGATGCTGTGCGATGCGATCGCCAGGGAGATCTCCAAGCTGACATTCCAAGGTCTGGATCTGGACGCGGGCTCGGAGCTCCCTGCTCGCGGTTTAATCGGGACGGCTGATGCCTTCAGGGATCTCTCCAGACGGGCACCAGGCTGCTAGCAGAGAAAAGCCTGCCTTCCATACAAGCATTTCCCTCCTCTTTCTATTTTAATGACATATTTCTCCAAGAAAAACGCTGAATCTTTTCCAATAACTGCGAAAGCGTATTTGAAATAAAAATCTCGTCCCCCTGGAGACTTCCCTCCCTGATAAATGGACTATTATGCTGTGCGGCCAAAGAAGATATTAATATCTTCCAAAAAAATGAAAGAACATATTAATAACCGATGCTCTGTCTTAAATAAATTCCAGATTAAGTTGGGCAAAACATACTTTTAAGGAAAGGAAATGACAACAACCCCACATTTGCTACGCATTGCTGGGTAAATAAGTGTGTAAAGTTATGCTTGTGTTTAAATGTTTGTAGAATAAAACATGAATCGCTCTAGGCCCACTCTGCGAAGTTCTGTGGAACTTCGGACGTTCTCAGAGCCTTTACGCCGCAGCCAACTGGAACTTTTGATAAAGCCTTTCCTAAGGGATGCTGCTGGTCAGCAGGATCCGATTGATTGTCCGAGGGGGAAGCAAACCCCAGCCTGTGCTATCTGACTCAGAGCAGAGACTCACACCTTTTTTTTTTTTTTCCTGTGACTGTTTGTCATGGAGTTATTCTGGGCTGTCTTGGTCATTTCATGGGTTGTTAGAAAGTCCGAAATGTTAAAATTTGTATCTGGAGAAGAGAAAAGTTGAAAATACCATCAGGATGGGTAAATCCCCTCTGTTCCGATTCTCCCTCGTTTTATGCTGCCTTTTCAGCCAGCAGATGCTTTTGATCTCTGTCTGAACTTCAGTGTGAGGAATTGAGTTGTCGCCGTGTTGTCCTGCTGTGCGACCGTCCCTGTCCTACAGAGGGGAGGCAGAACTCCGTTACGGAACACTTGAAGTAAGGCATCGCGGCTCCTGATTTTTAAAACAGGCCACGAACTGCAGCGGTTCAGGAGCTGAGAGGCGACCTCTCGGACATCTGTGCTGCAGGGGCAGGGCTGGTGGCTGTGGGGCAGGAGCCCTGTCAGCCCTTCGTGCTCATCCATCAAAACTAACTCGAGTGCTGCTGGTTTGGCTGCGGCGCCCACCCTGCCCTCTCCTGCTGTCCCTGACCCTTGGGATCGGTCAGACAGACCTGTAACCTGCACAGCCCGAGATGTGAACCACACTCCTTTGTGAGTGGCAGTTTCAGCTGGAGCTTAGGATGTGCTGTTATCTTTGGAGACTTAAAATCTGCCTGATTTCGGCTCCGATCGTTAGCTCCTGGGTAGATCCATGAAAAGCAGGACTAAGGATGATTTGGGGGTTGTTAATGTCGTGTGGCTCAGCAGCACTTTGCAGACTATTCAGGCAGTTTTAAAATAGCCAAGTGCTGAAGTAAGGTCTTTTAAATGCTCTGAATTTAATTGATTTTGACGCTACTATGAAGTGTTAAGAGCATGGAGTGAGCTGAGGTAACATAAATTTGATGAGAGTTTGCTGTGTGTGTCTGTGTCAGAATGCAGGTTAAAGAGATTCGCAGCCTCAGACGCTGGTAAATGGAAAATACTTGCACTCATAACCTTTAGCGAAACTCTTTGTATTTCCACCGCATTTAATAGCTTCTTTAGTGCTGCAAATATTGAGGTGAAGTGCACAACAGACTCGACGCTTCCCGAAGCTCCGTGTCTCTAGCCTAGTGGTCTGGTTTCAGATGAGGATCTGTGCTCTGAATCCTTTCCTTTCTTTCAGGTTAACTGAAAGCGTGTCCTTCCAGAGTTTTATACGTAAGCCTGAAGTGCAGCACTCTTCTAGCTCTGAGGTGATGAGATGCTTGCGTGAGTGTTAGCGCAAGGCTAGAGCAATTCAGGAGCTGAGGTGAAGGCCGCAGGCTGACAAGAGGCTGTGCTGAGTCCACGGATGATCTGTTGTCTTCTGGGTGGCAGCAGCAGGCGATGTCCCTGTCCCACAGACTGTGGAGGTGGGAAGCTGAAGCAGTTCTGTAGGCAAAAGGCAACACTCATTAAATATCTCTATTCTTTGTACAGATGGAATGAGAATCGAGGTGTTCTGCCGTCTGAGCTCCATGGATAAGTGTAATTTCAGTGGTGCTCAAGGGTGGCAAAAACCTGTTCATGTACTTTGAGAATTATGACTATATTTATGAAGCTTCTACCATAAGGCAATCTTGGTTCCCGACTCCTAGAACCTAATTCAGATGCACCACCTAGATGAAAAATGAGTAAGTTTAGAAGGGGAAGCAGGTCTTTTCCAGAATGACCTCTCTGGATGACAGCGGAAGTAATGAAAAGCTGCCGTAAAACACACAGGGGTGTAAACTCTAAGTCCTTTGGAAAGAAGACTTGTACTTCACCCAGAATGCTTTCTTCCTCATCTAAAATTAGAAAAAAACCTCACACGCTTTATTAGAGGGTGGATTAATGGGAGATGTACAAGGTCTGAACCAGCTTTGCAAAGATTAAAGGTGGGTCATTGTTTTCTGTTTAATTTTCTCCTCCTTTCCTATCAGCAGTATTGATTTTTTGCCTGGACCTAAACCTTGAATGTGCAAGCGATAGCACAGGAGTGCATTGTCCTGAGATTTCAGAATGCTCTGCGCAACTTTGATGCTGGGATTGCTGGAGACAAGCACTAGGCTGGTCTGATGCTTTCATGAAACGCAGAGCAATTCAAACACCTTGAGGTTCAAGCAGCGCTTGTTAATTCTGTAGCTTAGGCAAGAGCTCTCAGTGTATTTTTTGCGTGGGGGACTTTGATTTCACACAACTCTTCTGCAGCTAAAGCGCTGGCGTGTTCCTCTCTCCTGAGGCTGTGTGTGCTGAGCACTTGCTGCCCTCTCCCAGGCGCTGCACACGCTTTGCAAACTCACCTGTTGTACGTCCCATCGAGTTTAAACATTTGCTCTGGTTTCAGCTGCTCAGCTCAAGTGAAGAATTTCAGGAGCTGAGTTTCTACTTCTAGTTCTTCTGCTACCACATAGGAGATTTCCAACCTCAGTCACGATTCTTTTCGTTTTGCTTTAAGACTTCGCTAATAAAACAAGTGTGGAAGGAATTCAAAGCAAAATCTATCAGTCTGTGAAGTATTATATAAGCACACGGAAAACCAATAATGGTTAAGATTGTTCATTCATGTTCTGAAGGGCCTGAAATAAAAATAAATATCTTTTGTTTTGTTTGCTCTCTGAGTTACAAGGCTCAGGTAGCATGAAGTTTAAGGGACTTTTGAAGGCACATTTCAGAAAGTCCTTGCTTTCAGCGAGATTTAGATTCTGAGGTGAGTGGGGAACTCCTTTTTTTTGGATGGGAGGAGGGTGTAGCCTTTGTTTTCTTAGGTATTTGCATTACTCTTGAACCAGTGAGCCAAGCAGCCTAGTGTTGTCCTGGCAGTGGAGAACATAAGAAAGCAGAATTGGAATTAAACAGAAACCGAACCCCCCTCCCCACAGGTCGGTCTGAGGGGCAGGTGGAGGAACCGCTGCGTCCGAGAGCAGTGGGTGTTGCGATCGATAAGCAGTGCACACAAATCTTAGTTTTGTTTGGCTTTAGATCCACCAACTCTTTTTACATTTTGAAGGGCTTTTAATTAATTGCCATTTGCTTCGATGGGTATAAAATATTTAAAAACTTTGTGAAACCATCGAAAACTGAGAAAAGAAACAAAAATACCATCTGTCTTTTCATTAACAGGAAACTGTTGGCTAATAGCAGCGCTGAGAGGGATCCGTGTTGTAAATGAAGCAAAATATGAGAACACAAGCAGACTTTTCTAACTGGTGCCACTGAGTATGATGGTTCTGAAGTCAGGAGATGTCAGAGAAGTCTTGTCTGGCTTGGTCAGGTGCTGAAGACCAAGAGGAGAATCCCTTAGATGTCACTGCAGAGTTGGTTGGTTTGTTTGTTAGTAATAGTTGCCCACACACTTGGTGCTTTCTGGGGGAGTAGAGAGAAAAAGAGAATAAAATTCCAAACAGTGCAGCTCCAGGGATGGGAGGGAGGGAATTTAAATTGAGTTGGTGGAGTCATACCGGTTTAGGTAATCTTGACCTAATTAGTCTAATGGAACAGAGTCCAGCACTAAGCATGCTCAGATTTTTCAGAAAGTAAAGATTAAATTTAAAGAGATTAGGCAACTTTTTTTTTTTTTTTTTTTTTTTGCTCCCTCTGCGAGATTTTAGCTGTTCAAAAATGACAAAAATGTTCTTAAGCCTCTCTGAAGGAAGGGTGACCAAACAGACGGCCTTTTGTTTGGCGATGGAGCTTGCTCGCAAGCCACTGCGAGGTGGTGTCCGGTCACTGTGTGCGGGACCCAGAAACATGACTTATCTATCGCCACTAAAGCGAATCAGGCTGAGGTATTAGCAGAGGGATTAAAAGTCGAAGTTGCTAGTGCAGCAGTGGAAACACTGGCCACCCAGAAGGTCTGTCGGAGAGACAGTTTTGTAAAAGCTTTCTTTAGAGAGGAAAAACTGGGGCAATGCTCTTCCCGGTGCTAATGTAAATGAGCCTTGGATTCCTTATATTAATACTGAGCTACTGTTAAGGTATGGAGAACAGATGCTGCTGACTTTACATTACACGTAGGCTTCTGCGTGGGCCTGCGACCTCTGAAAATGGACACAGGCTCCTAAATCCTACCCATAGGTAGATTTATAATCATACAATCCTAGAATAAGCAGGTTGGAAGAGACCCACGGGCACATGCAGGTGGTAAATGTTGAAAGCGATTCTATCCGGAAGGAAGTTAAGTTACTGATTTTTGCATGAGACGGGAGCTGTCTGCCGCCCTCTGTGTAATCAGGAGTTGTTCAGATGGTCGGTTCTTCATTTTGTGATGTTTCATTTAAGGGGATAAAATCAGCTCGTGGCTGTGCAGTGCTGTGGGGATTTCAAGTGACGATCATCATTCTTTCATCTCCGTAGGTCATACACAGGGCATTGTCCTAAAACTTTTCCTTCTGTCCTTGGCTGGTGGTCTGTGTGAAATGAGTTTGTGGTTTAAACCAGTTCTGGATAAACATAACTGTATATTACAGACCTATCAACTTGATGTGCAGCGTTCGGCTTCTCTATTTCAGGGCTTGGGCTGGCCCTGAAGGATAAATCGTACTGTCGTTTTATCTTGCCTCACATTTTCAGCTTTTCTGTGGATGGGGATATTGCCAGACCTCGTGTTCGTAGTCCAATGGACTTGCAGATAAGTGTGGCACTTAATCAGGGTCAGTCTGGCCTGTATATATGCACACGTACTCCTGATTTCTGAGAAACTGCACCTACCTGCAGTTGAAAAGGAATTCTTCAGGATTCTGATGTACGATTGGGCATGGAGGTATTCTGGTTGTAGGTTGACCAAGGGCAAGTTGTGACCTGTGGACCAGGAGTGAGGCAGGATATAGTCAGACCTGACTTAAAGCTGTTGCATGAATCTTACCATTTAAACTGGTAGCAACAATCAGATTTTCCAACACTGGTCCTGAGCGAACGCTTACGTTTCACACCTGTGTTGTGGCATTAGAGCCTCAAATCATCTCAGCCGATGCCAACAGGGATTTTTATTTTTTTTTCCAAAGTATGGTGATTTTCACGGATTTATCTTGGCTTTCTTTGTGGTTGGCACTAAAGAGCATCACTGTCTGAGAATCACTGGCGATTACAGAGGTCAGATTGCCTGATGAGAAGCAGGTACCTCCCTACTATCTACAAATCCCTCAACGAGGTGGAGCCCCCAGCTTCAGTGCTGCTATTTTGCTGTCAACCTTGAGAAGAAACGTTAAGATGCAAACCAGCTACCTAACCTCTCATTCTGCCTTTTTGGTTAAACATGAGGCCTGTCTAAAGGCTGAGGCCCAGCTTGTCCAGAGAAGCGGTGGCTGCCCCATCCCTGGAGGTGATGGAGGTCAGGTTGGATGGTGAGAGCGATCTGGTTAATGAAATTGGGATCAGTACCTGCCCCATTCCACTGGTTTCCAGTTGCTTGTTATTAAGACAGATGATCTGTGAAGCTTTTGGATATAGAATAGTTTTGAACTTGTTGAATCTTCACGTTGCACAGGGTTGGGAGAGGTTTGAGCAGCTTTTCTGCACTTCCAGGTTCTCATGGGCCAGAAACAACATCAAAGTGTCTCAATTTGTTAAAAAAAATCTGGTGAGAAACCCTCTTCTCTTAACTTGGCAAGTTTTGTTGGGCTTGGAAGGATTTTAGTTATCCCAAATGGTTTTAAGGTTGCGAGACCCTCAATGTGACACTCTTGCTCCCACAAGTAAAGCCTCAGCCTCGCACCTGTGCTGCTTGTGGTCCATCCAAAAGGACAAGGAGTGCTCGCAGTGTCTTTATGGAGCCCTGATTCTGTCAGAAAGGTTCTTTTCTGAACAAACCCTTTGACTTTGAAGCCTCAGCTGAAATACTTCTTGACCTTTGCAAGTGAATCGGCGAGACACCAACCATGTGAGGTGGGTCATATGGAACAGATTTAGGTAGAAACTCATATCATCCTACCAGAGGAATGCAAAGTCCCTCCCGATCCCTTCCACAAAGCTGCATCATGTGTGTGAGATAAATCCAAGGGACAGAAGGGGTTGCCAGACAGCGCGAGGGACAATAACTCTGCTATCTCAACCAAAAATCGCTGCTTTGAGATTTCACTCTTAAAGGTGTAGTAACCTTCTCCTTTGACTCTGTGAGGAGCAGAATGGAGAGGGATTTATAGGTATTCTGAATTGTGATGATCTGGCAAAACGTATAAGGGACAGCACAAGCACGAAGGTGCCTTTGGACAACTGCGTAAGGGTTTAACAAGTCAGAAGCAGTAAAGAATTCAACTTTTTTTCTGAGCCCCAGGGTATCCTGAGAGAGGGTTCATAGAATCATAGAATGGTTTGGGTGGGAAGGGACCTTAAAGAACATCCACCTGCATCCTCTCCATGTGATGGCTCCATCAGTTCAGGTTTTACACACACAGACTCATTTCTTCCCACAACAAATCTACAGAGCTAGTGAGGACTTTCCTGAGAGCTTTTAGGGGAATTTTCTCCCGTCTACCTCAGCATTTCTCAAAATGCTAAACTGTGTGGTTTGAGTACACATAGAGGAGAGGTTACATGAAGTGTACGGTGATGAGATCAAGCCTGAGTGGAGTATAAACCAAAGGAAAACTCTCAGGTGTGAGGTCTGTGGAGCAGAGGGGTCACGTAATATCGTCCAGCTCAGTGTTTCAGGAGTGTGGCTGGTGATACGGATCCTCGGTGTGTGCAGCTCTCTTTAGAGATGAGCTGTACAATAACCCTACTGGGCACTCACCTAAGACACAGGAGGCTCCCTCTCTTTATTTGTTTTGACAATGTTGAACAAAGGTTCTTTGGATTTCAGAAGATTCTTGGAGAACATGGAGTCATCTTTTACTTGCACCAAGTCTGTTAATGAGAAGAGTGTCTTTAAACCCTTAGGCAATCATTTGGCTGATGGGCACTCACTTTCTTGCAGCTTTTCTGCAGGAGGAACTCCTTCAGCAGGAACGGCTGACAGAGTGCAGGCCCTAGTGATTAAAACGTTTTTCCCTAGTGAAAAAAGGAAATTACATCTTCTCTCAGGAACGGGAGGAAGAGTTACACAACAGAAGACCATTATGGTCATCTTCTGCCTCTCACTTTGATGGAACCCACAGGTCCAGCTGACAGAGATTGTGCTGAAGCTCTTGACAGAGGCAAAGCTTAAGCAAAGCCAATTCTTTAGCATTTTGTTGTGACAAACTGTGACTGATGCTGCCCTTCTCTGCCCAGTATCGTGCTCCTTTACGGATCCTCCTCTAGCTTTCCCATCCATTTCTAAAGGAAATGTAGATCATAGAATCGTAGAATCACTAGGTTGGAAGAGACCCACTGGATCATCGAGTCCAAATGCTATCGATGCCCAATCCCAGTGGCACGTCTGAAAACTGAGCGTTGGGATGTGTTGTGATGCCCAAATGCCATTTAGGCACCGAGTAACAGCTTATGTTTTCTGAAGGTTTGGGTCTGCTGGTGGGTGCTGAGTTGCTGGAGATGTTCCATGGGACCCACTGAAGGGCAGCACTTTAGCGTTTGGGCTCCCATTAGAACCTCTGAACCCTGGATAACCTGGTCTTTTTTGCTGGTGAAAGGTGGGAAAACACGAGCATCAGGCCTGCTGAGACAAACCTTTGCAATTTTAGTCAGAGAGGTGTCAGGCTCCCGACCAACATCATCCTTCATCCCCTTATTTCAGAGCTTTTTCCCTTTCAATGTGCTTTTGCCTTAGGACTCTACAACTCTGACCTCTAGCACCGATATTAGACCTTTAATTACGTCTGTGAGACAAATGCTAGACAAATATGTCACCTTCAGGTTACTTTAGTGGTGGCACACGATGAATCTCCCTCGGCCAGTGTGCTGCCAGCTTCTGGCTCTGATGTTCTATTGGCAGGGCAGCACTTGGAGCTGTTGGTGCCATCACCCCTGTGAGGTGGTGCTTTCCTCTAAATAAATCGTCAGGGCTTGCGTTTAATCAGCGACGATACCTGCGTGTTTTTCCCTAAGGTTACAGCCCTCGGTCTGTGTGGTTCGCGGCGAGCTGGGTTCTGCAGTTGATCTTTTTTTTTTTTTTTTTTTTTTTTGTGGGGTTTTAATACATTTGGCTCGCACATAAGTAAACGTGCGCTTGACCTTGAACACCAGGAGCAGAGGAGCTGTGGCTGTCGCTGCTGCTGACAAAGCAAACAGCTTAAACGTGGAAATTAAAAATGTATTTTCTTTCGGTATTTATCCTTTCTTTACTTAACCTACGGCAGAAGAAAAATAGAGCTCGGGCTGCATCTGCACCAATCCTCGGATTATTAATATTCCTATTAAAGAGCAACGAGGATAAAGAGCAAATGGGAAAGAATAGGAATTTGGTTTGCTCGCTGGCACTACAGCGTAAAGCATTATTAAGATGATTTGTTAAATAATAGAAAGGGTTTTTCATTTCCTAATTTTCCAGCTGCAGCTAAAGCTATCTCCTGGCAGCCTGCTTCTCATTCCTTAATATTTAGACTTATGGACCAATTTGAGAGTATTTTCTTTGCCGCTATGATTAATGCTTCTATGAAACAATGTCATCGCAAGCCATCTACCCACCTTGTCAGGCTGGCATCAGTCTGGCTGTGCTGTGCCGTAATTTATGGCTTCAGCCAGTAATTTGCAAATCTAATGTTGGGGAGGCTATGAGGATCTGAAATTTGAATGCTTTCTACTGATTTGGTAAATATCTCCCCCATTAGTAAAACAAATGGCACGGGGATCAGACATCATCTCCAAGGCTCAATAAATATTTTATCAGCCATAATGGAAATTGTCAAATTGATCTAATTGTACAATATGTTATCAACAAGATATCAAAGTTGGACATGGCCCCTGCCCTTGTCTATCATTCCCAGGCTTTTGTCTTCGATTGCGACGTCCTGGGAGAGAAGCAGGGAAGTGCAGAGTTCATTGCGAAGTACTGTGAATAAATACCGGGTGAATATCCATTCAGAAGATAAATTCTGCAGAAATAATTAACTCTCCCCTGCTTGACTATAACGTAGGACTGTGGAAGGTTCATGTAAATCTCCCGTACGGTAACGGGTTTTTTTTATGTGGAATCCATATGAGTTGGTCTAATACATAAAAGCAGATTATCTGTCACTGGTGCTGCTTTTGAGGTAACGCTCATGGCTTCGTTCCTTTTAGAAGGAGCCGAGTGAGCGAATTCCAAACCGAATTCTAGTTCTCTGGCAGCAGCTGTGGCCTTGTTTAATTAATTTATTAGCAAAAGTTTAGGAGAAAAATGGCTTGACTTTAGCTAACCCGCACTTGTAAATAATTACAGATTTATTTGAATGCCTGATTTGAACAAGGTAAAACTAGAAGGCTTTCCCAGGCTAAAAATCACGCTGCTTATCACTAAGAATGAGGATGACAGGACTTTGCTGCCGCAGAGAGCTTGGAGGCATTGCCGAAGTGCTCGAGATCTTTCAACGAAGGATGCAGGAGAAATGGAAGAGTCTTCCTTTCTTTTTCTTGAAACCATAGGAATGGTTGGACTCAATGATCCAGTGGGTCTCTTCCAACCTGGTTGTTCTGTGATTCTATTCTGTGATTGTATTGTTTGGGTCTCGAAATGCTGAGCCTTGCTAGGATCTCCTGCTGGGAAACCTGCTGAAGAGAGTCATTTCCTAGTCAGAGAATCTGAAACGTTGTCTTGGAAGCAGACCCTAGTTATGTTTTCCTTTAGAGCTCTTGGAGGCTTCCATAGAAGGTCTGCGCTTAATGGTTTTGGTTTCCTGTCAATTTGAATGAAAACAAGGATGGAGAATGTGGTATCTTAATAGGAGCCTTGAGTAAGAGTCGCTTGAGGTAGCAGTGTCTTTGAGGAAGTGCTTAAATGTAAGCTAACAAGCTGCAAACGTCTGATAATGTGTTCTTACTGTTAGTTTGTTGGGAACAGCCACTTTGTGCATTGTAACTGGGGAGCAGAAGTGAATGGGAGTGTGTGTGGAATTAGAATCAATTTCAGGATGTTAATAAGTGAGTACAAGCAAGATCATAACGTTCATTGACTCAGCGGAGGGTGAAGGGGCTGGTTTAACAAAATACAGCAGGGGAGACAACTAAGACCAAGCTAAGTGGGGGCTTCAGTGCAGCCGGTAGCCTCGGGGCTCTTGAGTCAAGAGAGGTTTCTAAACATAAGCCATATGCTCCTTCTTTCTTTCAACTGTGCTTTTAAAGTAGACGTTTGGTCTTCCAGCCCTGCGCTTGGTCATTCCGGGTTAGGCACAGTAAGCACAGGAGTTTGTGGTTTTCCCCAAGGGAGTTCTGGATATGATTTGTTTTATAATTTTTTGTAACAGAGTCTGAGCACGATGGAGCGATGGCTCAACAGATGCCATCAGGATCTCGCCTTTATTAAAAAATACTGAGTTCGGATCGCTTTAGACTCGACTCTGTAGTAAGAAATGGACATAATTCACTTTTAGCATAAGAGGTGACTTCTCGGTGCTTGTTTGGCTCCGTTGCAACATATGCTCGTTTTAGAGCAATGTTTTCCTAGGTCTGTTCTCAGACTAGTGCCGTGGAAGAAAAATAACTGTTGGCTTTGCCTCGCGATGCAGGCACACGTGAGATGGGGTTTGTTAATGATTCTCTCCTGTTAGAATTTAGTGGTGGGTGAACCTGAAGGGTCTTTGTTACTGGGGAGCTCGAGAGACCACGGGGGCCTGCTGCACACACCACATACCTGTCCAAGAAAGGAGCCCATGTTCCTAGAATCAGGGAATCATTAAAGGTGGGAAAGGCTTTCTTTTTTGACCTGATGTGTGTGATGAATTCCCAGTCTCTTGTCTTCCAACTGCTGTGTTGCAGCATCTTAGAAGCACTTGCAGGGTTTTGTTTCTCTAGCAGACGTGTACAGAGCTCACAACTGTTTTGTTTGAAGGGCTCAAGCGATGACAAGCTCGTGGGTGTGTGTGAGCCCAGCCTTCAGCACCGATGATCAGCTGCAAATCAGTTAGCGTCGATGAGCGAGCTATTAATTTTTAATGCGAGGTTTGCGCAGTTGTCCTTTTCTTTGCATCCCTTGCACGCTCCCACCTCCAAATCAGCAGACGCAGGTTTTTATCTGTAATGGCTTCTGGTGAGAGGGGAAGGGAAAAAAAAAAAAAAAAAGTTGTTTTAAGCATTCATTTTCTAGGCCAACAATAACCCTGGCCTAGACGAGTAACTCCCTCCTAGTTCCTACGGAGAGAAGTGTTAGACTACACAGACAGTGAGGTCATTCATAGTCACTATTGTTTCTTGATAACCCAATTAAGAAAGTGCAATTTATCTAGCCTGTTTCCATTTAATTATCTAATTTGTCTGAGAGAGTCGGGCTGGCTATCTCCGCTGCTCTCCGGGGCTGCTATCGCGCTCAGGACTTGTTCGGCAGCACGTTCCCCAGGTGCTTCTCATTCATTTGACCTGTAGTCATAGACAGTTATAAATCAGGGGGGGCAGAGCGAGCCAGCGCATCGCTTTCCCCTCCTTTATTATCGGGGGGGAAATGCGTGCATGAGATTGAGAGCCACAGTGCTTTTGCATCGTTTGTTCAATTGATGTAACGTTGTAGAGGTGCTTCTGGCTCCCTGTAAGGGTGGTGCTGATTCCTCGGTTTATCCACCTGTCAGGTTGGGGTTGGTGCTTGGGAGTTCGTGCTCCACATCAGACCCGTGGCTGAGCCTAATCTGTGTCCTCTGTCTAATGGTGGTGTAGAGATAGAAAAGAGGGCAGAGCAGAGAGTAGAGATGAGCAACGAAGCTGATGAAGGGGCTGGAGAACAGGCCCTATGAGGAGCGGCTGAGAGAGCTGGGGCAGTTTATCTTGGAGAAGAGGAGGCTGAGAGGAGACCTCATTGCTCTCTGCTACTCCCTGAAAGGAGGTTGTAGAGAGGAGGGAGCTGGACTCTTCTCCCAAGGGACAGGGGACAGGACGAGAGGGAATGGCCTCAAGCTCCACCAGGGGAGATTTAGGCTGGAGATTAGGAGGAAGTTTTTCACACAGAGGGTCATTGGGCACTGGAATAGGCTGCCCAGGGAGGTGGTTGATTCCCCTTCCCTGGAGGGGTTAAAGGCACAGGTGGATGAGGTCCTGAGGGACATGGGTTAGTGTTTGATAGGAATGGTTGGACTCGATGATGCGGTGGGTCTCTTCCAACCTGCTTGTTCTATGATTCTATGAGGGAGGGAGCCTGTGAGGGAAAGTTACCTTTCAAATGGGCGTTTCATCTTGGTTCAGTTAGCATTTTTGAGATTTAATTCGCATTTTGAGTGTGAAAGATGTGACAACAGTAGGAGTCGCCACCCATGCCCTGCTGCTCCTCTGGTGCTGAGCAGTTGCCATCGCACCCGCGGTTATTTGTGGTTCAGTCCTCTTTGAAAGGCTCACCCAGAAATGTTGTACTAGATGTGCTGCAAACGTTTATCAGAGATGATAACCGCCTCCCAGATCAGTTGTGCTCTGCTGGCTGGAGTGCAGAGCCACAGGCCATCCTTGCAGCTTCACCAGGTGAGCACGAGCCACCTAAAAACCTTGCTTTATGCTGATGGGAGAGTATTTTGGGTTCTCTCTGTTGTCACATTGACTTGGAAGCATAGGAGCAATGGTCTTGTTTACACTGGGGTTTGATTTTTGGAAGCTGGGGCTGTCGCCCCTTCCCGAGGCTGCTGGAGCGCAGGGTTCCCTGTTCTCTGCAGTTGTTTGAGCTGCTGCTGTGTCTGCAGAGGCGTGTCCTGTGCTACTTGAAGTTAACCATGAACCGCGCTATCTGCTGATAGCAGCGAGAGCGTGTTTGCTTTGCCGCAGTCCTGTGCAGTCCCAGCAGGTGGACGAATACCTCAGGAGGGTTTGGCTTTGTTTGTGTTGTGTTGTGTGTGGGTTTCCTCCTCTGGCCTCTCCACCCCGTAACCCTGGCACAGAAGCACTCCTGCACTTCCAGGTGGGCCTGTCCTGTCTTGCTGAATTGACTTTAGAGAAGAGTTTAACAGTGTAATCAGAAACTTGGCACTCTGCGTCGGTTGCCAGAAAATCACTGAACATAGCGGCTAACAAGTTGGCCAAAGGATCGAGGAGGAGCTGTTTGAATGGATCCTACACATCGACAAAGGAGCCTCTCGCGCCACGTTTGTAGCGAGTTCTAATTCCGCGTAATTGTACGGTGCCATTTCAAGTGTACGCTGTGATTTCAAGTAATCTGCTCCCTCTCTTTAGCAGGGATTATCGGATCACATGGCTTACACAACATGTGGGGAAATAGCTTTTGAAAACTTTCTGAATGTGCTGATTCCGTGTTACATATCTTCAAACGCTCAGGTATTTGGCATATGGTTACAGTAATGATTATAATGCTCTGATAACCTCTTCCGTCCATAAAGGCGAATCGCCCGGGTGCTCCCATTACGCAGGCGTGCGAACCGGTGCCTGGGGAGCTGTTTGTCCTGGGTTCGTGCAGACGCTAAGATGATTGTATTTAAAGCTCTGCTCTGTTACCTCCCCATCGCATGTTGCCTCTCCAAGTGCCTGACGGTGTGATGATAACGTAGGGGTTTTTTTACAGGTGGGATTTATTAAACCACTTCCATTGTCAAATACAGACCCAGATCAGTCCTTCCAGTTTCCGTGTCTCCTAGATGGAAGCCTAGAGAGTGAAGTGTGAGGTCAGCTGATGGCCAGTGTTAGCAGAAACTCGGTGTATACACCGTGTGGTTTCCCTTGCTGCTTTTCATAGAATCACCAGATTGGAAGAGACCCACCGGATCATCGTGTCCAACCATCCCCACCAATCTCTAAACCATGCCCCTCAGTACCTCATCCACCTGAACCTTAAACACCTGCAGGGAAGGCAAGTCAACCACCTCCCTGGGCAGACCGTTCCATTGTCCAATGACCCTTCCTGTGAAAAACTTCCTCCTAATCTCCAGCCTAAATCTCCCCTGGTGGAGCTTGAGGCCATTCCCTCTTGTCCTGTCCCCTGTCCCTTGGGAGAAGAGCCCAGCTCCCTCCTCTCTACAACCTCCTTTCATGTAGTTGTAGAGAGCAATGAGGTCTCCTCTCAGCCTCCTCTTCTCCAGGCTAAACAACCCCAGCTCAGGCTTCATTCTTCATTTTCAGGCTTCATTCTTGTATTTCATGATTAAAACTGAGGTGTTGCTTTGCTTCACCTTCACAGGGGCAATGCTGATATGATATCTAACAGTTCTCAGAGTGTAGTCAGAAGTTTCAATCCCGTCTGTTTGCCCTGTCGAACTCCGCTGTGTAGTAAACAGTTCATTTTTTCACGCTCTGCTGCACAAAAGGGTGACAGTGGCAAATTTTAGTTTCTGTTTGCGGCTGAGATTTGGGGCTCGGCAGAGCCTGCGCTTCAGGTTTCCTGGAGGCTGTTGATAAAACTTAAAGCCTGTTGCTAAGCGTGCAAAACTATTGCATTCAACATACTCGTGGCTTTCTTTTCTTATTCTCGTGTCTAAATGCTGGATTGTAAGATGGAAAGTACTGTTTTCCTCTTGAATTAATATTTTGAGCTTTCTCTAAAGTCGTTCATGGCTAAAAATGGATTTGCATCGTGTTTGCTTTAAATTTTTCTCTCAAATGCCTGTTGTCAGACTGGTCAATAAATGAGGGGTTTGTGACAGTGTGAAGTGGTTTTAAAATTAAGATCTGCTCTGTTATTCTCTTAAAAATCTCTGCTTATTCTCCCTTGAAACGTGGCCTTTTTCAGAATGCCAGTCGAGAGGATATTGCTTTTCGTGGAGCAAGCGGCACGCGTGGCTGCGGCTTTGCAAATGCATCTCAGTTCTTGCTTAGAACACTAGGCTGTTTCTTGGACCTCGGGAAAGGAGTGTGTGTGTGTGCTTCTCTGATTAGAATGTGTCCCCAGGGATCGAGCGAGAGGGCAGAGCTTCCTCTTCTACTTCTGACCTCATATCTGAAACAGATTGCCACCAGCAAGGTTTTAACTACAGAGAAGGCTAATTTCTGTTACCCTGCAGTGTGCTCAGTGAAAGAGAGGATGGTGGTGTGATTCCAGACGGGATATAACATCTCCGGTGTTCGCTCATTGTGGAGGGGATGCTGCAGAATGTCCAGATGATGAGCTGTCGGCCTTGTCTTAAATACAAAACGATGCCATTAACAATTCATAGAACATAGAATCATAGAACAACCCAGTTGGAAGAGACCCACCAGATCATCGAGTCCAACCATTCTCATCAAACACCAACCCATGTCCCTCAGCACCTCGTCCACCTGCACCTTAAACCCCTCCAGGGAAGGTGACTCAACCCCCTCCCTGGGCAGCCTCTGCCAGTGCCCACTGACCCTTTCTGTGAAAAAATCTTTTCCTGATGTCGAGCCTGACCCTCCCCTGGTGGAGCTTGAGGCCATTCCCTCTCGTCCTGTCCCCTGTCCCTTGGGAGAAGAGCTCAGCTCCCTCCTCTCCACAACCTCCCCTCAGGTAGTTATAGAGAGCAATGAGTCACATTCACATTCAGTCACATTTCTTCCACAAGCTGGGAACGATATTGTGTCTCAGAGTTCCTGTTCCTATTTATCTTTTCCAAGAGAAGTATCAGTTAGTTTACTGTAAAATGTAGAGAATTAAAGGAAAGACAAAGCACTTGAGTGGATATCACACCAGTAATATTGACTAAGAGATTGACTGGGGTTGGATGATTTGCTCCTGACATGCATTTTGTCCGGCAGGATAAAACCTCCTTGTCGGGTTAGTAATCCCTTGTCAGGAACTGTGAACTTGCTTAACGTGCATTGGAGTAGAAGCAGGCTCATGAGTCACAAGTAGTCGCTCATCTCCTGCTCAGCAGTATTTGATTCATCCCTTCATCCCTTCACTGTGACGTTTCTTGGAGCTTTCGTCGAGCTGAATCGGAGGGTGGCTGTTGTTTTCTTTGAATCCGATGAACTCATCGGATCACTCCTTGGCGTGCTCTTCTCCAAGAAATGCAGCGAGGGCTCTTCTGGGTTGTTAGGGGACATCATCTCTGCATCTAAGGCAGATGTCAGTTCCCAGAGCCCAAGGGTAGATTTCTGGGTCTCGCTAGCTGTGCAGAAGTTGCTGTATTGCCCTCCCTTAGCATCTCCTTTAGTCCTTCTCGCCCTGCCCTCCCTCCCCCACTCTTCTCAGGAACCACAAGAGGAAAGTCTGCATCCTCTTACGCGGCAGAGAGCCCGAGAAGGATCCTGCGCTCGTTTCCATTACGATAAAAGACAAAACAACTAAATTAAATTGGAAGCAATCTCTGCATTACACAAGTCTGCATACTCCAAAATTCTCAAAACAAAAGAGGTGCAGAGGAAGCCAATCACCATCGGGAAGGAGGAAAAAAGTATCTCTAGACTACAACTTTTACTGTTCCTTAACTCAGAACTGAAATATTTTAACTCTTCCGCAAACAGAGGCAGTTAAGTTTCAGAATGCAAAGAGCAAAGCCCAGACGTTTGCACTGAAATCCCTGAATTTTGGGCTGTTAAAGTCCATAATTTCCAAGGAAATGTGCCCGAAGCTGATGTTGGTGTCTGTGCTGCGATGGATTTGTCTGGAGCTGGAGTTTGCACTGTTCACCAGGGAGATGTGTTCACCAGCCAGAGGGAAAATGTGCTTGGGACTTGGCAGTGTAAAAATGCAGAGGAAATCCAAACTGTCTTCTAGCACTCAGATTCCTTTTTTCTTTTTTTTTTTCCTTAAAAAAAAAATAGTTGAAACTTTGAAAGACTAGACTATTCTTTGTTATGGTTAAATTGGCCACCGACCCACTGGCATCGAACACAACCTCTTGCGAGAAGTTGTTGCTAGATTTCATTTCATTGGAAATGGAGGAATGGAAAAGTTTGATGATCAGGTATCCTGCCTCATCCAACTTAATTATTTTAAGGGAAAAAACAAAGTGGTTTCGGGGGAGGAATTCCTGGGAGCTCAAGTCACAACGTTATTATCAATTCAAATTCAGCGAAGCTTTTCTATCCCTTGACTCCGAACGGAACCCGATCTCGTGAAACAGAGATGCTGTGTGCGTCTGCACAGATGTGCGCTGGACGTCGCCGCTAAGATTTTTAGCCTTCTTTAACCTTTGTTAGGAACAAGTGGAGTAACCAACATTATTTTTTCTTATGATGTTACATTATAATAATAATTATTTACATTTATACAGTTTTAGGGGGAGCTTTTCAAAGATCAGAGGTGTTCTTTGTTGCCTACTTGTGAATGGAATTTTCGGGAGGAGCACAGGAATATCAGGTCGCTCTCTGCCACATTGTTAGCACAAACCTTTGCCAAGATGATACCCGTAGTCCTAAAGGGAATTTAAAGCTCGGTACTTCGAGAAGGGGAACTTTTGTTGAACTCGGTGACAGGATGGGATGGTTCCAGGGAAGGCTCTCAGCGCTCTGCGGGATGGTTCCTCTCGTGTTGCAGGGCAGAGGCTGGTCCCGAGCCCTTTGCTCTGTCATCTTGGCCAAGCCACTCCCTAGGCTCGAGTTTCTCATCTGTACCACTGGAATAAAAATTCTGTGGTTTTCTGTTTCTTTAGGTCTAAACTTTTTGGGGCACAGATCTTTTGTAGGTTTTGTCCATCCAGGAGAAGATGGACTTAGTCTTGGCTCTAGCCTGTGTAACTTAACTTCACACACAAGCTGCAGTTTGAACTGGAGCTGGATGCCAGCATTTGAGGACAAAATCTAGTCCCTAAAGTAGATACTTGCAGACTACCAGGAAAATCTCATGAGCACGTGGGTCTGAATTATCCTCCCTGGCTACAGGGGACAATGTCACCCCCATCCCACACAGCGTGAGGAGCTCGCCCTGGTTCTTCTGCTTTAGATGTAAGTGAGATCAGTGACCATCGGTTGAAAAGTGCAGAATTCAGAGTGTGAGGCTTGTCGGGTAATAATTCACCTGCCGGTGAATCTTGAGGTTTCTCAAGAATCATTTTTTTTGCAGCGGGTTGTTCAGCAATCGGGTCAGTGCGGCATCGCGTTTGAGAGATCTTGAATTATCCAGGATGGGGTTGGGGTAAATGGTACAAGGATGACAAATCAGATCAAGTAGAAACTTTGCGATTTCTGCAGGACTTCCCCTTTGAGATGACTCCAGTAAGAACATATTCCTGCAGCAGTGCTGGGATCCCAGCGTAAGCTTGTGGTGAAAGTGCAATTTGCCTTTTCAAAAAAAATAAAATCAGGACTATAAGTATAGCACGTGAGAAAAAAAAAAAAAGTTGTATTTTTTAAAAAATGGCTCAAACAAAGTGTGAGAAGTCCAAGTTCTGTAGATAGACACTGGTGCTACCTGGCTCGTCTCACTTGTGCCTGATAAGTTGCAGCTCTATTTGGATAATCACGGCTGGTGAGATAACTGAGACACAGGAGGGGCTTTCTCCTCCTGCAGAAGGACCTCCCCTCAGGTAAAGCAACTCGCTTGTTCATAAATTGACCCATTGACCTTCTAATCACTGACAAATTATCCACTGCTTTATTCTACAGTCTTCATTATGCACTGTTATTAAACAGACTAATTTCTTTTTTATTACGACAGGATCGCTGAGGTGCAATAATGACCCTTTTGAGCAGCTCCAGCGAGGGGCTAGAGAAGCGTTTCTGTGCTTTTTACCCAAATTCCAGTCTATTGCAACAGTTCCGTGGGTGTTTTCCAACAGAGTGTGACACTGGGAGGCTTTCAGGTGTTGTTTTATGTAATGTTACTGTTTGAAAAGTAGGAAAACCTAGAGAAAAAGTCTTCGTACAAGGAATCCCTTGTCCCAGCAATAAGAAAACCGCCCAAGTCACTTCCGTGGTCCTTCTTCCACCTGCCTGGATGGACCCACAGCCCTGATCTGCCCTTCCTCGCGGCATCGTGGCCTCGGCAAGGGAATCGGCAGCTGGTTTTGCATGTGTTGCTGAAGGGGGTCGGGCTCGCCTCGCGTGGGGCTCTCTGCAGGTGAAGGGGGTTGTGACCGCGCCGGGGGTGACCTCTCTGACCGCTGAGCGACAGGGCAGCCCGAGCCTGGGCTCTGCAGCAGACTTGAAGCAAGTCTGAAGGGACAAAAAGAAAAAAAAAAAAAAAAAAGCAGGAAACGTGTTTTGCCTAAAAAAACAGAGATAACTTGATGTTGCTTGTATGATATTTTTTAGCTTTTCCCATCAGGCTTTTCACTAAAGCATTTCCAGTTTTTTTCAAAGGATTGATTGTGCAGCTATAGGGAGCGAGGGGGAGGGCAAACAAATTAGGGGTTTAAAATTACTATTAAGCATCTTATTTTCAACCCCCTCGACTGAGATCCTTGGTCCAGAAAGAAAGAAATCAATGAACCACAGTCTGCATTTTGAAAGAGAACTAGTGAGCTAAAGTTTCCAATACCAAACACCTTAAAGAAACTCAGTTTTTGAAAAAGCTGTAAATACCTCCATTTTGCACAGATGTTTCCTTTTTGACGTTTCCAGTGGGGTAGAAAATGCTGTGACACCTAAAATAAGTCTCAAAGGCTTAAAGTTTGATAATTTTTTTAGTTCCCGGTGTCCTTTCAGCTATGAAGGGTTGGAATTTGTTGCACTTTAGAGTGTATGAGCTAAAGAAGTTCCAAATTCACTATTTCCCTGAGATTTGTTGTAGAAGCTGATGATTCTGCAAAGTTCCTAGTACTGCTGAGTGAACAAGTAGATTGAGTCAAAAATTAGCCCTTACCAGGCTTCTCAGAAGCTAATTTTTGACTCAATCTACTTGGTATTTAATCTTCTTCTTCCTCCTTTGCACCGATTTGGAGTCTTTTGACTCTGAGCTGTGTCATCAGGAACACCTTCCCTGGAGGTGTTTAAGGGACGGGTAGATGAGGTCCTGAGGGACATGGTTTAATGTTTGATAGGAATGGTTGGACTTGATGATGCGATGGGTCTCTTCCCACCTGGTTGTTCTATGATTCTATGATCATCAAGTCCAAGAACAGGGAGATTCATTTCTTTGGCAATGGGAGCAGGGGTGGGCGCCTCATCCATATGGTTGTATTGCGTAAACAGGCATCTGTGTAAACCCTCCAGTGTCCAACACGGAGCCTCAACAGCCTAAAGCCGCAGGTGGTGTGGAACATGGAGCAGAGAACTTGCGTTTTCAGGTGTTCCAGTCGCTCCAGCACTGCTCATCCTTGGTATCTGTCGAGGGACTCCTGCTTTCCTTTAAGCACAGAAGGAGAGAATGCCAGTCAAGTCTTTGCCATCCTGGGTTTCATCAGTGTTTGTAGGACTGAGCTTCGTCAAAATGATCTCTTAAAAGTCTGTCGGTGAAAAAGCCCAAAGCCAGGTTAGTTTAGTTGAGATGAAAGGCAAATAACTCGGTCAGTTGCTGTGTAGGAACCAACCCCGTGATAAATTCTTGCAAACCAGTGGGTATTTCTTAAGCCACTGGAAGGGGGAAGCTCTGGGTGTTTTAGTCTGAAGTCTTTTGTTGCAAGATTTTAAAAAAAAATAAATAAATAAATGAAGTGAAATCAAAGGCTTGGGTTTGCATGATGGGAGCTCCGGGGAGCTCGTGCCTGGCGATTAGCATCGCTCACAAAAAGTACTCTCCGTTCAGGTTCACAGAATTATTTCCCCGTTATCTTTGTTGTCGATGGCATGATTGTATATAGATTTCCACAGAAGTGTTCTGTTATTTTGCAGTCAAAGGGACCTGTTGTATTGTTCGAGACGCACTTGTTCCAGTGCTGAGTGCTTTCCATCTGTTTTCCTATTTCCTTCCTCCTGATAGGAGCAGCGTTTCCTCCTCTTCTTGCACCGTTGGACGAGTGGGGAGGGAGATTCCGTGCAAAGCCTTGCTTAGCTCTGCCGTGGGACGTTGCCCAAGATTTAAGCCCTGTCTTTGGGAAAAGAAAAGGGGAAAGACCGGAGGAAGAACGATTTGTGTGTGTTTGTTGCCAAGGCTTTTGGGGAAAGCATCTTAGAAGGAATAAGTTCTTTACTGTGAGGCCCTGGCTGCCCAGAGCAGGGGCGGCTGCCCCATCCCTGGAGGGGGTTCAAGGCCAGGCTGGATGGGGCTTGGAGCCCCTGATCCAGTGGGTTTGGGGTGGGCTTTGCGGTCCCTTCCAACCCAAACGTTTCTGATTCTTTGTAGGCTTTAG
The DNA here is from genome assembly GCA_033558105.1 of Coccyzus lansbergi. NCBI lineage: Eukaryota > Metazoa > Chordata > Aves > Cuculiformes > Coccyzidae > Coccyzus > Coccyzus lansbergi. Next base: position 785,201 of record JAUMJK010000061.1, read on the forward strand.
AGAAAGGCAGCCTGGATGGAGCAGAGTCACTGTGCCAGTCTGAGATAGGCAGAACTCTTCCAGGCTGCCAGCCTCCTCCTGCCTGTGTTCAATAAAAGCAGAGAAAGAAATTAGAAGGAGAAAGGTCCGAAAAGCAAGGTGGCTTTCCCAGGAGGGCACCTGGGCCCTCAGCATCGCAGGGCGATGGCAGCAGGCTCTGTCTCCCGCTGACCCCTGGCTGCCTAAAACACTTCTTTTGTAACCTTGTCCTCCCCTCCGAGCTGTGCGGTGTAATGGATTTCTTTAAATTAATAATGCGTAAAAGGAGATTTACACCATGGCGCTAAAATATTGTCTTTGCCTTTTATTCATGCATTTGTCACTGTAATCTCTAATAGAGGTGTTCAGCGGGGGGATAAATAATGAAGGGGAAAAAACTCTGTCATCATCCAGGACCATTTGCAAATTCATCACCAATATTCTTTGGGAAGCAGAGACAGAGGGGAATGAAAAATATATCCCGGTGCTAATATATCTCACCGATTTCCATCTCCCGTTTATTCAGAGCACCTACTTTGAGCTATGATAGAATGGGAACCCTAGAAATTGCTATTTCCTTCTTAAAGACGAGTCTGAGGCTGCTGACAGATTAAATACAGTCAGTGAATCCTGAGGTAAAGCACCTGAGAGTCTGATATAATACACTTCCCTGGTGTTTTTTCATTAATTAGGGTTTAAATTATTTGGTACAAAGTAATTAGGGAGTCGTAGCAACTCTTATGCACTTAAGCTTTTAAAGACATGCTTAAAAAAACAAGAAAATCAGATATTTGAAAGTAGAAATCCTTTATTATGGAGACTGAAATAAGTGAGAAGAGCCGTCCTGAAACAGATGTGATTCCTCATCATGTTCAGATTCCTTTAACCTTTGTAAAAAATGTTGCAACTCCAGAATTATGAAATTGTGGGTTTGGAGCAAAAGGAAATGTTTTCTTGCAAAAGAGCTTCCCTTGTCGTGCTCCCTGGCCATCCCAGTCTGCGAGTTATTACAAAACTTGGAGGGCAAAGACTCTTTTTTTTCACCAATGATGTGTGACCTTATGTGAGGTTATTTGGGTAAGGTCACCATATCACAAAGAATGAGATAAGCTGAACAAGAGCCATTTTAGCCTGGAGCAGAGGAGGCTGAGGGGAGACCTCGTTGCCCTCTACAACTACCTGAAGGGAGATTGTGGAGAGGAGGGAGCTGGGCTCTTCCCCCAAGGGACAGGGGACAGGACGAGAGGGAATGGCCTCAAGCTCCACCAGGGGAGGGTCAGGCTGGACATTAGGAAAAATTTCTTCACAGAAAGGCTTCTCGAGCATGGGAACAGCCGCCCAGGGAAGTGGTGGAGTCGCCATCCCTGGTGTTTAACAAGTAGATGAGATGCTTGGGGACATGGTTTGGTAGCAGATAGGTACGGTTGGAGTCGATGATCTCCAAGGTCTTTTCTGTGATTGTGCACCTTTTACTGGAGCCTTTGTGATTGCGCTGATATAAACTGGGTAGATTGATTGAACCCAGGTCAGCTCCTGGCATCCAAACTGGTGAGAAGCGAGGGGAGGAACTGGGGAGCAGGCTGGATTGGTGGAGTGGGGCCTGAGCGATGTTCTTCCCAGTCTCTTTGGGCCGAGACGTTAGGAAAAAATTCTTCACAGAAGGGGTCACTGGGCAGTGGCAGAGGCTGCCCAGGGAGGGGGTTGATTCCCCTTCCCTGGAGGTTTTTAAGGGATGAGTGGACGAGGTGCTGAGGGGCATGAAGCTGGTTGTTCTGCGATTCTATGATCTGCGGATTTCACTCTTTATCAGATGTCTGTAGGCAGCAGGGACGCAGTGGAAGGCATTTTGGGGCATGACACGTTTGGACCTAATCTAAATCCTGAGGTAGCAACAGTGTGTGGTGTAGACCGAGCTTAAAAGTGCTGGAATTTCGTGGCCTCAGCTGCTCCGTGTGGGATTGCTCAGCTAGGACCAGCGAGCGGGCTGAAGGCAGAATGTAGTAGCACTCTGCAGCAGGGGAGAAGATGAAATATATCACAAGATAATAAGAAAATAAACCATTAAAAGGCTCTGGTTCCTATTATCATGTGGTTTTATGTTAATGAAGTTGTTCCAGGCCTGTTTGAGTTTAACTCAAGCAGGGGAATATGAGTAATATGAAAAATATGTGGGGACGAAGACCCTAAGTTGAAAAGTCTGCAAAACATTTAATGTTTTCATTCACCACACATTTCAGAAGGAGATGTAAGGCAGCCAGAAAGCGGGACGGAAAAAAGCATCAAGAGCCAGATTTTCCTTTTTGTGATCTCTGGATCCCCGAATCCGTGTTCCCAAAGCAGGACGGACCCGAGGCTGGTGCTGGGGACGGGGCGGGGGCAGGTTCCTTTGCTCTGCTCACCCTTCACTGCTTTAAATGCTTGAATGAACCTTCAAATTCCACAGAAGATGACACGAGTGCTTGTGGCTGTACAGGGTACCTGCCCAGAGCCAAGCATTTTAAACAATTAATTGATGTACAAAAGATGAGAAAACATTGGAGGGAGAGCTTGGAAAGCAGCTTTGATCAGAAAAAAATGGAAAATCACGCAAATGCCCAGAGACTTGAATATTTTTATAGTGTTTGATTTCAGGAAAAAAACTGAAAAAATCTAGCTCTGACCTGAAATGACCTAAATTGAGTAAAAGGAAAAGAGAAAGCATGAAAGGACTAAGACGTCCCAGATTTAGGAAAACAGATTCTATTGTTAACTGAGTTGATCTAAATGTTTTGAAAGTTTGGGGTTTTTTTCAGTTAATTGAGAACCTTGAATAAAAACTCTGTTGGACTCGATGATCCAGTGGGTCTCTCCCAACCTGGTGATTCTATGATTCTATGGAAAAGGGGGACAGAACAGGAATGAAAAGGAAAGTGCTTAGCACCAAACTGGGTGTAGAGCTGGAGCCTGAAGTCTGGTGCTGCACAAGTTTAAAAGCTAAAAAGAGACAATAATTGAAATTTACTTAAAAATTTTTCTGTGTGTAGCACTTTCCTGAGCATCTGGGAGGAGGAGTTTTGTTCTTGTTCTGAGCAGATGGAGTTATTAATAAGCAGTATTTGAGGGCAGCAGCTGTATTTAGCTCTAAATAAAAATCAAATGCTAATTTGGGTTGTTGCATTTTCAATGCATCTGTGTTTTTTTCCCTAAAAAATAAACTGAAAAATAACAGTCACTTAGACACCTGGCTGAGGGGGAAAAAAATCTCTCCTCTTTAAGAGAGAGCTTCAAGTTCCCTTTGGTAGCAGTTAATATTTCAAGCAATGCGCAGCTCTCGCTGACCGGTCACAAGCAAAACGTAAAAATATTTTTATCTTAAATATTTTTCTTAATAATAGCTTTAAAGGCTGAAAAAATGGCTTGTTGAAGTGCAGTTGGCTGCTGTAGGTTGTGGCCTGGCAGAGTCCACGGTGCAGGGAAGAGAAGTCCTTGCGTTTGGTGTTTCTGGGCAGCCTGGAAGGCGAAGTCGCTTTGCTGTGGGACCCAAGCAGACAAAAGTATTTCCAGCAGGAGTGATGCAGCAGGAGGAAATGTTGTGTTGTGTAGAGATCTGTCCAGGGCTAAGGGGAGTTGTATCATAAATCCTTCTGGATTTTGCTGTTGGATCTCAGAGAAGATCCGCAGTGGAGAGAGGAACTGGCCTGGGCACCCGTGGGCTGAGAAGGTCACAGAACGGAGAGGCAACCACTGGGTGTTCAGTGAGGTCATAGAATCATAGATTGGAAGAGACCCACCGGATCATCAAGTCCAACAATTCCCATCAATCCCTAACCCATGTTCCTCAGCACCTTGTCCACCCGTCCCTTAAACCCCTCCAGGGAAGGTGACTCAACCCCCTCCCTGGGCTGCCTCTGACACTGCCCAATGACCCTTTCTGGGAAAAATATTTTCCTAATGTTCAGCCTGAACCTCCCCTGGTGGAGCTTGAGGCCATTCCCTCTCGTCCTGAAGCTGGTGAAGGGGCTGGAGAACAGGCCTTATGAGGAACGGCTGAGAGAGCTGGGGGGGTTTATCCTGGAGAAGAGGAGGCTGAGAGGAGACCTCATTACTTTCTCCAACTCCCTGAGAGCAGGTTGTGGAGAGGAGGGAGCTGGGCTCTTCTGCCAAGGGACAGGGGACAGGACAAGAGGGAATGGCCTCAAGCTCCACCAGGGGAGATTTAGGCTGGAGATTAGGAGGAAGTTTTTCACACAGAGGGTCACTGGGCATTGGAATAGGCTGCCCAGGGAGGGGGTTGAGTCACCTTCCCCGGAGGTGTTTCAGGGACAGGTGGATGAGGTGCTGAGGGACATGGTTTAGTGTTTGATAGGAATAGTTGGACTGGATGATGTGGTGGGTCTCTTCCAACCTGGTGATTCCATGATTCTGTGAATCGGCACAGCGTGGGCACCGGGTGCTGCTGGGAGCGCGGGGACCGCAGCGGCAGCTGGAATCCCTTAGAGCCCCGGTTATTGCTGTATCTGAGCTGCAACATTAAACGGGAATATCACCTTGCCTTCTGTTTGCTGAAATGAATTAAGTGACAGGAAATCATGGATTTCCGAACCTGGCTTTCCTTACGACATTCCTTGCTGCAAAAGGAGAACTAAACCGCTCAAAGTGGGTAACAAGAAACAGGTTCTAAAATTGTTCTGTGTGGTAAGGGCGAAACACCACCAACCTGTTTGGTAGCAGCTCTGCTGCTTTCAAAAAAGAGTTTTAGAGGAAGATAAACTGTGGTTGATGGACTGGGGAGTGCGGAGATTGGATTTTAGGGTTGCGGTAGGGGTTTAACGTTGAGGGATGGTGCCGGCATCCCCCTGTGGTGCTCACATGCCAGGTGAGAGCAGCCCCAGTGACCGCGTTGGGCTCTTTGTGTTTTCATAACTGGGGGAAAAAAAAAAAATCCCCTTCAGAAAATGCTCCCTTAAGCCCCTTATTGGGTCACGGATGGAAAAAAGAAAAAGCAGCGAAAACTTTCAAAGGAGATTTTTGGAATTCTCACCATGGTTTTGTTATCTTCCTCCCTTTCAATGGTCTCACTGTTGGAGCTGCTTCAGTGGGAGTTACGGAGCGATGGGACAGGGCAGGGCTGACAGAATGCGCTTTCTTTGCTGCTCCTACAATACAGGAGGAACATTCACGACTCTTGCAAAAGATTCATTCTTATCCCCGTTCCTCCGTGACCGCAAGAGCCTGTGTGAGTCTCCTTCCTCGTGCATTCGTATGGGAACCGCATTTCTTCAGATTTCCCTTTTTGCTGTTTCTGCTGATGCTGATTTTCAATGTAAAAATCACAGTCCAATGCAGGGATAGTTCTGGGTGCCTGCAGCCCCGTCAGAAAGACTGGGACATTTCGAAAAATTAAATTTTCAGAGAGTGGCAATGGCTGCGTTTGGGGTGAATCTTTCTGAATATTGTGGGTTTAGGCTGTATCTTTTTCACAGTGTTCAGAAACCTGAAATGAGGAGCCATGTTAAAGCAAGAGCCTTGGGGCTCTGTGCCAGGAGGCACTGTGTGTTGCACTGACTCTTTCTTCCAGTGTTTCCAGGCACAAGTGGCTCTGGAAGCCAAGGGTTTGCAGGGGCTGTTGGTTTGGAGGTGGGATAGGCAGATCCAGCCAGATCCCAACCAAATGTGGTCGCTCAGACTCCTCCGGGGGAGAGAAGAGAGGCCTTTGGGAATGAGCATTGATCAAACCAACGGTGTTTGCAAGGATTTCCAAAGCTGGTCTCTGAAAAGCGCAGCTGGTTTAAGGTCTTGACATTCCTGCTGCCTCTCTCGGAAGCCGCAGGAGGGATGGCCGAGCTGGGAACACCTCTGTTCTCTCCCAAAGCGTCGCCTCTGCCACCAGTTCCTTTGGTTTCTGTACCCAAAGCTGCGTGAGGAGCAACACTGGGTGGGAGGGAAGGGCAACCCCAGATGGAAACTTGAACTTGAAACTTGAAGTCCCCACAGCCGGTCCAGAGCCTTGCTGGAACCTAGGAGCTCAGAGGAACAGGCTCCTGAGCCACCTTGGCAGTTAAAAAGAAATGAATGCATGATGCTTAATGGGGAGTACTTTTGAGTTGTAGTAGCGACTCGTTTCTCCTGCTTTCCTCCTTCTCCTGCACCTTTGTGCCTTCCACATGCAGCTCGGAGCTCCCGTTACTGCCTAATTTCTTTCTCTGTCCCTTTTTTCCCTGCCTCAGCAGCTTAAAGGAAAAAAAAAAAAATCCTTTCTTTCCTAGCCCTGTGGCTGTGCTCTCCTCTCCTCTGCTCGTGTCCCAGAGCCGTGCTCGGGTCAGCAGCAAGCTAACGCTTTTGTCAGCGTGATTAATAGCGCTGTGGATTGTCGTTAATTCACTGGCTAATGACTGCAACTCTGGCCGCTCCTGGAGTAATCGGGTGATGTATGTGGGGAGCGCGCACCTCATGGCAGAGGTGAAAATCATTTCGACAAGTCAAATATTGTCACAGGGAACAAATGGCTCTCCCTGTTAATAAAAATTAATGAATTTTTTTTACCACTGGCCTGCTAAATGAAGCTGTGGAGTGACTGAGCGGAGGGGACAAGCTCGGTGGAATTAAGCACTTTATTTGGTGGTTAAAACTATAAACATCTTTATTACGCTTGTGATAGGATTGTGGCAAGTGGTGTTGGGGATTTTGTTTGTGCTCCGGAGAGGTTTATTCCGACGCACGGAGGCTTTTGGAAAGTTTGTGTCGGTGTTTGCGCTGGGAGGGAGGAGAGAGAGAGAAAACAAAAGAGGTTTGATCTGGTATAGTGAGGGTGGATGTTTGATATTAGTAAGAAGCAGGTCCTTCCTTCGCTTCGTTCTTTCAGAGTGTCCTGGCTGCTCCTGGGCACAGGACTTTGGCAGGTCCATCTCTCCGTGCTTGCTGTCTCCAAGCTTGGGCATGGAGACATCCTCTGGGAGAGCTCAACCTCGTCCCCGGTGGCTGGAGCCCAGGCTGGAGCATGGCATGAGTGGGCAAGAAGTGCCAGCAGTGTCCTTGGAGTAAGAATTTTGCGGCTGCGACCATAGCCAGTGCTCAGTTCCCTGCTAACCGATGGGCTCCTTCTCATGGGTCATTCTGGAAGGGTTTGGGTTTGGTTTCACGAGGACATCTGATGGTGTCTGTGCTGATGAGAAATGTCGGGTCCTACTGACGAGGTATAGAATCATAGAACAACCAGGTTGGAAGGGACCCAGCGGATCATCGAGTCCAACCATTCCTATCAAACACTAAACCATGTCCCTCAGCACCTCAACTACCTGTCCCTTAAACTCCTCCAGGGAAGGTGACTCAACCACCTCCCTGGGCAGCCTGTTCCAATGCCCAATGACCCTTTCTGTGAAAAACTTCCTCCTAATCTCCAGCCTAAATCTCCCCTGGTGGAGCTTGAGGCCATTCTCTCTTGTCTTGTCCCCTGTCCCTTGGGAGGTAATTGCTGTATGGATGCAATCGAATAAAACACACAACTCTCGGCACACAAGGTGCAGCTCGTGGGTACCTCAGGTCCCAAAGAGCCGAGGGGGAGCTCTTCCCAACCCTGTGCTGGGTTTGGGAACTGCTGCAGGTAGATGCATCTGATGAAAATCATCGAGGAACTCAATCCACTCCTTTTCGCTTGCGTTAGCTGCAATTTTTATACTCTTGCCAAGCTGAGCATTTGAAAATAGGAACAGGAATGGTCGGACTTGATGATCCGGTGGATCTTTTCCAACCTGGCAGTTCTATGATTCTATGAAAATCCCAGTATTAAGTAGGAAATAGATGTCAGCTAACCCTGCTCTAAGGCCTGATTTGTTTTATCAGATACGTGTGGGAAATCTTCCAGTGATTTCACCATCCAAGGGCCGTGTATGTGACAAAAAATACCACTTGACCTGTCGGATCCTTAAACATTTTCCGAGTTATCATATATTTGCCTATTTAGGGAATACAATAAAAGGGAGGAATTAGAGAAGGAAATCTCGGGGAAGCTTTAAAATAGGCAAATAAACAAACAGCCTCAGGTTGCGTCCTGCAAGTTCTTCTGTTTTCTGCAAAGCTGTTGTGGCAGAAGCTCTCTTGGTGAATTCAAGGAGAAATAAATAGTTTATTTATTAAAATCCTTTGCTTTCCACAACGAGGAGGAGAGGTTGTCTTGGGAGAAGCGAAAGGCTGTGGAAACTTTTGGGTTTTGATGCCGTCAACAAACTCTTTGGTGTCTGAATTCAGTTGTCCGTGTGTGCCGCACCTAGGGAAGCGATCTCGGAAGAAGAACCACAGGAAGGCACGATGCCATTTTAATGGTTTTAATCCTCTTTCTGCGGATACAATTTTAAGGGCAGCGAAGTTTAGAAATGTGTTTAAATCCCTGAACAGTAGCAATCACTCCAGGCTTTATTAATTATCACATAATTCGGGATGGAGATGCTCTCTCCCACACCAAACACCGAGTAAAGTCTTGGGGTTGACTGTTACCTGTAACTCCTGTTTCTTAGGCAAAAATATATTAGATAATGATGTTCTATCCAGGTTTTGTTCTCCTCTTTGAGGTGAGGGGTTCTTCCCTTACGTTCTCCGAGTGCTGTGAATGAGGAATTTGGTTCCAAACGTGACCAGTTCAGAGATCTCAAAAAAAATAAAAAAATGGAACTCCTGATCTATAATTTCTACACTGAATTGGAGACTTTGTGTAAATGCAGAGCAGCAAACAGCATCTTGCTGCAGCTTCTGCTTTCGAAGTACATTTCACTGCTCTGCTCGAACATGGGGTTTGGCGAATGTTTCCTAGGAAAGTCTGCCCTATTGGGACAGAACAAATTAAAACTCGATTAAGCAATCCCCAATCTGGGTTAAGCGTTACTGTGTTTAAAAACAAATTCTTTGTGGTGCGCAGGAAACAAAGAGCCCGGCGGCTGAAAAGCCTTTGAAAACTACATTTAAACTGACGAACTTCTGTAAAAGTCCAGCGGTAATTGGATAAACCAATATTGCCTTAAATAAAGTAGACTTTTTTTTTGGCCTTGTCTGGGATGCTGTAGATCTGTTAATATTTTTAATAACATAACTGTGAGCTTAAACGCAGATATCTGACACGGGGAAATCAGGCCGAGAACCGTGTGTAAAGACTTTTCTGATGGGGCTGGACGGTATTTGTTGAGTAAATCTTAACTGCTCTGTGGGAGTTTATCAGTATTTCGCTTCCAGCGAGAAAGGGAATTCTCTTAACAAGGCTAAAAGGCTGATTGTTCCATAAATTTATGCTGAAATGTCTTGTACTCGAAACGGTTTGGAAATGTTGAAGTGAAATATTTTGGAGAGTGTTAGTAAAACAAGATAAATCCGCAGTTACCTCTTTCTTCCAATGAATTAAAAAAATCAAAAGTTTTATCATTTTTTTAGGGGATTGCCATGAGGAGTTTTGAAAGAATAATTCCATGTTGCTACTGTTGGGTTTCTGTTGGACTCTTGGAGGAGCAGGAGGTCCCTGAGCTGAGCTCACGGCAGGATTTCGCTTACGTCATGTTTCCAGCAGAGGAGGCTGGAAGGGCAGCATCCCTTGGGAAGGGGTTTGAACTCCCCTAAAGCAAATGTCGTGGTGCTCATCCCTAACAGAACCAGTCCAGGAAAAGAACAGGGAAACTCTCAGAGATCAGGTTTCTTTTCTGTGTTGTCTGGTGGATTTTTTTTTTTTTGGTTTAACTGTAATTTCAATCATGGTTTTCACTTGAGGGAGCTAATACCATAGAATCATAGAATCACCAGGTTGGAAGAGACCCACCGGATCATCGAGTCCAACCATTCCTATATTTGTATATGGTTCTATCTTATAGCTAACATACTCTTCTGCAATTATCCTCAAACGTTTTTTTTTTTAATCAATGAGATTGAGCATTGTCAACTGGGCAGAAGGTGCTAATTTTCAAATTTATAGTAAATTAATATCCTCTGATTATTCCAAATATCCTTTTGGAGGTGGCTAACCTTACTCCAAACAGTAACTAACATCAGCCAGAGCTTCTCCTTCCCTCCTACTCCGAGTCGTGGAAACCTTCACTGGAGCAGATCGACCAGTCCTGACGCGCGTCTCCTCACCAGGGCCAGGCGGCTGCTCAAATCCGGGAGCTGAAGAGTTAAGGCACAAATAAAAGCTCAAGTTCAGACTGTCAGCTTAGATAGTGCTTAGCAAGGGTCGAGGAAAAAGAAAAAAAAAAAAAAAAAAAAGCCAGTTGTGATTTAGAAGAGAAACAGTGAGATTTGACCAATTCCATGGAATACCTTTCGTAGCCCCAGGGCAAGTGGAAGTGGTATATTAACCAAGGAATAGAGCAGAGGAGGAAAAAGGCCAAATCACATTTCTTTGAAACAAAGAGGCTTTTTACCAGGAACAAGCCTTGATAAAAATTACAGTGGCATCGCAAGTCATTTCACCCGCCCTGCCTGGGGCTATATTAGAGCAGTGAGGAAATAGGGGATGCAGCAGCCCTGAAATACAAATACAGTAGTCCCGGGAGCGGTTTTAGTATAAATAATCCTTTTTAGAATAATGCGGCGGCTTTAAATAGGGCCAGGTGGTGGGTGCGACCCCCAAGGAGGCTTCGGGAAGGAGCAGAGGGACGCAGGGCAGCATCCTCTGTCTGGATGGGGATGTGCACCCCCGTATCCCCCATCTTCCTCGGGCTCCTGTGTCTCCCACCTTATAACCTCAAAGAGGATCTAATTAAATCAGCTACAGAATCCTGTTAATGGATCCGTCAGGCTAAACCATAAGAACACTGTGGTGTGATCGTGAACCGAGCGAGTCCAAAACTGCCACAGTTTCCGGGCATCGGGTGAATTTCCAGTGGAGATCATGAGATTCCTACAGGCGTATCCGCTGCTGGTTGAGTTTTATTCGTGGTTTTGTAACCAGCGCTCAGGAAACCTACCTGCTTAACTCAAAGTATTCAGGAAGGATTACATGTAACCCAACATCCACCGTCATTCGCTGAACTCATGTCGCTCCTGCCCTGTCTTTTGCAGAAGTAGCCTAGGAGCCCTTTCCTAGCCGCAAGTGTCTTTTAAATAGATTTTGGTGGGCGAAAAGCTTTAGGATTGAATGTATGCTTAGTTCTTTGTCAGGTACTTTTGTTTTTCTTACAGAGGGAGAAGCTTGGCTTTAACGAACACTTGAATAATGAGTTAAAAACCACCCTGACCAGGAGCCTCTGCGGAGGTGCTCACAAAGTGAACATTTATGGGAACTAAGATATACAAAACGTTTTGTGGAGAAATAGATCTCTGCAGAGAACGGGATTCAAAAAACACTCAGTTGTTTCTTACTGACGCTGTTTGCCCTGTTAAATTCCCATTTTTTAAACAGTACTTAAACATTTTTGTAATCCTTCAGGACCCTGGAAACTGCAGGAAAGGTGCTTGGCCAGGATGGAGCTCAGTATTGTTCCCATAAGATCAGGAACTTGAATCATTAGCTTAACAGTGGGAAATACTTGGTTGACATCATCTGAGTCTCTCTGAGTTTTTCTTACTTGTGTGTTTGAAACTCGACAGATTAAAAGTGAGCTGGAAGTTGGTTGGATGGATTTAGTCAGAGGGGTCTGGGCCACAAGAGTTCGGTGCAGATTTGAGGTTCTGTTGCTGTCATAGTGCTTGCTTCTTGTGATGTTTGTCCCCCTATAAACCTGCATCATCAAATTATCAGCAGTTGCCGTTAAGAAAAATCATTTGGTAATTCTTGCTGTGGAAAAAGGGCTGACAGTAAAGACCACGAGGTGTCAGGGAGGCGTCCAGGACTCAGAGGAGACAGTCATCTGTGACCCTCATTGTTTTAGGGCCACCCTTAGGCTTGGTGGGCTCTGGAGGCAAGTCAAGGATGAAATAAAAAAGCCGACAGGCGCAGGACATCAAACCCCGCAGCATCCCAGCTGCTTGGGAAGCAAATCTGTGGAAAGAGGGAAAGCCATTTCCAGTTGCTTCTTGAACGGAAGCTTCTGCTCCCAGTCCCCATATGATCCGAGAAACCTGTCTCTGTGGTCTGCGCCTCCTTGGAAGAGAGCGTTCCCTACAGAGCCCCCCCTGTTCCTGATCCCAGGCCCGGGACGGGGGTAAGGGGTTGTGGCCAAACCACACTTTCTAGTGGAGAAACCGGTGAGGGTTGTGGGGAGAAACTCCAGAGCAGCAGCCAAAGGCAGGGGCTCTTTCCAGGAACAGGTAATACAAGCCTGTGACCCCAAGGCCAGCAATTAGCTGGTTGGAACGGCCGAGTCTGGAATCAGAAGCAGCTGGATGTGCTGCTAACCCCAGCAGCGCATCGGGGAGGACACACCAGCCCCTTGTCCTGTCCTTGTCTGTCCCATTGTGGTGATCCCAAGCTCTGCCAGTTCCTGCTGTAGTATAAAACCCCCTCAGATAAAAGCTTGAGCCGAGCGCTTGGCCACCCTTTGTGTCTCCCATTCGGGGTGGAACTCGGGCAGCCTCTTCTGTACAGAGAAGAGTTTTCGCACATCTTCACTTTCGGGTTTGAAAAAGATTATTCTTGGGTCAAACAGAAGCTTGATGCTGCTGCAAAAATTCTGGGCTTGAACCTTCCATCAGTTATTCACAGCCGTAGAAGGACTTGGCTCTGACCCAGTGGGGTTTATGTGCCGGTAAAAGGTCCTGAGCTGAGATGGTTTGATTCAGATTTGGATAATCCCATTTAGCGATGGGACTGTTCCATCTTCTCACTGCTGTTCATAAATAAAAGGTATACGAGAGAATGAGAGATACTTTCCGAGGCCAAATTGTAAAAACTTGGGTGGGCTGATCCACGAGAAGAAAATGCAACAAGTTTTACAGCTTGTTTTGGCTTTAGAATAGAAAGGGGAGGCGGTGGAAAAACAGCTTGAAATAAAAACCTAGAAAACTGGTAGATTTGTGCATATCTGAACTTAAGAAATAGCTTTACGGTGTTATCAGTGTGGAGGGGAATGTGGCTGCCAGAGTTCAGCCTCGCGCAGGACGGTGTAAAAACGCTATCGGACTGTTTTTCCCTGGTTTTGCGGAGCTCTGCTGCTTGGGACGCGTTATAAAAGCGTCGAGCTTTGGAATTTTTTTGGCCAGGGCTGGAAAATCCAACTTATATTGTGCCATTAGCCTGTGAGCCTGTGTGGCTGTGAAAGCAGAGCCCTGCTTTTGACACCCACCTCACGGCGCAGCCTGCGTCCCGGCATTGATTCCCTCCTTCCCTTTCATTCCGCAGAGTCTGCGGCCGCTGCCCCTTCCCCTGCTCTGCCCTCCCTCCTCCCCTCCCTGCCTGGGGTATGTTTGCCCGCCTCACGTTAGGAAATATAAATTGTTATCGATTAATATTAATATTTAGCGTGTTTGCGAAAATGTCTTTTCCCAGCGCTATTAATCTGCTGTGTTAATAACGCCAGAGCTCCTGTTCTGGACCCTGGGGAACCCACAGTGAGTGGAATGACAATGAGACGGTGACAACAGCCCAAAAGCCTTCGCTTGGCAAAGATGTGAATTCCAATTGCAAGGTCTCCTTTTGGAGACTTACAAGCGCTTTATTCTCGTTCTATGGTTTGACATCCAGGACTGAGAGAAATCTCCAGCGCCGTTTGTTAGGTTTTGGAGAGCTGCTCTCTCTCCCTGCATTTAGTTTTCTGTTCTAAATAGGTAACGTTTCTCCGAGCGCGGAAATTTATCTTGCGCTTGATTTTCAAGTTTCACTTTAACTGCATTTCCAGCGAAGAATTTTCTGTCGAATGGGGCCACTCGGGCAGCGGCAGAGATTGTTGGAGGGGAGTTGTTTTGTAGCAAAAAATAAGCAAATCGCTGCAAAACAATTGTGGTTTTTCTTTTTGAAGGGGGGGGAGGGTGTTTCTTCCACCTCTTCCTTTCCCAGTTCTCTTGCTGTCGTGTTATTTCTACAGATGCTCCACGAATGTTTGTTCTGAGTATACATTTGTTGTGATGCTTCGTCGGAGCTATTATCTTGTAAATAGTTTAGAGACACAAATCCCAAAATCTGATGTATTCTCCAGCAGCTTTAATGAGAAGATAGTGGAGGTTTTTTTTTTTTAAGAGAACCTATTTTATCTGCTGCATCCAAACATACACTGCATTGATGATTTTTTTCCTAATATAGCACAATTTATATAAATCTCAAATTCAAACATAAAACAGATCAGGTGGGGAGTAGCTATAGGCAGCAACATTCTCTTAAGTTTAATTTTAAAAGGATCTTGTGTGGAAATATTTTTTGTGCCTGGTTGAACAAGACTTTTACTGGAAATATAATCTGGGGAGAGTAATTTGGACACTTTCCCTGCTGGTTTCACTAGAGGAAAATGAGTATTAAGGAACATGTTGCAATACTGGTTTAAGCTTTATTCTTCATTTCTGTCGGCAGAAGTCCCTTAATAAAAGAAAACACTTAATTTTTTACTTAAAGCCAAAGCTGCACGAAACCCTTAATAAGCCTGTTTTTGCAGCCACTTCTGAAGCAACTGATTTTTAGAAAGTGCATCTGAAAACACAGCTGATCTCCTTGCTCTCGGTCCTTGCCTGTTCTTCCAGCTCACTGCTGGTGGGAGAGAGGGGTTTGTGCTGCTTTTTAAGAAAAGGACTTGAGGCTGATTTGAGAGGCACAATTACAGCTCAGGCTAAGGAGGCTGTAAATGTGAAACTTGAAAAACGAACGCACAAAGTAAACGTGAAAAAGGTGCTGTGTTAGTTTTGATCCCGGTCCTGTTGCTTTTGCGTTTGTCCTCTCGTCTTCTCCCCCTCATCCCTCACTGTCTTCAGCCCTGAATAACCCTGCGGTTCATAGCGAGCGTCTGGATTCAATTGCTTTTTAATGCCTTCGGCAGCCGCTCTGTGTCGGGCAGAGGTTCAGGGAAGTTCTGGGTGTCCTTAAGCACCACCGCAAGCTCAGAGTCACTCGGGTGTCGGGTTGGGACGCTCAAACCTGCAGGAGTTTCTTCTTGTGAGAGAAGCCCACACTGCTTGCTCTTTTTCTCTCTCTAACATTTTGGTTCTTCCCCTTTGGATTTAATTTCAGTGACATAGAATCATAGAACAGCCAGGTTGAAAGAGACCCATTGGATCATCGAGTCCAACCATTCCCATCAAACACTAACCCATGTCCCTCAGGACCTCATCTACCTGTGCCTTAAACACCTCCAGGGAAGGGGAATCAACCACCTCCCTGGGCAGCCTATTCCAATGCCCAGTGACCCTTTCCGTGAAGGGCCCGACATGGATAACTAAAGATGTCTGTGGTGTTTTGGGATGTGTAATTCACACGGGTTTATTGGAGCAGAGCACCATAGAGGGGTGGGTGTGACTGTATTGCAGTGAGCTGGGCAATTGAGTTTTGGACCACTGGCTCTGTGCTACCTGGGCTGGTTTCCAGGATGCTGTTTACACAATCAGCATCATCTTGAGCATTCCTGAAATTCTGGGCTTCGTAGAGTGTAAGGAAAATATAATTAGAGCATTTTAAGGGAAAATACAGATCAAGCAGCTGAGAGAGCTGGAGTTTGGATGTCTTCTAGAGCTGTGTAAGAAGGGTTCCTTGTGGTATCAGCTCAGGGCTGGCTCAAAATTCAAACAATTTGAGGTTAGAATCGTAGAATCACCCGGTTGGAAGAGACCCACCGGATCATCGAGTCCAACCATTCCCACCAATCTCTAAACCATGTCCCTCAGTGCCTCAATCCAGGGTGTGAATTAGAGATTTCTACTTGCACCTCTTGAGTGGGATGGAGCTGGGACAGAGCCAGTCACCGGTGGCTTAGCTGATCACAACTGTGACCATTCTGCCTTGAGCAGGGAATGTGAAACCCCAGATCTTCACCCAGAACCATTCTGACTGTCTCTTCCTTCTTTGACTTGCAGCAGTTTGGGAAGGGGGAATTCAGACATTCCCAAAAGGAATTAAAATATGATTTCAAGCTGATATTTCTAGGCGTGTTCAGCATCAGAAGGGATAAAAAAATAGGCAAAATCACAGAAGGTTGTAGCAGAAAATCCCATTAAACTGAGAAATTCAATAGAGGCTTGTATTAGCAGAATGATTTCTCAGAAGGGCTCGTGTGGCGCTCCCTCAGCACGGCAGCACCTTGGCCAAACCGCTTCCCACTTGCGACCACTTCCCTCCCAACACATTTATCACCCAAGTCTTTTTTTCAACTGTAAAACTTGCGATGATGAAGGGTTTTCAGGAATGAATGAAAGAGGAAAAAAAAAAAAAAAAAGACATTTCTAAATGTCCATTGAAAGCAGAATTAACTTTTCCTGCTGCAGCAGTTAGAGTTTTATGGAAAACCTCGGAGAGCCTCACCCTGTAGCCTGACAAGCGTGCAGAGAGCTGGCCCTGTGTGAGGACAGGAGGTTTCCCTTCAGCTGGTTCTGTTTTGGTTGCTTTTTGTGGTGTTTCCTGACAGTTTCCCCTGGAAAGTGCAGTGGATACCCACCAGCACAGCTCTGGTGGGGGGAGCAAGGCTCTTGCAGGGAATGGAAGGAAGAAATTGAGGCTCAAGAATCTTAAGTAATTGTCCTTTCCTCACAGCCATCACAGTATTGACTGGGGATGGAGGAAAAGCCGTATCTGTGTGGCTGCGAAGGATCTGATGCTTTAGCCCTATCCTCAATAGAGAATACACACAATCTCCTTTCAGGGAGTTGGAGAGAGCAATGAGGTCTCCCCTCAGCCTCCTCTTCTCCAGGATAAACACCCCCAGCTCTCTCAACCGCTCCTCATCTGCCACCAGGTGCCAGCTCCTACTGCTGCCGAGGCCTTGGGATTTGTGGAATTAGAATCATAGAATCACCAGGTTGGAAGAGACCCATCGGATCATCGAGTCCAACCATTCCTATCAAACACTAACCCATGTCCCTCAGGATCTCATCTACCTGTGCCTTAAACACCTCCAGGGAAGGTGAATCATCCACCTCCCTGGGCAGCCTATTCCAATGCCCAATGACCTTCTGTGTGAAAAACTTCCTCCTAATCTCCAGCCTAAATCTCCCCTGGTGGAGCTTGAGGCCATGAGGCTGGTGGCTTTGTAAGCAGGGCCAGCCAGATGCAATCCAAGTGGGGAGAGGGTTTCTGCTTTTCTATTGTATTTCAGCTGTGGCCATCAGGTGGCAACCTGATCACTGAGATCATTCGCTGTTCTGGAGTCCCTGGTTGGGTGGCTGCTGTCTGCTGCTTTGGAGTGGCCTTTATGATTTAGAGATGTGTCTGGGAAGGTCTGCTCTGTGCCCGGCTGGCAGCAGCCCACCCTGCTCAGGATGAAGTGGGAGCAGGGAGCAAGGTTCATGTGGAATTCTGAGCAGAGTGAGGCAGGGGGTAGGGTAGGTACTTGAGGTAACGCACCCAAAGCGAGTTCTAGATGGGCTGACGATCTCCGGAGGTGATGAACCCTGGCCCTTGTCGGCAGCGGTTACTCACATACTTGCTAAATGTGAGTATTTGCACTCCTGCCTCAATTAGGCTGCGATGTTGACGATTCGTTCCAGCTCTGCTGGTCTACAAGTCAGTCATAAAATGACTTTATTTTTGCTGGTGAAACACTCTGACTGCACAGCAAATAAGAGACAGAGCTTCGTCACCCCATGGTTAAAAATGTAGGCAACCTCGTTCTCCGGAGGTGCGAGATGTTCAGCGCCATCTTCCCCATGTAAACGTACTGGGGATTCTTTTGTTTGAGGGCTTGCTTTTCTTCTCTGGGGAATATTTCTAAAGGAAAATCCGTACAGCACAGGAACCTCGAGGCCTCGTGGGGTTGTAAAAGTGGTGGTGACAACCCTCTTCTTCCTGGAGAAGATGCCTGAGGTCACGCTCTGCTCGGCCTCCAGAGTCTGAAGTGGAAGAGAAGCCCTGGCCTAGTGGGTATTTTTCTGATTATACCTTTTGCATTATAACAGCTCAGTAACAAACAGGTCTAGGCGGCAGAGTTTTAATGCCTGTAAGCGTTTCTAGACTTACAGCTAGGAATGAGTTGCAAAAGTTTGAGCAATGAAGTAAAAAAACCTTTCAACAACCGGTT
This sequence comes from Coccyzus lansbergi, assembly GCA_033558105.1. NCBI lineage: Eukaryota > Metazoa > Chordata > Aves > Cuculiformes > Coccyzidae > Coccyzus > Coccyzus lansbergi. The sequence continues at coordinate 803,257 of JAUMJK010000061.1, forward strand.
AATCCCTAAGGAAAAGGAGTCTGTCGGTCTCTCTCTGTGTTGTTTCCGTCTGAGGTTCGAGGTCACAATTCTCTGTGCATATTTATATTTTCTATTCTTTTCGCTCAAACTCTTTCCTTGGGCCTGAGGTTCCAGGTTGGCTTCTGCAGCAGAGGATGAGTTCAGGGGGCGCCTCCAATTCCTCTCTTTGTTTAGAAAACAGAAATACCTGCTTTTTTACAAGTGTTATATTAGTACAGACCAGTTAGACTGGAGCACGCTCTGACCTGGCTGCATTGTGAGCTCCAGCCTGTTGGGTTTTTATGCCGAAGTGAAAATGAGCTGTTTCCCTCAAGCATTCAAGGCCGATTGTGCTCATGGGTCTGACGTTGGTTGCTCGATAGGAACTCATTCACGGTGTGTCTCATCAGTGTACGAGCTAGAGATGTTCCTCACGGTGTCCATGAGTGTAGAAGCTCAGTTATTTCAGATTAGTAGATATTTCCTCCGCAGAATTTTCTATTATCAAATAATAATATTAAGAAATGGATTAAAAAACAAATAGAAAACCTACTCAAAACCCACTCGAACTCTAGCACGTTGTTTCTTCTCCTCCCATTTCCTTTAACATCAGACGTTCTTTTTCTTTCATTACAGCTGCTGAATAGATTATTCATGAGGTCTCTCACCAATACTCAAGCATCACTCTCATTGTTGCCAGAACCTCATTGGTGTCACACAGATTTTCAGCCCATGCCCATATCTGATTATCTGTGGAAACAACCTTTCAATGGGGCTTTTTACCGAGTAATTTTGCTAGCGAGCTTTGAAGGACTAATTTCAGTTTCATGACAATAGCAATAAGGTCAAGTTGTATTTCTGTGCTGCTTTTCACATCACCAGGCATTCCAGGGCACCGAAACCCTCTCCACGAGGAGCGGGGCGTGCGCAGGACAGCGCGGCTGTTGTCGGGGACTGGCCACGTCCTGCGTTCGGCTCTCCCGGAGCCACTCGTCAGGTGGCAAGGAGGCTCAGTCGAGCTGGAGGTTGTTCCCAACCAACAACATGTTCTCCTTTTATGTTGTGTTGCATCTAGAGTAAGACTGAGAGGAGCACTGAGGCTGATAAACGGTATGATATGGCCTCAAGCTCCTCCAGGGGAGGTTTAGGCTGGACATTGGGAAAAATTTTTCCCAGAAAGGGTGATTGAGCAGTGGCAGAGGCTGCCCAGGGAAGGGGTTGAGTCACCTTCCCTGGAGGGGTTTAAAGTGGATGAGGTGCTCAGGGACACAGGTTAGAGATTGATGGGAATGGTTGGATTCTACGATCCGGTGGGTCTCTTCCAACCTGGTTATCCTGTGATTCTGTGGTATGTGGTGAGGGTAAGCTAGAATGTTCTGCAGTGATTCGAGGGCTGTCAGCAATGCAATAGCCAGAAATCCAGGAGGCTTAATCAGTGCTGGAAGCAGTGTGACTCGACGAACTTGTCTGCAGATGCTTCGGCTCTAATCAGAATGAAACCTCAGCTGCTGAATGTGCCTAAAATCCCAGGAATATACATGAGCCATGGAGATCTGCCAGCACATCTGGGAGTACTAGTGACACCTCCTTGATCTCTGGAAGCTCTTTTACAGCAGACTCACCACTCTAGAGGTGTGGGGTTCTGCCCAGGTGACAGGAAGAGATGCTGTGCTCTTCCAGCTCCTGAGCAAGAGGTACAGGAACCACTCTGATCTCCTCTAACAGCCCTGCCTGTTCACAAACACTGTGTGAGAGCTATTGGTCTGAGTATTAAGTTGTGGTGACAAACCTGCCTTTCATTCTTGTGCCTCCTTGGTGACTTTGCTCGCACAGATGCCACAGGACACCTGTTGTATCAGAGCTGCCCTGACCTGAAATGATCATTTTGTGCCATTTGCCAGTCCCTGAAAACTAATTTCTAGGAACTAAAGAGGCAGAAGCAAAAGATTGGCTGTGCTGCATGAGCTCTCTTGAAATATGAGGTCAATCAGACGTGGGCTCAACGTCAGAGTAAATTCAAATTTAATCAGAACTGACCTGATTGTCCCCTAGAAGAAACTAAATTAACAGTGTTCGGTAGCGAAGTGTCTTTATTCTTTGCTTCTGTTCATGGGTCGTGCTCCAGTAAACCTAGTTTTGCTTTTCGACTCAGTTGGAATTCCTGTTTCTTAAGTGCAAAAGAGGCTAATCATAGAGTAGAAAATAATTTGACTTGCTAATGGCAGGAGAGAAAACATTTACAGCGACCACAAGTATTTTGAGGATTACGGGGTAGATCGTCCTTCTGAAAGCGTGTTTCTGGCGACGTGTTTGAGCAAGGAGGCAGAGGAAAGGTTTGTGAGCCGTGGCAGGCAGGTCTCCGTCTTTCTCCAAAGCTGGGGCAGAAGAACGTTGGCAGGGGAATCAAACTCCTTCTTCGTTAGTGAAGCCTGCCCCCAGGTTTCCTAGGCACGAACTCAGGAAAATATTTATTAGGCACAAAAAACCCCAGAGGAGATGTGTCTCTCGCACAGAAGGTGCTTTCTGAGGAGGGAGAGGAGATGTTCTGTGTGGACCTTCAGCCCAGCTTTGCTTTTTTGAGCTATTCTTCTTGGCAGGCGGAGCTGGCTCCGTGCAGCAGGGAAAGCTGTGAGTTTTGCTGGGTGCTACTCCCCCCCGATGACATCAGAGGTCGGTCATTACCATGCGCTGTGGGAGTCCCTGGCGCTGCGGCGCGGCCCACAATGCGGCGCTTGTTGGACTTGTTATCATAGTGGAAACTACTGTGCAATGAAAGCACAGTCATGCTGCCTCATGTTTAATTGAGAGATGGCAAATCTCTTCCCAAAATACTCCGGCTACTTGTATTGTATGACAAATGTGTTTTTCTTTGCCCCTTCGTCTGTTTCCCTCCCCCCGGCTTTTCCTCTTTGGATGGAAAAAAGCTTCATTTTTGTTATATATGAACGTTGTGGCTTAGCGGTTGACTCCTCTTGGAAAAATCCCCCAACATTGTTACCCTCTGAGCCTATAGTTTTCATTCTGAAGCTTCCGATCTCTAATGTATTTCAGGCTCCCTGGGACTTGCTGGGTTTATTTTCCCTTTTCTTTTTTTTTTTTTTTTTCCAGTTTGGCATATTCAGAACTGGTCTTTAAGTTGCTTCTCAAGGTTATTGCACGTCCATTCTGATGCTGAGCATCATAACAGGAGAGTTCTTGCAGGACCTGGTCAGCAGGGATGTCTTTCGACCTCCAGAGGGTGAGGCAAAGGACCTAGAGAATCATAGAATGACCAGGTTGGAAGAGACCCACTGGCTCATCGACTCCAACCATTCCTATCAAACACTAACCCATGTCCCTCAGCACCTCGTCCACCCGTCCCTTAAACCCCTCCAGGGAAGGTCACTCAACCCCCTCCCTGGAATTGTCATAAAATTGTAGAATCACAGGATGGTTTATGAAAGGACCTCAAAGCCCATCCAGATCCCACCCTCTGCCAAGGGCAGGGACACTTCCCACTGGATCAGGTTAACATTAAATCAATAAACCAGGCCAGCTCTCTATCAATTTTGTTCCTATCAGGTAGAATTTCCAGAGTCAGAGAGGGAAGCTCAGCTGGTTTTTGGGTCGGTGCTTGTCATCTCCTTGGAGGGCAGTTTCTCCAGCCAGCTCAGTCGCTTGCACCTTTCCCTCTCTCAAATGGGATGTCAGTGCAGCTCCTTTACAAGTTCTACTCTGAGACTTCCCTGTTAGAATAATCATAGAATAGAATCATAGGACAACCAGGTTGGAAGAGACCTGTCGGATCATCGAGTCCAACCATTCCCATCAAACACTAAACCATGTCCCTCAGGACCTCGTCTACTCGTCCTTTAAACACCTCCAGGGAAGGTGAATCAACCACCTCCCTGGACAGCCTATTCCAATGCCCAGGGACCCTTTCCATGATAATACTTGAGTTGCTCAAGTCAGCACTGTCTGCGGTTCTGGAGATGCTCCCCCTGCGCCAGACGAGACCTTTTGTTCAGTGTTGAAAAAGCTGGGAGTAATAAATGTCCCTTTTTTCTCCGTGAACTACGGGAATAATAATCCACGCTGAGTTTCAGTTAGTGACTGAAGCCGTGTGCTACAAAGCTGATGGAGTCGCTAGTGGGAATACTTGTATTTTTTGTTAATTTAATATTAACTTATGATTAATAACTACGGATTTATCGTGGTGTAGCTGCAACCACCTTTCAGTAAATGCAGTTTCACGTGAACCAATTTTGCTGTACACGATGAACCTGGATTTTCTTATCGACTGATATTTGGGGATATTACTTTAATATTTTACCCAACTTTCAGCTACAGCTATAATTTCCTTGCTAGCTAATCCCCTTGTATTTGGAAGCAGCATCGGTTTGGTGTGAGGCATGTGAATATCCGCTCATCACGCTCAATTCAAATAGGAGACTCGAATATGCTAACGAACACGCCAATTAATGTGGCAAAAACTTTGAAGATACATGGTAATTACAATACTTTTTTGTTTCCGAGTAGCTTTCGGGGAAGATGTCTGAAACTTCCTTCTTAATCTCCAATCATTAGAGTGGAAATGCTCTTTGTTAGATCGATGAAAGTGCCTTTAATGGTCTTTGTGCACCAGGAAGCTGGAACTAAATATACATCTGTGTATAAAGTGTGTGTGTGTGTATATATATATGGAATTATTTTCAGATATAGGGAAATATGTGATATAGGAGCATGTTCCAGATAATTCAGCTTAAATGGTTTCAGATGCCTGGATAACTGTTTGCTTAAGTGCAGTGCCCGATGGAATAGTCTGCTTTGTAAATTGTGAAAAAGACCTTGTTTAGGGCTATCTGCAGAGGTAAATGCTTCGCAAAGATTAAGTCTGTTGTCTGTGCCGGAGTTCCTCTGGAAAATTCCTGTCTGGATTTAGCGTGCACTTGGACCATGCCGGAATCCTCTGGCCAGTTCGGATACAGGTAGTTCAAAAAAGTTGTTGAAAACCCCCAGATGGCTCAGTCGGAGCCTTTAGAGGGCTGGAAGCCGCGTTTCAGCGAGAGATATTCTATCCTATGTAGCTCATTCAAGAGGTTAAGAGGTGACATCCTCAAAAATTGAAAAGGGAGAGATGTTGAATGCAGAAGGTGAAAAGGAGGCAGACGCTTGCCAGGGAGAGAGGAGACAAAGGGGCTTATAATTCCCATTAGTGCTTGCTGCGGGCTCGGGGTGGGGGTCGTGCAAAGCCTTTTCCCTGCACACTGATCGCTTTTCCCTGCGCAGGAGTGGGGCAGTGCACCAAGGCTTGTTGTCCATTGCCGGTAAACCTTAAATTAGGGGGTTTCAACCCAAAAGATCTTTTGATCTAGAAGGTGGAATTAGTTCAGAGGAGTCCTGCGCTCTAAGTAATGCAGGAAGGTCATATGGAATTAGCAGGAATATGTTTTTTCTCTCCTTAAAATTTATCAGTGCTCTATCTGGTTGCTCTATCTGGTGGTTTCTTTATGATCCATCCCTGAGTCTCCCAGTTGGGTCCAGTGCCGCAGAGCCGCTTGGCTCAGAGAATCCCAGGGTTTTATGGTCCAAATGCAGATGCTACAGTGGATGAGAGAAATCACTGATGTGGAGTTTGGGTTTCAATCGGCTCTCCTTTCCGATCCTCCAGGCTAATTTGATTCCCAGAGTTTTGTAGACACTGAGCTGCAATTCTAGTGAAGATGCTGAGTGGAAGAGTTGACCTGGTGCTGCTTCTAGCTGGATGCGGTTATCAGTTCTGGCTGGTTACGTTAACTCCTACTTAAAATTTTGCCTTTACTCTGTGCGCATCCTACTCAAATATTCTGATGTGTTTGGGTTTGTTTATTTTTCTTATACCTTATTACAACTGAAGAAGTTGAGGCACAGGAATTTGATAGGAATGGTTGGACTCGATGATCCGCTGGGTCTCTTCCAACCTGGTGATTCTATGATTCTATGGTACGTGGTGAGGGTAAGCTAGAACGTTCTACGATTCTATGATAGGATTCTATGATTCTGCGATAGGAAAAGCAGCAGTTCTGGTGATGCTTTTGAAAAGAGCACAGAAATCCTTATTTTAAATAGGGTAAAAAGCAATAGTGACTTGCCTCTGAAATCCATATATCCTCAATAGTATGAAAAATAAGCATTTTAGGCCTCTGCTTTTAAGTGCTTGGGTTTCTCTTTAGAGAATAATGCTGTAATACTGCCTGGGATGATGTGTTTCTGTCCAGTTTTCGAGAGGTTGGCTGGAACGGAGAAGGTGATGAGCTTTTCCTCGCTTTCTCTTTGATGTTGTAGCACTATTGCAAACCAGACCTTTATCCCACAGAATTAGTGAAAGGATTCCTGCACTGTGGTCGAGCATCTACCTTAGAGCGCTCACTGCTTGAGTGTGTAGAGCACATTAGTTTTAAAGCAGCATTATAAACGAGTGATTCTTTTAGATAATGCATTGCTGGGATGTGCCTGGAAGGTCCCATCAGCCGCGGCTTCAGTTGGACAACTCATTGAACCCAATTGCTGGGCAAACTGAGCCAGTTGAAACCATAAACAGTTGCAGGGAGCTTTGAACACCTCTTCTATGTTTTCTCCCCTCTTTCCGCTGTTGAAAGACAACTGCTGCAGTGACTCTGCTCCCGTATAACGAGACAGACCCACAATGAGCTTCCATCTCATCCTTTACTAGGACCGAATATTGTGCCGCTGGTAGGAACGTTCCTACCCCAGTCCCCCCTAAGCTCTGTAGGCGAGAATTAGCTTTCCTCCTGCCACTCCTTCTGTCCTTAAAGCATGCGAACTCGGCTTTGTGAAACTTTATCCCGAGAAGAGATTAACTAATGTTCACGTGAGTATTTCAGTGTGTTTTGTTCTGCTGTTTCCCCTTTTAGGTGACAGCGAGATTGTAAATAATATGTACGAGACCGACCCTGATCTCCTTGCTGGCGAAAGCGCAGAGGAGGAAACAGAGGACAGTATTATGTCCCCCATCCCTGTCGGACCTCCGTCGCCCTTTCCCACCAGTGAGGACTTCACTCCCAAGGAGGGCTCACCCTATGAAGCTCCCGTCTACATTCCTGATGACATTCCAATCCCACCAGATTTTGAACTCAGAGAATCTTCGATTCCAGGGGCAGGGCTAGGGATTTGGGCCAAAAAGAAGATCGAAGTTGGGGAAAGATTTGGACCCTATATGACAGTACAAAGAAGCACATTAAAGGAAACAAACTTTGGATGGGAGGTAAGCGAGCTGGACGCGATAACCACATTCATTTGTCTTCTGTGCAAACTGTTGATGAAGCCAAATTGAGTCCTGGGGACGGAAGGAGGGACGTTGCTAATGCTGTATTTCCCTGCATTATTTTGCATCCCCGATTACGTGCGGTATTTAAAAAAGCAGCAGAAACCCTTTTTAAGAGAGCTGGTTGGGCTTACGAACACTTGCTCTGGCACCATTTTAGAAGGTTGGTTTTAAATTATGTCGGGTCACTTCTTAAAGTGCTTGTCATTTCCAGACGGTGTTCAGAACTTGTCACAATGGAAGAAATGTGATGAGTCGCATCATGTTTTGTAGTCGGGTGTGTTACCTTTGACTCCCAGTCCATGTTAGCCGTGCAGGTGCTATTAACTGGTCATAGAGAAATAGCATGTACCCATTAACACCCTGAGTGTTTTTGAGTTCTCAGTCTGCGGCAAAGGTAAAGAAATGTGAAAGTCATTTTTCCCTAAGAGCTAAACAAAACCCAGTCTTCGAGAGAACACCCACCCCTATCCCAGAACTCGCAGCTTTCTCCTTGCTTTTCTGGGATTACTCCAGGAATCATCTTAGTCTCTTCTTCTCCTGTGTTCTTGATTGGAAAATCTCCATCCCCCGTAGAATTGCCATAACTTCTAGTAGATTCTGTGAACAGTGAAGTGTAGCCGAGGGTTTATGCCTAATGTCCACAGCCCTATCGTAAAGCATCTCATGTCCATTATCTGGTATCTGGTTGCTCCTGTTCAGCCCCGTGTGCCCCCAGCACTCCAGGACCTCTGCTGCCCAGTGGATCTGCTGTGGTTTTGTCTCCATGTGAAGCTTCCCCTGGGGCAGCTGGTTCTGAGAGGTGTGGCTGGCAGGGACTCACACGGTGTTTGCTAGACCAGCCTTGCCCCTCAAAATAAGTGGAAGCTGAATTTTGTCTCCCTTTTGTTCTGGGTGAAGCAGTAACTTGGCCTGTTTTATCCTCCGGACGTTATCTGATGTGAAGCTGTGGTTTAAAAAACTATTGGAGTTCAGAGCTAAGAGATAAACTGATCTAAGTTACCCAGTGCCGCAGACACAGGAGCCCTGTGTTCTGCGAAAACGAGGTCACTAAGGCCAAGCTTAAGCATTAACATTTTAAATTGTGTCTGATTATATTTACACTCTTGATTGTGAAGTCTGAAAAACCGGATTCTGTGAAACTCGAAGAAGTACTCGTATGCCCAGATGGTTTTGTTTACTTTTGGATGTGTCCGCAGTGTAGGAAAAAGCAAAAACACTCACTATAAACCCAAAACTCAGTCATGTTTTGTTGTTCTGCGGTAGGAAGTGTCTGAAGAGCCAAAAATCAGAGTCTGGCTGGATGAGTCGAGAGTTTCCTCTTCTCTCTCGTTCTCTCCTCATGCAGGGAAAGGAGGGAGATTCGGCTGCGAGTTCTGCCTCCCTCTCCCCCTGGCCAAGGCCATCAGCAGCTTGTCTTTGATAGCTGCTTATCTTGTCAATAGCATTAAAAACTATTCGATTAGCCTTATGGTATCAGCTTCAAAACATGGTTCTGGGGGGAAACCATCCTTTTTTAATATCCTGGAAGTCCGCGTGTTCCAGGGAAGCTGTAGGTGTGAGGCAGCTTGAGATACCTTGTGTCTCGGTCACACTGAGGTCTCTCTGAAAAGGAGCACAGATTTCCTCTAGGGATATGCAATATTGGTTATTCGTAGGCTGTGTTGTGGCAGTGGCTCCTACAGAGAGCGGAATTATCTTTTTCTAAAACCAGTTCCTATAGGTGGCAGTTGGGTGTCGGGGGTTTTTAAGACAAAGTTTCTTTTGGACCACAGAGTCATCCTCCTCCTCGGCTGCTGGAAGTCAGACCACATCTGAGTAACGCAGATCTTTTCTTCTATGACCTTAAGCAAAACTTTTGTCCTTGTGTTTGGTACTTCTTACAAAAGTTTGTATTTACATTCGCTTCTGTAAGAACCGTTCCCGCTATCTGCTCTGCACCGAGTGCCAGGCCTGATAGACGCTGTGATAATTAACCTCGCTCTGCGTTGACTTTGCGATACTCTTTATTTTCATAGTGGAATTGAACAAATGTTCTCTCTCTGTGGCCCTCCGTGTGTTGCAGCGGCAGCTTTTGTTCTCTGCTTTGGCAGGTACGTTTCACACCTGGAAGGAAGGACTATTTGTCCTCCATCAGAGGGCCTCAAACACTGTCTCCGACCCACGCTTGACGCTATCTCTCTTGCTTGCGCTTGCAGATACCTTGGGAAGTTTTGCAACTCCCTTTATGTTTAAAGAAAGTTCTGAAATAAGGGGTTTTGTCACTTGTTTCGCTTGGGAATCATAGAATCATAGAACAACCAGGTTGGAAGAGACCCACTGGCTCATCGAGTCCAACCATTCCCATCAATCACTAACCCATGTCCCTCAGGTCCTCATCTACCTGTCCCTTAAACACCTCCAGGGAAGGTGAATCAACCCCCTCCCTGGGCAGCCTCTGACACTGCCCAATGACCCTTTCTGGGAAAAACTTTTTCCTTGAATTCTCATAAATGCATTTCCTTCTGTCCAGCCAGGAGGGACTGGGCCAGCACCGGGTGGATCCGTGCCCTACTTTATCTACTCTTCACTCCCTGGTTTCTGTATGTTCTTCATCCAACGTTTGCTTTGTGGAATATGTTTTTGAAAATATTCTTTAAATTAAACCCCACCCCGTATTCAAGGGCCTTTTTTGCCACAGGATGGCAGCGAGTGATTCATGCTCGTTTCACGAAAATAAATGAGATGTGTCGCTCTTCCGGCCGCCGCCCCTCGCGGAGATGATTCAGCCGGGGCTTGGATAGGACGGTGTGTGTTCCCTCGGTGCCTCATTCCCTGACACTGCTGCACTGATTGTGTTTATCTACCTTATTTTCCTTAAAAGACGCCACCCAGACTAAAAGCCTGGTGATTATTTAGTGTGACGTGATTGCCTTTCTGCTCGGTTCTCCTGATCCTATTACTTCCTTGCCTGCTGACACAGAACACACCATTCCACGTACCCCGAATAAATCACTGTGATTTCCCTCTGTTGCCCCTGGGACCTGGGAAAAAAAAAATCACTGCGTAAGAATTTTGATCAATTTATGGAGTAAATGATGATATTTCTCAGAGCAGCATTTATTTTGCTAAATGAGAAGAATGGGAATGGCATCTTGGAGGGGAATTTAGCAACTAGATTCCGGGGAACTGGGAAGACATCAGATGTGCTTTTGGCTTGGTTTGCTTCAGAGGGTAAACACCACCAGTAAAACATAGTTATTAGTTCCTTTGATTTTATATTTAAACAGAGATGAGTTGCTGAAGCACAGGAGACTTCCCTTATACCAAAGCGTAGAGGCAGGTAGCTTCGTTATGTATGAAAACCCAGTGCTTTCCTTTAGTACTGCAGGATGAGGATAGAGGCTGTCCCGTGACAGACAAATAACAGTGGAAAAATGAAGAGCCGGCAGCTAAGGATGCAGCGAGCATTCTTGGCATCACGTCCGCGCCAGTGGAAAACTCTGCTGCTTTCTGAACAGGCTTCATAGTGTCCCTGATTCTTAGCAATTCACCCTCCCTCTTCCCTCTTCTAAATTTTGGTGTGAGGGTCTTTCCTTTGTTTATTTTGGTTGTCTTTTTAGAAATACTCATAAATGCCAAGGGAAATTTACTTCGGCTCGGCCTTGCTGGCCAAGAGGAGAATTATGTTGTATTTCCTTGGGTCTTAAAAAACATTCAAAGAGGAGTGAGACACTGAAAATTCTTCTAGCTCTGATGGTTTTGTTCTGCCTCCCAGTTAAAAGTGTGCAGCCCAAATCTCCTCATCTCACTCTAGAGCTGATGCAGTTCCTTAAAGCTGGTCTGTCCTGTTTCTTAATAAAGATGCTAAAAGACCTTGGAAGTCCTTGGAATCAGCAAGGACCTCCCAAGCCCAGCTGGCCCCCATCTCTCACTGACATTCTCTCAGACTGGAAGGATGTGATGACATCTCATTGTAGTTTTTCATGTGTTTTCTGATTCATTCATTCATCCATGAAAAACTTCCTCCTAATCTCCAGCCTAAATCTCCCCTGGAGGAGCTTGAGGCCATTCCCTCTCGTCCTGTCCCTTGGGAGAAGAGCCCAGCTCCCTCCTCTCCACAACCTCCTTTCAGGTAGTTGTAGAGAGTAATGAAGTTTCAATGCTCTCACAGTTAACAAGACCTGGAAGCTGACTCTTCCCCTACCTCACGATGGTCTCCTAAGAGCAGGACGCAGGCCGTACACTGCGCAGAAAACCCAAGTATTGATGTTCTCCCCACAGCCTTTCTCTGGAAAGGGGATGGTCTCCAGCTCGTACAAAGCTGAGCAACTTTATTGGCCCAAAATCACATGGTATTTAGAATATTTAGAGTTCAGTAAGTTCTTTTTCCCCTTTGAGATAATTTTTTTTTCACCTAACTGCCACATTTCGGTCTAAAGCAAGAGTTTTGTAATGCACCTAGATGTACGTTCTACTGCGGATACCTCTTAGTGGCCAAGGGCTTATCTGGGCTTATCTCAAAAATAGGAATGGTTGGACTCGATGATCCGATGGGTCTCTTCCAACCTGGTTGTTGTGTGATTCTGTGATTCTGTGGGAACTCCCAGTGCGCTCCGATGTTCTCTTTATCTTACAAACCCACAGATTCTTCCTTTTCCAGAACTATTAAAGCCAAACAAAATGTGGAGAAGCACACCAAGCTCCAGCACTTCCACAGCTGCTCCCTCCCTGCAAGAGCATCAGATGCTTTCACGGAAAGGGGTCATTTTTCACGGAAATGGTCACTGGGCATTGGAATAGGCTGCCCAGGGAGGGGATTGATGCACCTTCCCTGGAGGTGTTTAAGGGATGGGTGGACGAGGTGCTGAGGGACATGGGTTAGTGTTTGATAGGAATGGTTGGACTCGATGATCCAATGGGTCTCTTCCAACCTGGTGATTCTATGATTTCCCGTGCCTAGTGTTAGAAACCTGCCCCCAGGCACGTGCTGCTGGCTTCTGGTTCAGGTAAAGAGGCGAAAAACACAAAGCAAGGAGGGATGTGGGCAACCTGCTCGCTGTATCACAAGCAAAACCCCATAACTGAATCCACTGAGGGGACTTCATTTATTAATTTCAACCCCAGACAAAAATGAAAAATGCACCTTATGACGTCCGAGTGAAACGACTGAGATTTGTACCATTTTTTGTCGTTTCACTAAATCCTTCAGTGTCGGGGTTAGAAGAATGAGGCTTGTTTTTGGCCCAAGAATGCTGAGATATCTTGCTCTATCTTAGGCACTTCTCTAAAACATGGGTATATAAGGAATTAAGGAAAAAAAAAAAAAAAAAAAGAAGAGACAGGGGAAGGGAATGACTAAGAATACCTCCTGATATTTCTCCTTTATTTCCATAAGGGGTAATAACTCATGAGCAATCCGGCAGAGGGCACTTTCTTTAAATAGAACGTTCTGATTCACAAGCAGAAAAAGAAAATAAATATTTTCATTGCGTCTTTGAGAGACATCCATGAATACCAGCTTCTGAAATAGTATTTTATCATCCATGCTTAAAAAAAAAAAAGGGGGAAAAGGAAAAAAAAAAAAGGAGGAAAAGAAAAATCCCACAAATAGCTCAGTGGTGACCACGGGGTTTGAAAAATAGCTCTTTTCGTTGTCGAAAGCCTTGCAGAATACAGGGAACTGCTTCTTCCTCTGGAATGTTAACCTTCGTAGAAGTCCAACCTCGATTTTGTTCGTTCCCAGAAAAGCTGGGCTGGTGGAGCATGGGAACACAGGCAGCTTTTGTAAAGGAAATGATCAATAAGTTAGAGTTAAACAGAAATACCCACAGGACTGTCAGGGAGGCATCGCGCTGTGAGCTCTTTCAGCTGCAATTTCAGAATCAGAGAATGACAACGTGGTTTGGATTGGACGGGACCTTAGAGCCTCTCCAGTCCCACTCCTGCCATGGGCTCCAAGCCCAAGGTTGTTACTCAACTTGGAGTCAAGACTTCAATACTTGTGATGGTTGGAGTGGTTGGACTCAATGATCTGGTGGGTCTCTTGCAACCTGCTGATTCTATGATTCTTTGAGTTTAGACTCCAAAGGTCTGTGACATCAGCAAACCTTTCCATGAACCTCATATTTGTTCCTGGTTAATGATGAAGTCTGAAGGGTTTGATTTAGATTCCTTCACCTCAACCTGAACCATAGAAAAACTGACAGTGGTGAATTTTCCCGAGTGAAATGTTACATTAATTGCTTTTAAGGAAAGGGGAAATCACATTCTCTGCGAAATCCGGCATCGTCCTCTTCTTCTTGTAGCAAATATGGAGCAGCACTGTGGATATGGAAAACTGCAAGTGTGGCAGCTCTTCCTTAATGGGATTTAACCCTTCATCCATTTGGTTGCTGCCTGTTGTGCTCTGGAGATGCCAGGGAGTTCCGTCGCTGTATCTAGAGGGGAAAGTGAAAAGCTGGGTCTGTCACACTTTCTGCAGTAGTACGACATAGGTGGCTCTTTGTTTTTCCCTTGGTGACATCTTTAATTATTTATCTTTTCCTCTTGGTGTGTATTTCGTCCCAGCAAAGTCCTGGGACACCTCCAAAATAAGACAGTCCTGATCCTGAAAGGTCCCAAACATGGCCTGTTTATCCAAGGAATGTGTGAGGCTCAGTTTGAGCCACGTTAATGGAAGAATCGTGTCTGCAGGAGGGGGCCCAGTGGCAGAGAAGGTGGTGAGTTGGACAGTTGGAGTGGAAGGTGTCTTTCCGTGGGGAAATTGTATCACTAACCGTGCGCTCGGCTTCTCAGGGCGTGACTCAGCCCTGCTGCTTTGTGAGGGGTTGGTGTGAAATATCCACCTCGACTCGTTTGTGCATCTCTCTCTTGTTTCCTGGTTCTCTCTGCCCTCTGGAAACAAACAGATGATGGGACGGTCGGCAGCCCAGGCCTCAGTGGGAGCTGGTAGCGTCCTCGGGCTCCAGGCTGGTGACAGTGCGCTCTGTCTGATGTGTTTGCACTGACTGGAGACGCGCAACTTCAAGTGGGTTGTGTAAATAAGGGAGAGGCATCTCTCTCGGAAGGCAAAGTCAATCTGTGTACACATCGGGGCTAGAGCGCAGTTCGTCAGAACTTGCCATCCCTTACTCTCTTAGCCCCAGAAACGCGTAAAATGTGCTTTAAAAAAACCTAAAGTTCTTTTCACCAGCGAGCATCCTCACCCTGCTTGTGCGTGTCCCTCAGCAGGGCTGATTTTGGCTGCTCCTGGCAACGCGTTGCTGGTGAATTAACACTCCACTGTGCCCTGGAAGGAGGGCAATGCTCAGGAATGACACAGAGGTTGAGAAGCCCTCGTCTTTAGGAATCACCTTTCTGTTTAATGCATCCTGTCTGCTCACCGGCATCGATCTGCCGCCTGCAGCCCACTCGTGCCTGTGTTTGCTTCGAGCCCCTTTGCTCGGGGCGCAGGAGCGGGTATTTTCTTCCGTTTGATCTGATTAGCGAGCAGCACGTTTCTTCCCTTTCGGATAATGCCCTGGCCAGCCCTCGCTTTAATTGTACATCTCATTGTGTCATCCCTGTTCAATCACGGTCAAAAATACCTACATTTCACCCTTGTCCCCCACCTCCCTTTTCCCATTTAGATCTCTCCGAAGTCCATTCTACCTTATCAGCACAGTAATTTCACGAGCAGAGGTAGGATTTCTGCCGTTTAGGCCTCGGCCATTGTCTGTCGCAGCTGCAGTCAAGATAAACCCTCACCCAGAACAAAGTTGGAGTGACCTTTTACAAGCAGAATCTGCCTTGTTTCCCTCCAGACTAATTTATCAGCCTTCATTTCAGCCTAGTCTCTCAGCAGAGGCCTGAAAGAACATTACAGAGAGCATGAATGAACAGGGGGATTAAGATGCTTGGCTAGTCCCTCTTTTTCATCAGACACCTTCTGGATTTACTGGGATGTAAGCTGTAAATGACCGTAAGTGGTGAACTGCCTTAAACTTGGAGTGAGGGAAGGGACGGGGTGGGAGGGGGAAGTCGCCAACGCCAAACATTTGGGGAAGAGAAGCCGTGGGGGGGACTGGATAAACCTCCTGTCTCCGAGTCAGAAAGGGGTCGGGCTGAGCAGTAAGCGAGTCCCCCCCAGCTCTGCTGGATGTTAGACGCAGGCTCCGTGGTTTTGAAGGAGATGCCAGGAGGGGGTACGGGCTGTGTGGATCCCTGCCTCGCCGTCACATGGCCTCCAGCTTTCTCAGAACCGTTAACGAGGGGCTCTTGCAAATTTAAATCCTATTTATTGATTTAAGGGAAATATTAACCACCTTCCCTGGAGGGGTTTAAGGTGCGGGTGGATGAGATACTGAGGGACATGGGTTAGTGTTTGATAGGAATGGTTGGACTCGATGATCCGATGGGTCTTTTCCAACCTGGTGATTCTGTGATTAACAACTGGATTCCGTATGTGTGTCCTAAAAGTACTTTCTGTGCAGCAGAGCAGCAAAACTTTAGCTGGGAGCATGATTTGAATGCTGTGAGAGCTGAAATCTCTTTAAGGTGAACTTGACAAGTGTCCAAGAGCCTGATAGGAAATAGCAGATCCACTCTTAGCAGACGACAGCAGCAGCGCAAAGGACTTGCTGTGAGGAGGTGAATAAATATTTGTCTCATGAAGGAGGAGAGAGCTGTCAGCTGTGGTTTGGGTGAATATCTTGTCTGTACATCAGCAGCTGTTGTTAGCTTAGTGGAATTGGCTAATTCCACCCCTAATGGCACAGGACATTGTTGTTCCAGAAGTAAGTTGGATCCATCTAGACACGGAATTCAGGATGGTTTAGGAGATTCTCTAGAGGCCACTTTGGTAGAAGATCTAGTGCAACTTAAACATTCAATAGAGGAGGAAAAGGTGCAAGTCAGAGAGAGGGAAGGGCAATGAAGACCTTTATATTTTCTTATTTTATGACTCTCCTCTTCAGGCTGCCAGGAACATAAACTTTACTGACACACGATATTCCATAAGGTGCTCCATAGATCTGCATTTACTTTCCGATATCGACGTGTGCGGCTCATGCCCCCCAACACATTATTTCTAAAAAAAGATTCTATTTGTTGAGGGTTAAACCTATGCAAATTCAGTCTGGTTGCTGTTGCTGGTAAACTGGGAGGCTTTTCCTGCTTTTCAGAGTTGCTTCGTTTTATAAAGGGCTCGTGCGCGTGTGGCACAGATCAGTAAATGCATGTGTGAATTTATTGCTTGCTATAAACTGTAATTGGCAGGAGCAGGAATAGAGCAAATTCAGAACGTGAATGATAAAATACTGATACTGTATCCTTTAATTTATTACCTGTATTATCCCCACTCTACGTTTTTCCACTCCGTTCTCTCTCCTTTATGAGTTGTGTTTTCACTAGACTGGCGTTTTCCTACTCTGATGAATTAACTGTCAATTGAAGTTAGTGAGATAAATCAAAACAAATGGACAGGCTGCTCTGTATTGACTTTCTCACTGCCTGATGCTGAAAGCCGCGTTCTGAGCACTGAGCTGCTATTATACTCACTTGGGTCTAAACGAATATATATAAGAAAGAAGGAGTTGGGGGTGGTAGGTGTTCAGTTGCATTTTCCCTGTCTTTGTTTAATCTGGGATCTTGTCAGCAATGAGATCTGGGCCGTTTACCTGGAAAGAAGATACTTGGAGTTGTGTCAGCGAGTCCAGTGTTAAGTGGGTGTCAGGAGCCGTAGGCTGATGTCTGTGTCTTTTGAAATGTCGTCTTAGTCTGCACTAGACAGGAGGTTTTGGGGTAACTGCAACAGTTTAAGTGAAAAGGAGGACACTTTTATCAATGTGGGCTCCGACAGAACCATAACCGAGGTCTCCAGTCTGAACCAGGCGAGTTGTTAACATTCATAGAATCATAGAATCACCAGGTTGGAAGAGACCCATCGGATCATCAAGTCCAACCATTCCTATCAAACACTAAACCATGTCCCTCAGCACCTCATCCACACGTCCCTTAAATACTTCCAGGGAAGGTGACTCAACCCCCTCCCTGGGCAGCCTATTCCAATGCCCAATGACCCTTTGTGTGAAAAACTTCCTCCTAATCTCCAGCCTAAACCTCCCCTGGTGGAGCTTGAGGCCATTCCCTCTCATCCTGTCCCTTGGGAGAAGAGCCCAGCTCCCTCCTCTCCACAACCTTCTTTCAGGGAGTTGCAGAGAACAATGAGGTCTCCTCTCAGCCTCCTCTTCTCCAGGCTAAACACCCCCAGCTCTCTCAGCCGTTCCTCATAAAGATGCTGAAATCTTGACTTTTAGCCTAAGATAGCAGGTTTCTAGCCTGGTTTGTTCTATTTGTGTGAGCAGATGAGTGGTTATCAAGCACCCAGTAACTGCCATCATCAACATCCCTGATCAGACAACTCAGTGCTCCTGAGAGATTGGTAAAATAGATAGAAACACAGGCCTGTGTAAGGCTCTTGCAGGCACGTAACACGTGGTAGAGAACACAGGCTCACAGGGATGCAGGCATTCATTTTAACCTCAGCAAAGTTAGAACCGGGTGATAGAAAAGTGATTGCTTGCGTATAAACCATGAGAATAGAAAATCCATCTGCGTGTCTGCAGCAGAGCTGCTGTGGGCTGGGGATCGAATACCAGCCGCACCTCTGGGTGACCTGCGCGTGGTTTCGGGAATAAGAACAAGCATATTCCTGTCACGCAGCGCAGGGGGAAATCCTTTTGTTATTTGCTTACTTCTATCTTAAACATCTGCGCCCGAATACTTGGCTTTGAGACGCATTCTAGGTCGAGTGGATTATTTTTTGTGTGCCTATCACCCGGTGGTGTGTTGTGTCTCCCTGCGTAACCAGCACCGCGTTTAGCGAAGGCGTTTAACGCTTTCTCACCTGGAAGGGATCTTTGAAAGTTTAGTTCAAGAAGAAAAAGGTTAAAGAAATGTGTGCGTGTGGAGGAATGGACGGTGGAAAGGGGTAAAGCCTCTCAGCAGTAGGTTAATTGGAGAGTGGAATACCAGCCTAGATGGGAGCACATAGTTTCCTTGGACAATGTGCTAAAGAACTGGGAGCTGGGAAGGACCAGCTGGGATTGTTAGTGAATTAGCCGAAGTCAGAAGCTGCTGAATGGAGCAAAGAAGTAAAGGGGAAATGAAGGTTAGGGTATAATTCAGTCTAAATGAGGTGGGCCATTCACAATGCATAAAAGGGCTCTGAGCTTCCTTTCTTGGGGAAAATGGGGAGGAAAGCTCACTTTTATTTGGATGCGTGTTGAGTGCTTGATTTTAAGAATGTGCATACCTAGAGCCTACTTTTTGGAAGTGCATTATCCCACATGAGTTGGGAGGAAGCATTGAAAACGCCGTGAGCCTGAAAGACAACGCATTGAGTAGGACGGACCCACAGCCCTCATGCTGCAAAAGCAGCTCGTTTCACTCCTGCAAACTGAAACAAACGCTCTTCCTTTATTCCCTCTCTGCTTTCTTGTTAGTAATGATGAAAACTCTGCATCCAGCTGTCAGATTCCTGGGTGCTTGAAACCCACTCTGGCTTCATCCCGTCTCTACCTGGTTTTGGAGAGATTTATTATAGTGTTCGGGTAATTTTGTTAATGTTTAAGGGTTTTTTTAAATGGATGGACTACTGAAAGTGGTGTGGCAAACAGCGAGTGCCCTTGGAGGGTGTAGGCACTCAACAAATGTTGCCTATTTCATATTAAATAGATAAAACCCATTCCTTAACTGAGGGTTTCTCAGAGCAGTCTGCTGAAATCACCTTGCCCTGGTCAGGGCAGCCCCTGCTTCCGTGGACCAGGAGTGTGAATGAGGTCCACAATCGCGTGAGTTGCCTCTGACACCTTCAGTTAATCCACGTATTGACCAGCAGCTTTGGCGTGGGGGGAAATACAAACAACCCACCAAAAAACTGGTGCAGAGTGCACAAGGGGTACACGATGACAAGGAAAAACAAAGGAAGTTTGTGGTCGCAGGTGTTTTTTTTTTTTCTTTTTTGGTGTTAAAAACAAGCCCTTCAATGATACTGATCTGCAGTGCAGTGCTTGCGAATGGGATGGGGAGAGTTTTTCCATGTCCCTTCTGATGTTGTGAACCTACTCTGGCTCTGGGGCTAGTCCAGAGAAGAGCAACGAAGCTGGGGAAGGGACTGGAGAACAGACCCTATGAGGAGCGGCTGAGAAAGCTGGGGGTGTTTAGCCTAGAGAAGAGGAGGCTGAGGGGAGACCTCATTGCTCTCTACAACTACCTGAAAGGAGGTTGTGGAGAGGAGGGAGCTGGGCTCTTCTCCCAAGGGACAGGGGACAGGACAAAAGGGAATGGCCTCAAGCTCCACCAGGGGAGATTTAGGCTGGAGATTAGGAGGAAATTTTTCACGGAAAGAGTCATTGGGCATTGGAATAGGCTGCCCAGGGAGGGGGTTGAGTCACCTTCCCTGGAGGTGTTTAAGGGACGGGTGGACGAGGTGCTGAGGGACTTGGTTTAGTGTTTGATAGGAATGGTTGGACTCGATGATCCGATGGGTCTCTTCCAACCTGGTTGTTCTATGATTCTATGATTCTACCTGTGGGGAGATCATGTTGGGTCACTCATCAGATAAAGCCTGTTGGCATTGCAGCTCTATCAGACACAAAGTGCTTAAAAAGGAGTCCTTGACTTGGCTGATATTATCAGTGTGATGCCAGAAGTGCTGTGGCTGGAGGTAGAGCTTCCCCCTAGGCCCAACACAGCCTGGACTCATTCCTGTGTTCACTCCAGAGGCTTATGTCAAGCTCAGTCAATCTGAATGAGCCTCGGAGCTGGGACGGCAATAAGTGTCCAATCAAAGTATTTGATAAATCGCTTAAACAATCTCGCAGATTGCAAATTCTGTAAATGCGAGTTCTGCTCTTATTCAAAACGAGTGAATGTGACAAGACGGAGAGACAGCAAAGTCAAAACAGAAGGAGAAAAACTCAGATTCTTTGATGAGATTAAAATGCCGGCAATTTCAGGTAGGACTGTGCTGCTCGTGGAGCTCTTGAACCAATCCTTGAACCTTTATGTGGAGAATACCCAGATGGGATAAAGAAGAAAAGGCTGATTTGATGATTGCAGCATAATTTTACCTTTACTTTGGGGTGGGTGTGTTTTCCTTAATATCCTGAACGGCGTAATTTAGACAGTCAGGAAAGTTTTCTTTCTTATTAAATGGAACGACAAGTGACTGTAAAAGTCGGAGAAAGGAAATCTCAACAAACCCCAGATTGCTTTGAATGCAAAACAATTTTCCTTCTGTTGCTCAGACTGGAGCGTGAGCTTCCACGGGGGAAATGATTCTGGTGTCTCCACATGAAGGTGGAAACAAAATGTTGAAAAAAACCTCTCTGGCTCAACTTTAAGCTGGTTTGTTAACCCCTGCAGCCATGAATATGCCCAACAACGTATTTAGTGATTATGGTTTTTGCTAAAATTTTGATTATCTCAAAGAAATATGAAAGAAATCAAGTTTTTTTTTAGTGGCTTCTAGAATGAATCATCGAATCGTAGAATAACCAGGTTGGAAGAGACCCACTGGCTCATCAAGTCCAACCATTCCCATCAAACACTAACCCATGAAATCCTGTGTTTTACAAAACCTACCCAAATCGAAAAGATTTTAATAAACTACTAATGATCTGTGTTCTAGACCAGCAGCTACCAAAACACCTTATTCTACTAACCCAAACCAATCTTGAAACTCCACTAAACTCCACTTCAGCCATGTGGATATAATTGTTAAAAAAGAAAAATCCCCTTTGCCTTTTAACCATTTTTTTTTGCCCTTAAAAAGAAGATTTTTGTAAGATTTGCTAGCGGCCATTATTCTCTGCCCCATAAAACACGTGTGTTTGGCACATTGATCACGTATTAGTTAATGGAAATGAGCAGCTGTAAGGATTCCCATAAAACTCCGCAGGGTGTGTGTGCAAGGTGGGATTACTTTAAACTCTCGATTCGCTTGCGCGATGCCAGAGCCTTTATTTTCTGGTCTGTCTGTGGCTCTGTCTCGCGGATTGGGAGAGGTTAAGCTCTGGGTGTGCGTGCAAGCGTGGGTGTGCGTGCGTCTGTTGTTCCTTTCTTCTCGAAATGCTTCACCACAGTAGGCGAAATGGATGGAACACAAAAAAAGAGAGACAATAAATAGTTTCCTAACCTGGCCCGGATAATAGAGAAAGTTCGTTAGATTTATTAATCCTCATTTTCCTTTGGACTGTCAGGCTGAGAGTGACAGTAAAAAAAGCTTGTGACGACTTTGGCTAATTTGCACTCCATTCACTTTCTCATGAAAACCCATCAGGATGACTGAAGAACTGCTCTGCAATTGACCTTATTCAATGGCAGAGTGATATACTGGGAAACAGGCCAGTTTTTACAATGCCGAAAAGAGCAAATTGGACGGAATCTTTGTTCCTCTCTTTTTTTCTCTTTCCTTTTTATGCCAGTCTTGCTCTAGTTAAGCTCTCTCATTTGTTCCAGCAGTAGCTCTAGGGCTCAGGTCACCCTCGGGGGCTGCCATTGCAGGTGATCGCGGGGCTGCTTGTCTCAGAGGAGAGAGAGAAAGGGGAGCGCCCGAGGACTCTGCCGCGCACAGAGAGTCTAAGGCTCAGCCAGATGTTCAGGGGCAGGAGGCTGGTTTTGTCATCGCACGCAGAAATTGCCAGTGCTCGAGCATCCAGCAACCAGGAGAGGTGAGGAATGTCCACACACGAGGTCTTCCTCCCTCCTTGGATGAGGCATTAAAGCTGGTGGTGGTCTCGGCGGAGGCGAAGTGGGGAGATCTTGTACTTAGCTGGGAAACTTTTCTGCATTCCTTTTACGTCCGTGCCAGCAAACCCAGCATCTTTGCTCTCCCCCACGTGAAGGGAAAGTGAGCAGCGGAGTGGCCAGAGGGCTGGTGGTACGAGCTCCCACGTAGGGACAACTGTCCCCTCAGAGGAACACTTGAGGCTTTATGCAAAGGAGAACAGCCCTGAATGAGAGCCTGGCTCAGATTAGCACATGAACAGTCGGTAGTCTGGCAGATACCGAATTTATCTGGGGTGGTGGAGAAAGGCAAAACCGTTTGAATTTGAGTCTGAGAAGGGGGTTGTCGCCATTCTGCGGGGATTCTGTCTTTCTGACTGAGAGTACTGAAACCACAGCTTTGTTTCCAGGCCTCAGTAAAGGTTTCAGACGAGTGAGATATTGTCATTGATGTTTTTCATATAACAGTTCCAGCCCTCATGTAGGTGCTGTCTATCGTCCCTGCTGTGCACCACGTGCTGTGCTTCACTCCCAAAGCAGCACCTTCTCGCTTCCAGTGGTCCTGATGCGCCGCTTGTTTGGTGAAACCCTTCTGAGGGAGCCAACTGAACATCCCATCGGTCGTGTGAAGCTTTTGGGTGGCTTGTGAGGACTTTGGTGACCATTCCAGTTCTCTCTTTGATCTTTCTTGGTAGAGGGTAGGATGCAATAAGGCAGATGTTACGGTTACCGGTTTGACTGGGGTTTTTTCCAATCTCATGCAACTAAAGAAAACTTGGTGAGTGTACAATTCACTTCATTAAACCTGAACCACACAGTGAGGCTCGAGAAGCGTGTTCTTCTCCCACGACTTCGCCAACTGATGAAGCACGTTGGGCTTCTTGTAGAAACAGAATGAAAAAACCAGCCAGATGTGCCGCCAACCAAAACCTTCTCTGACTTTTCAATGTGTAAATGTTGCTCTTTTCTTACCAGCATCAGGACTCCCGATTTATTCACATCCTACTTAAATAATAGGCCGTGGAAAGCTCTTTGCTCTCCAGAGCAAGAGTGGACAGCTCTTCTCTCTCCAGTCCAAGCGACCCCTAACATCCAGAAAGGTTCATAGAATCACCAGGTTGGAAGAGACCCTCCAGATCATTGAGTCCAACCATTCCCACCAACCTCTAAACCCTGCCTCAAGCAGAATGTTCTTTTTAAGGGCATTCGCGTGTTATAGGCTCCTGCAGGAAAGGTTAAACCCCTCAGTTTTCTCAGGGTTTGAAAGTAAAGCAGCAGGGTGGAGGCAGAGGTACGTGTGAGAGAGCAGAGGAGGCAACAAAGCTTTTTCTCCGTGTTTTTGGGGGTAAGCGTTCACGTGAAGGGAAGGGTTGTATTGACGCAATGGGCCTTGACTTGCAGGGTAGAGCTGGAGAGAGGTGTGATCCTCCCAGTGTGCTCCCCTGTCACTCGTGGGTCTCTCTCCTGATCTGAGAGATCTCTCCAGCTCTGCCGGATCACTCCTGGGAGATGGCCCTGAGCGGAACAACCTCCTCTGCTTGCTGTTCCCACATGCGGCCCAGAGTCACTGGCATCGCGCTAGTCTTCTCGCTGTCATCTCCTTGCCCTCCTCCTTCTGGTGCCCTCAGGTCCTCCAATTTCCCCTTCTCTCTCTATCAAATTCTGCCCATGTCCGCACCCTCATTAATCAATGTCAAGTCACAGAGTGTACAACAAGGGCCGTATTCTTCAACTGCCCCCTCAGCCCTCATACATCCCATTGTTCCAAAAAACTGATTCAGATGGCAAGAAAACAGCCGATGCAGCACATAAAAGAGATGAGACAGAAATGAAAAGAATCAAGGAGTGGAAAGAAAAAAAAAAAAAAAAGAAAAAAAGAGGAGGCATTTTTTTCCCCTGAAACACTCGAATAAATACCCAGCAATGATAATTTAAATTATTCATACATTTATGAAAACATCCATTGAAAAGTGAAGTGTATGATGCTCTTTGTCTACTTTACTTGTCTCTTGTTTGTGATTAACCTTTACTGTAACTTGGGCTGGCAGTGCCACGCTCACAAAGACCAGACTTTTCCTTCCATGGGAAAAAAATGTTCCGTCGGATCCAAATGAAAAATTAAGTGGAGATATTTAGTGCTGATGTGGCAATTTGTTGCGGAGCATTCAAGATGCGGCATTATCCGTGTCTGTGGTCCAAACGCTGCCTACTGAAAGAATGAAAAAAAGTGGACAAAGGCAGCTTTTAGCCGCGTGTGCCCTCCCAGCGCAGCTTGACATGGATTCCACTTAGTGCCACGAGGTCCTGCAGGAGCCGGAGCGCTCGACACCGCGTGGGGTACGGGATTTGCTGCACTCAAGTAGGAGAATCTGGGTATTTATGACCAAAAACCCGCAGTCTCAAAAAATGGACATGAAGGAAAAAGGAACTTGATAATTAATTACAGCTCCTAAGATGTGCTGACTGTGTAATGCTTGTTCGTAGAGCAGCGTTTATGTCATCGCCGGGACCCTAAAGGTCTGTAAAGTCCATCCAACTCTTTCTTTTCCCTTTCAGACAGGCTTTCTTACACAAACCCTGTGGTTTCTGCAATATTTTAGAATTTTGTGGCAAGATGAGGAGTCGAATATTAAATGCCAGCAGCGATAAACAGTCTAATATCAGGAGTGACAATAATAACTTGAGAGGTTTTGAAAACTCAGAGCCGTTGGGCTTGTGTCCTTTTGCTGCATCTCTGCAACTCTTGCTTTTTGCAGAGCCCGAGAGAAGCAGTCGGAGCAAAGCTGCTCCTGTGACATTTGTGTCTTGCTTGTGATTCATCATATTTCTCTCCAGCTTCCAAACCAGCGAGGTCTGGATAATGTCATATAATTTATAGATAATCATCCAAACGTTTTTATTCTCAAGCGAGTGTATTTAGTCCTGCAAATATGCCTCTCTCGGCCTCTCCAGGACTGGTTGATTACGTGGGAGGGGGAGCCATTGTCTCGCAGTCAAAGCCAGAGGATTTTAGCAAAGATCCAGTTACTCTTGTCTTGACTCTGCCGTTGACTCTGTGGCTGACCTTGGACATGTCCCTTAGCCTCCGAATGCTTCGCTTCCTTCTGTAAATGGACAGGATGGGTTTGAACGCACCCAGAAAAGTGTGTCTGGAGCTTGGAGCTAGGGTAGTGGTCTTCCTCATTTTTCACAGAAAGGGTCATTGGGCACTGGCAGAGGCTGCCCAGGAGGTGGTTGAGTCACCTTCCCTGGAGGTGTTTAAGGGACGGGTGGACGAGGTGCTGAGGGACATGGGTTAGTGTTTGATAGGAATGGTTGGACTCGATGATCCGGTGCGTCCCTTCCAACCTGGTTGTTCTATGATTCTATGATTCACTCGGCTCAGGAATTCTCTCCATTTTCTTTCGTGCTGTTTGTGAACGCTTCCACATTTTGTCTTCTAGTTGTTTTTTTTTTTACTTTTCTACCTACTAGTTGCTGTCCGGAGCGACTCCAAGTTCTCCTCTCTTGCCCGAGACTGACCGGGTTTGTATTTCAAGGCTGCCTCTGGGTTTGTCTGTTGCCGAGGTGAAGTGCGTGCCCTTGTTTCAACAGAAAACATTTTTAGCAAGTCCACCGACGGATAAATCTACCGAAAGAGGCTGTCAGCCATGGGATCCAGTATTTATATAGAAAGTGTGGTGGAAAACTGTATATTAAAAGAGGAAAGGAGCTGGAGCAAAAGACCTAAATCAAACTGCTGGCAATGGGCTGGCTTGGTGTGTATTTCTTGCTAGGCTGCGATTCCTTTTCCTTGGAAGTTCTCCAGAACTCCCTGGCTCAGTGATCCGGGATACTTTTCAATGCGCTGGATATAGGGAGCAGCGGGCAAACTTCAAACGGGTCTGAGATTTTGTGGGGTGTGGAGCGGCATCCAAAATCTCGGTTCCTTTTCTCCGCCGATTTGCATAAATCCTCCTTCAGCGCTTCCAAGCCTTCCTGTGCTTCCTGGGCAAGGAGCAGGCGTCAGATCCGTCCCTCCCATTCACACAGCAAACGGAATTGCCCTCAGCCTGAGCAGAGCCCACTTGCCCTGCCGCAGGACGCTCTGCCCCTCAGCTCTTCTCTCCCCTTCGCTAACCAGAGAGGAAAGTCGTGGCCATGCGCAAAGAGCACGTTTTATAGCAGCTGTGGGAAGGGTAAAATCCTGCAAAAACACTCCCAAGCATCTCAGTTTTGAGCTTTGGATGAAGGTGGCTTAATTGGGTCTGGCCTAAGCATAGAGTTGTCCTATTGCTTGGTGTTCAGTGCCTGTAGTTGATAATTTTTTTCTAGGCTGAGTGATCGAAGCTATTTTCTTTAATTCCTCGCGTTAACACGGTTTAGAAATAATTCCTGTCCAACCGCTTCCCCCTGTGTCTCCTCCAGGTCAGGGCTCCGTCCCCGGGCGCTGGTCCCCTCAGTGGCCGCGGGGTGTCCGGCTCGGCCCCCTCGGCGCCCCAGCAGCCTTTGCCCATAGAAGGTGCGGAGATGCCTTGTGCGGAGCTCCCTCCTCCCGCCCGGCCGCCACTACTGGGCTCTGGGAAGGTAGCCAAATGCCACTGAGGACACTGGAGCAATAAATCATCCTCCTTCCAACATCTGCAGGCCCCAAAGGCTCGCCCCTTGCCGATGATGATCTCGCCTCCCACCCCCTGCTTTTTATCCTGTCCCTCTCTGACAAAACACCTATTGTCACAGCCTGAGTGAAGAAGAGTCCTTTTTCCTTCACAAAGGGCCTCTGAAGCCAAGTTGTGAGCTGCCAGCGAAGATGCCTATGTCTCGGCAGGGAGTCTATATCTCACTCTTTTTCTCTGTAGTTCATACTTCTTCTCTCTCACGGGGGTCACCCAAAGCCTTTCACTCGGGCTTCATATTCACATAAAGACATCAAGAAAAAGAAAAAAAACCACACCAGAAAGAATTATTAGGCATGGCTGTCAAATGCTTTATGGGGTGGGGGGGGGGGGGGGGTTGTGTGCAGGGGGAAAGAACAGTAACTCTTTATGTGCTGGCATTGTTACAGGAACTCGGGTACCGCCGCTTGCTTGCGGGAAGATGCTCTGTGCCGTAAGAATTAGAGAGGTGGTAAACTATAGCGTTAGACTTCGGCAAAAGGGTGTTTTCTGTTCATTTCCAGTTTTCTCAGCAGTCTTTTCTAGGCTGTTAAGTGGCTTTTCCCTCATCTTTCTTCATCTGAGAACTCCTGTTATGTGAACGAGTCGTGATGACCTGCTCTCCGCAGGCTGGTTTGAAGGATTAAATAGATCAAACCATCCTCAGTCTGTTTTTCCCTGGGACGGGAGTTTAAAAATCAAACACTGTCCCCACCAACCTCTGCCCGAAGTATCGATATTTCCTCACTGAGTGGGCAAAGCTGCATTAGCGCAAACGAGCTGAGAGGATGGAAGAGCAGAGCCTCCTTGGCCCTCGTCTTCCCTCACTGGTGGCTGCACTTTGTGTTTGCTCAGAGCAAAACTTGTGATGGTTTGGGACTCAGAAACTCCCCACTGGTGGCAGGTCAGCGCTGAAAGACACTCCTGAGTCTGCTCCCCATCTCTCTCCACCATGCTCGCAGGGAACTTTGGAGAGCTGTGAACTGAAGGCTTCGCAAACAAATCGCCTGCCCGAGGTTCATCCAGATGCCACGTAGCCCTGTATGTTTTTAACCCTTTGGAGCTGTGCTCCTTTTCTTTGCTTCCTGAGAAGCAGGCGAGCTGGGCCGGGCACTGCTTTAAGAAGACGCCGCTGCCTCGGAGAGGAAGATAAATTAAAACCTTCATTTAATCCTTTGGAAGGCTGAGGCTGCAAACTTAACAGTCGGGTAACCTATTAAAATTTACAGAGCGAGGCATCAAAACAGCAGAAAAGTGCAGATGTATAAAGTTTAAAGCATCCTTATAAAAAGCCGGAAACCTAACACTGCATTCCTACAAATTATTCCCTTAGCAAACATTTTTATTTCCAATTAGTAAAAGAAAAATTGCTAATTTGCTGCAGTTGGACAGGCCTGACGTCTCAATCTGCAAAGTGTCAGTGCTGTGAAAGGAAATGTTTCACACTGTGCCGGAGAGAGAGAGCAGCTCTAAAGAGGGTCAGGGCATTGGGCCCAGAAACCAGATTGAGTGGCCATAGTGCTAAATTACTCACACAAGACACACATTGTGTGCCGTGCCAGCTACAGAGTGCTCACTTTCTCATTCTTTCCCTTTTTTAGTTGGTGCTCGGGGGTAGGCGAGGGGCTGGTGGGGTACGGAGGGGAACGGGAGGAGGCTGCGTGCGGCACGACGAGCTCTATGGTCTCATCCTCCGCTTCTGGCTGGAGGCAGGGACCCCAGAGAGGGGCGACGGGGCGGAAGATCGCTCCGATCCATTTATTGCTGCTTTGGAACCAGCTGGTGAAAGCAGCCACCCCTTTGTCTGTGCGCAGATATGGGATGGACCGAGGGAGCGAGGGGCTGGAGGTAACGGCTGGGGCTGCTCACCAGCCCCTCGGCATCCTTGGCACAATGAAGTGGCACCAGCAGCAGGAGGAGTTGTTTTTCGAGAGGGTAGTGGTGTTCCCAAGAGGAACAGGCTGCTGTGATGCACCTCCCCACGTGAAGAGCATAATCCTTGGGAGCTGCCGGAGGAGGCCAACAACGTGACCAAGGG
Organism: Coccyzus lansbergi; assembly: GCA_033558105.1. NCBI lineage: Eukaryota > Metazoa > Chordata > Aves > Cuculiformes > Coccyzidae > Coccyzus > Coccyzus lansbergi. The sequence continues at coordinate 831,983 of JAUMJK010000061.1, forward strand.
GGAGAGGGAGGAGCGGGGAGGGAGCAGCGAAGTCTGTGAGGATGTGGAAGGCAAATACACACAAATCGGTGTTTCCCAGCAGTGCTGTGGTTCTCTGTTGGAAATATCTCTGTTGTATTTATTTCACGGTCTCATCAAGAGCCCTCGAAGCCAAACACCATTGTGAGTGTATTGGGATACCTTAACTGAGTTGTACATCTCAGCTTTAAGAAACTATTGATTAGCTTCATCCCTGTTTCCCAAAGAGTGATCACTGCATCATTTCTGAGGTATTCAGAAAGACTTCAGCTTTGATTTTCGTGGCTTCACCTCGGTTTTTTCCTGTTTCTGTTGAGCAGAGCTGAGACCAACAGGTTGTCACGGCTCATTTTTATATCGTGCTGGCTAGTGTGGGAATTGAGATAATGATTACAACTGTTTTATTAATCACATAACAAAAATAATGAGACGAGGACTGAGTTTGCAGAAAATTCCTCCTTTCTAAGTGACAATCTTATTCTCTACCTGTGAAGAAGTTCCCTATACTGTCAATTCCTGTTTCTCCCTTGCTGCTCCCCTTGCCTTTTGCTCAATTTCTTGGGTTTGTGGCCACTAATTAGCTGAAGATGGAACAAGGATGTTGAGCGTGTGAGGTGCTTGTGGTTTATTTGTTTATTTTGGTTTATTTGTGGTTTAGTGGTTTATTTGGTTTGTCACGATAGGCAGTGCATTTGGTTTAGTGTTTGATAGGAATGGTTGGACTCGATGATCCGATGGGTCTCTTCCAACCTGGTGATTCTCTGATTCTATGATGTACAATGGGAACAAACATTAATGTTTCATTTTTTATTCTGGCACCTCTTCCCAAGCAGCTTCGGGGTGAGAGAGAGAGCCCTCAGATCCTCTTTCCTTCCTACGAGGCATCAGCATGAGGCAAATAGGAATTTATTTGTGCTAAAGATCTTCCACGTGGGCACAGAATTCCAGTGAATTTGGCGGAGGCGACTAACTGACAGAAGCAGCTTTTAATTTGCCCTGGAAAGGAAGCTCTTGCACCTTGACGTAACAACCTCTGCAGCCCCACTCCCAGCTAGACAGGTCCTGGGTTTCTTTCTGCTGATAATCCCTCCAGGACCTTTGTTTTCTGATAAAACTGGATTCCGCTGGAGAAACCTAAACACATTAGGGGCTCCATTACATCCCTGTGTGCTTCTTAAAACCTGCCCTCTGCTTCCTGTGGGTTAAACAGAGCAGATGCCTGCCCGGTCCTTCTGTGGCCCATCCTGGCCCAGCATGGCCGGGGCTGCTGATAGCCCTGAGCGGCTGCCGTGATAAGAGAGGAACATTTTCAGTGTGTTCCTGTTGGGGTGGGAGGGGTGGGGGGAAGGACCTTGTCTTAACTCCAAAGTACAAATGTGATGGTTTCTTATTGTTGGGGATGAAGATTGGACTCGATTATCCGATGGGTCTCTTCCAACCTGGTTGTTCTATGATTCTGTGATTCTAAGATGCAGTTCTTAAGAGTCAGTTTACAGCTTCTTTATTGATGTGAATCACAAAGTCGCGGAATGGGTTGGAAGGGACGTCCAAACCCATCCAATCCCACCACCTCCCACTGGATCAGGGGCTCCCAGCCCCATCCAACCTGGCCTTGAACCCCTCCAGGGATGGGGCAGCCACCCCTGCTCTGGGCAGCCTGGGTCAGCTTCACTGATGTGGAGAATGGAAGGAGAGAGAATGCAGTTTATTTTGGGTTCTGGGTTTGAACGTTCCCAAATGGAAGGCTAAATACACATTCCCTTCTGAGGAGGCCTTCCATGACATTCACTGCCAGAGCAGGGAGCTCCAGCACTTGTTGTGTGAAACTCAGCCCATCAGTGAATCCAAGAATGAATTTCTTTTGGAGAGGCACATTCTAGCCACTCGTACAGGAAGGAAAGGGAAGGGGAGAATGAGTCAAGCTTCTGGGAGGACTTAGGAAGTTTTTGTTGGGGCTGGGCTGAAAGATCTGTGAGCCACAGGCTGTGTTTGAATGACTGAGGAATCAGTTGCCTCTGTTTCAGTTTTCATTTTCTTTGCTTTTTCTGGGGCAGAACCTTGCCCCTGGCTATTTGAATAGAAATTTTAAGAAGAAACTTGTATGGGAAGCAGCAAGAACTGCTCAGAAAGTTCTTTTTTTGTAATTGTTATCCTGCTGTCCAAGGCCCTATGAGGAGCGTCTGAGAGAGCTGGGGGTGTTTAGCCTAGAGAAGAGGAGGCTGAGAGGAGACCTCGTTGCTCTCTACAACTCCCTGAAAGGAGGTTGTGGAGAGGAGGGAGCTGGGCTCTTCTCCCAAGGGACAGGACAAGAGGGACTGGCCTCAAGCTCCACCAGGGGAGATTTAGGCTGGAGATTAGGAGGAAGATTTTCACGGAAAAGGTCATTGGGCATTGGAATAGGCTGCCCAGGGAGGTGGTTGATTCCCCTTCCCTGGAGGTGTTTAAGGGACGGGTAGATGAGGTCCTGAGGGACATGGGTTAGTGTTTGATAGGAATGGTTGGACTCGATGATCCGATGGGTCTCTTCCAACCTGGTTGTTCTATGATTCTATGATTCAGACATCTATCAGGGTGAAGGAATTTGGTTATTCCTGAGGTCAAGTGAAATAAAAGACACGGAGTCCCCTTGAGTCGGTCGTTTCAGTTTCTTTGTCAGGCAGTGAAAGGAGAAAGCTGGGAGCACGAGGCAGGAGCGATAGGAGGTGTGCTGGCTCACTGTGTGCAGACACGGCCACGGCAGCAGGATTGCCCTGAACACCGTGTTCCTCCTGCCTCCCGGCCTGTGGAACGGGAAGAGGGCCAAGGACTTTCCATGTGCAAACACCTCAGAGGTGCTGCTCCCATCAAAACAGGCATCTTCTGTCAATCAGGCCACGGAGCTGGAGCAGTGCGGTAATCCTCATGCGGAGGAGCTGTCTCATGCGTCCAGGAGCTGGTTTTGTTTACCGAGGAGAGGAGTCAGTGCCATCTGTTGGAGAGGTTTCCTGCTTTTTTGGTTTCCCTTCTTCCTTTTTTTTTTCCTTTGTGGGCTTTAGTGTCTTCCTTCTAGCAAGAAAAAATACATCCAGGTTCCCTAGGAAGTGTTGCTATAATTCTGTGTGGCCACACAGAGACCCTTTGGAATCCAGATGTCCCGAGTTTTGACCTCTGCAGCATGGGCAGCGCTGCCCACGCCAGTGTTACAGGCCATATATTTATCTTTTTGTGGGAACAGCCTTGATGTTCAGGAGCAGCGACGCACGTTGGCTTTCATCTGTAGTTTTAAGAAGAATTTGTCCTAATTCCCTGTTCCTTGCGGTCTTTCTCCAACTCTTGTTTTAAAAAACTCAGCACTGACTGCCTCTGAAGTATGGCTGGGGCTGTCGGACCCACGTGTCCTGTGCTGGAAAACACGTTCCAGCAGCAGGAATCACCAAGGGAGTTTCCCAAAACCTCATCTTTGGCAACTGGTGCAGGCACTGCTGCCGCAGGAGTGGGGATTCCTCTCCTTACCCCATCGCACAGGTCAGCCCTGATCCAGTGGGTCTCTTCCAACCTGGTGATTCTGTTCTATGATTCTATTCTGTGATCCTCTCGCGCTGTTTTCCTGTATCTCACAAAACACACTTAGCTCATTGATGGTCTGTGAGGGGTTGAGCTGAATTCGCTTTTGCAAAGAGCGAAACAAACTGTACTGGAGTTGGGAGAAGCGCCTGGCTACTGGCTTCTCCAATCACAGGAGGCATTTCTTCAAGTCAATTATCAGATAAAGGTCAACTCGTGTCGCCTTAACCATGACGCAGCTAACAGACGCCTTGTTTGTGAAGCAGCTGTTGGTTACCATCGCTGAGCAAGTGTCTTTGAGTTTTATAACTCCTGTTATCTGAAGCTAATAAAAACACAATGTCTGGGACGAGTCGAAGGTCGTCTCATAGAATCATAGAACAACCAGGTTGGAAGAGACCCATTGGATCTTCTAGTCCAACCATTCCTATCAAACACTAAACCAAGTGCCTCAAGACCTCATCCACCCGTGTCTTAAACACCTCCAGGAAAGGTGAATCAACCCCCTCCCTGGGCAGCCTATTCCAATGCCCAATGACCCTCTGTGTGAAAAACTTCCTCCTAATCTCCAGCCTAAATCTCCCCTGGAGGAGCTTGAGGCCATTCCCTCTTGTCCTGTCCCCTGTCACTTGGGAGAAGAGGCCAGAAGAGGCCTCATCTCTTCTGAGGTGGGTAGTGCTCAGCTCGACTCAGGATTACACACGTTTTTTGTCTGTGACTAAAAGTTTTAGGGTGAGGGATGTAAATGAGGGATGGATTCTATCCTTCCATTAGCACTTAGGGAAAAGTTTTCCTTTCCTATTTTCACCTGTCGTCTCCTAATCTCCGTGCTCCAGAGAACAGGTAGCGTATTTCAGCCTCGCTCAGGTGCCAGTTCAGTTAACCAAGCATCAAGCGTCTGGCTGGTTGAGAACCACTTCTGAAAAATCAGATTTAATAGAAAATCTATTGAAACAATCAAAGCTCTCACCTTCCAGGGAAGCCGTTGTGCCAAGTGCAACGTAAAGAGACAGCAATAAATCACCACGCTCTGCGCCTCAAATAGATAATCAATTTAATTGAAAGCATCAATAATCATAGTTTGACATTTATTACCCGGTGGATGTTTTATCTTTTAGGCTAGGGGACAGCGAGGCGATGATGAATACCACTTCTGCCAAGGAACGCAATTATATGGTGCAAGGAAAACAATTTTAGATTCTGCAAAAAAAAAAAAAAAAAAAAGCAGTTAAAATCATAATTGAACCAGATTGGGGAAAATCAGTGAGGAATAAACGCATGTAACTTGAAATCTAGTGGTGTGGCTCATGCCATAATGTTGCAAGTGCTGCTTTGTGTGTTCTTTTTAAGTGGCTTGGGGCAGCAGTTGTGCAGGGCCAGATGTCCCTCTGTAGAATAATTTCTGCCGTCGTACGTCACACGTGAAAACCAAAAGCATGGCTGGATTCTGCCTTCTTCGGCTGGATTTTAGTGGGTGGTCGTTCTGCTCTGCATCTTTAAAGGTGAAAACCAGCACGACTGGTTGTATAGACAGAAGGCTGAGAGCTAAAGAGACATCGAAATGTTGTCTCCTGCTTATTTTCCAAGAAAGAAGGAATATTCCCTTTCACCTTACGAATTGTTTCCATGTAAGATGCCTGCAGAACACCCCAAATGTTACGTGAATAACGTAATGGAGCGTCTGCGTCTCTTGGTCTTGGTGGAAAGTGTCTTTGGAGAAATCGGAGACGCCACAAGCTCATCCCAGACTCTCAGTCTCTCCTGGAACTGCTTAAGCACCAGCACTATCTACGCCACAATGGCAAATGCTCAAAGCAGTAGAACAGCCTTCACCGAGAAATATATAAACATTCAGTTGAGGATGATCATGGTTTTGCTTTACCTTTTCTCAGTCCCAGGAGGTTTGGGGTGTCGAGGAAGGCAAGAACCAAGTTTATAAGAATGTTAAACTTACTGTTATGTTATTCCCACAAAGCAGCAGTTTCCTCGATGGCGTTTTCAGATTATTCGGTGAGTGCGATAGCATCTCTCGACTCTCCTCGAATGAGGGATTATTTACGTTGGGCTGGCAGCTAAAGAAAATGCTTTACTTCATTAAACCCTCGTCAAGGGCTTCACTCGTTTCGCTTCCAGCATCTGGATCCATTATGGACGTTTCTCTGTCTCTGATCTATCAGTGGTAGTTTTTAAGACATAAACAGAAATGCTATTTGGGAAGGTCGTGTACGGAGCCATCTTTTAACCTCAATGTTCCTTTTGGCACGAGATTAAAAAGCTCCTTGTAATCTGTACTCGGAGCTTGGATCTCCCAAGGTTTTCTTCAGATCTTCGCTTGGGGTGTTTAATCATAGTAAGGGCTGTGTGTGCTTCTTGGGACTCGTGATGAAACAGAAATCCGTTTCTTTTTTTCCTGGTACTGTTCCGGAAAGAGCTCCAAATGTCGAATCATTTTAATTCTGACAACGAACAACTGGAGTTGCCGAGGATAACTTGAGATCCTTTTAAAATCTCGCAGCCGTTTTGGCAGGACAGCCTCGTGCAGAGGTTTCAGAACGTTCTGAGCGAGCACTCTGACAGCCAGGACCATCGCTGGCAGCTTGTGGTCAGAGTGGGTGGGAGCCTTTTGTCAGGTGTCCCTTTGAAGTGGTTGGCTTTGAGGCCTTTTTGCTGAGAAGGCGTCTAACCAGGAGAATGGCAGCAGGCAGATAATGGTCAAGTTCTCCGACCTCAGGAAATGAAGCGCTCGCCGTATTTGCAAGCTCATTTCTCTGGTTATTCATTGGGTCTTTTAATCCGTGCTCTCTCTAGATTAGGGCCTGGCTCTCTCCTTCTTGGACCCAAACTGAATCCAGAATTCAAGGTTTGGTCTCCCCAGAGGGAGAAGAAGCTCCCTGGCCCTGCTGGCCACACCGTGGCTGCTCCAAGCCAAGATGCCCTTGGCCTCCTTGGGTCTCCTGCTGGCTCCTGGTCAACCAACACCCCCAGCTCCTTCTCCTCCAGGCTGGTTTCCAGCCACTTTTCTCCTCGTCTGGAGCTGCTCAGAGTGGTTTCTCCTGGAGAAGAGGAGGCTGAGCAGAGACCTCATTGCTCTCTCCAACTCCCTGAGAGGAGGTTGTGGAGAGGAGGGAGCTGGGATCTTCTCCCAAGGGACAGGGGACAGGGCAAAATGGCCTCCAGCTCCTCCAGGGGAGGCTCAGGATGGACATTAGGAAAAAAAATTCTTCCTGGAGGGTCATTGGGTGCTGGAAGAGGGAGAGGGTTGAGTTGCCTTCCCTGGAGGGTTTAAGGGACGGGTGGATGAGGTGCTGAGGGTCATGGGTCAGTGATTGATGGGAAGGGTTGGACTCCGTGATCCTGTGGGTCTCTTCCAACCTGCTGATTCTCTGATTGGGGAACGAAAGCCTGTTTCTGTCTGGGAGGCCCAAAGCGGTCCTGGTGGAGAGGGCAGGAGCTTCTGGTGCTCCTGAAGAAGAATGAGCAGAACTTGTTTGCTCCCGTGCCTGCATCGAGCGGGTGGGTCCCGGTCGTGGTCTATATCCCACCAGAGAGGTGGATTCCAGCTCTTCTCTCAAGTAACAAGTGATGGGAAATGGCCTCGAGTTGCACTGGGGGAGGTTTAGGTTTGGTATCAGGAAAAAATGATTTACAGCAAGAGTGGTTAAACACTGGACTGAGCCACCCAGGGAAGCGGTGGAGTTGCCACCAGCAGCACTGGTGCTGTACCCAGCCCTGTCGTATGATCCCTTGAGTGCTCCAAACCCGCATTCCTACCTGTGGAAGACATCAGCAGCCCGAGAGAAAACCAGAAACTTATTTCCTTTTGGACTCCCTGAATTCCTGTCTCAAGAAAACGCATTGCAATTGCCACCCACTCTCTGTCTGGCTGATTAAGTAAAATATTGACCTTTTCCAAGCACAATATTATCATTCCAAGCATAATATTATCCAGTTCTGTCTGAGATTGTTTCTGCAGCTCTTAAAAGGGAACTCACCTGGCACCCCCTATCAGTGCAGAGAAAACAGCTCCGTGGGCTTTTAAATAAGAAACCGATTGTGCCGATGAGTGAGGTTACTTCACGGAATAATTCCTTCTTGGCTTTTTGTTGTAGAGACTATTGCTTGCTTGATATCACTTCCAAGAAAAAGGAAGACAAAGTGCCCTTCTCTGTTCTCTTTTCTTGCACAGGGCATTTGCTACCAGGAATTCCTCTCCGAGTTAACCCCAGAGCGTGTTACTCGTTTCAGATTTGAGCAGCAGCACATCATGAAGACAAGTAAATATAGACTAGGAGAAGCTGTTCCTGGTGGTTAGCACAGGTCACTCCACCAAAGAAACACACTGGGGCAGAAAATTCCCCTCCTCTTTTAGGAGGCTCTTTGTATCTTCAGTTTATTAAGGACTTATGGTTGGACTTGATGATCCGGTGGGTCTCTTCCAACCTGGTTGTTCTATGATTCTATGACTCTTTTGCTAAGTTAAATGAGTTAAGTGATGAGGTCTTCCTCTGGCTCCCTGTGGGAGGCCCCCACAGTGGTCACGCTGGTCACCATCCTCTTACTTTTCTCTCAGGAAAGATTGGCCCTGGAAAAGAGCCCGGAATATCCTCCTTCTCCCCTAAAACAGAACTCGAGCATCTCGTAATCAGCCTGATGTTTCTCTTCCCCTTCTTCTGGGGCGTTAATGGGCCATTTTTCTTCCTGCGTCGCGCTGCCTGACTATGACCTCGTCATGTTAAAGTGACAGTTAGGTTATCCTGCTGATGGGTATCAAGTTGACATATCCCATCCTTTCTGTCTGCGTGCCAGGCAGGGATGCATTCCCAGACAGCCTCCCTCCCCCTGGACGGGACCAGCCATTAGGAGGCTGCTGTTTTCATGCCTTCCTTTCACAGGGTGAGCAGCAGAGCTAAGCTGCTAAATGAGACAGTGCCTTTCCCACTTTAGACTTTTGAAATCGGTGGGAACGTTGCATATTGGCTTTATTATCCTTCAAGTGTGATTAATGATCAAAAATCTACGTGTCACAGCTTAGCTATTTAGCCCTGGTGCTACTGCCGTGACGTTGAAGGCCATTACTTTGATGGAGCTGAGGATAAGCTCTAGATAGAGCCGCAGTTTATTGAGCTTGAGTTTCAGCAAATTCTGTCTGCAGGCAACTGAGAGTTGGCTTTTCTGCTTGTGAGTTGATACACGGGAAGCTCGAAAGCTTCCAGTGAGCTCCAGAGCTTCCAGTGAGCTCAGCAAAGTTGTGTGTCGCTTGGGCAGGGAAGAGCCTTGGCTTTTGATCCAGGACAGGCGAGTGTGCCGATGAAAAAATGTATTTGCTGTGTACTCTCTACATGTGGCAAAACCATTCATAATTCTTATCAGTGTGTTTCTATGCTGTGAGGAAGAGAACGCAATGAGCTCATTTGTCTCTGTTCTTTCTCAAACTCCGAAGTGTCTCATTATGACATTTCAATAAGGTGGGGGCTGTGTCCCTCGGCACAGCCGATGGGAGAAGCCAAAGGCAGCTGGCCCTGCTCTGCCTTCAAGTCTTGGGACCTGGAGAAGCAAACCTTTTACCTTGGTACATCTCGTCCTGGTCCTTCTCTTCGGCAGCTCTACACGTGGAGAGGCTGAAGTGCTGACACTTTCCCTTCCTCCGACACTGATGCCCATCGGCGTCAGGGTCAAGGGCGAGAGTTTGGCTGCGATGAAGTGTTTTTTGTAAGAAAGCAGGAGTGTTGATGCTGCCATAGAGGTGCTTGAGCTCTGCTGCTGCAGGGAGAAGGGCAGGGAGTTCTGAAAGCCTTGCCGATGGGATTGGAAATGAATGCCACCCTGCTGAGACCAAGGATGAGGCAAAGCGGTTGATCGGTGCATGAACTCACCCAAAGGGAGGCATTCATAGAATCATAGAATCATAAAACAACCAGGTTGGAAGAGACCCATCGGATCATTGAGTCCAACCATTCGTGGCTGTTGTTTGAGTATTGAATCGTCCCAGGGACTAGGTGCTGTATTGACTCCTTTTCAGGAGGCTTCTGCCCTTGGAGGGTATTTTCCAGGACCCCCTGGTCACAACAGGTGTGATTAGATACTGAGATTTGATTGTATGGCTTTATATGGATTTGTACGTCAATGGGCGTCCGGGATGGAGAGGCTGCAATTTGACATGAAGTATGAGCTCCTCAGCCCAAGCCCAGAGGTCCCCATACATCAGGTCGAGCGTGTCAGCATCACCATTGCAAGATGATATATCATCTCTCTTTATTTACTTATGATTATTACCGATCGTCTTAACAAACAGGTTATCAATATACGAAGCACGGGGCAAGTTCATTTATATTATTCTGTCAATATCAAGGTCATTTTTATAACTAAAAAGGGTCGAGAACAAAAGATAGATGGGTCATATATGACTAAAGCTAACCACCCAATCCATTTACATTGCTGCCAACAGCAGAGCTTTATCTGCTAACCAGAACATGACACTTCACTCTTGGAGGTGGTTTTTCGCCGAGATGATAAATAGCTCAGGACACATTAAGTGATTATGTTGTGTGGTTCTGGGGCAGGCGGAATTTAGAGTTGATCACCTTAAGCTTCTGCTCCACTAACATTTCCCTGCACTTGGAGTGAAGATGTAACCAGTCTGCAGTTCAGAAGCACATTACATGGTCTAGTGTTTGATAGGAATGGTTGGACTCGATGATCCGATGGGTCTCTTCCAACCTGGTTGTTCTATGATTCTGTGGTTCTGTGATTACGGTTGGACTCGATGATCCGGTGGGTCTCTTCCAACCTGGTTGTTCTGTGATTCTGTGATTGTGTCAGAGGAGCTTGTGCTTTATTTACCATAAAAGCCTCCCAGGCATGTTCCGAGGTTTGCAGATGAGACCAACTCAGTAAATACTGGTACAATTTGATGGGTGCGATTCTGGTTTAATCCTCAGACTGTTCACGCTGCTCAGCACAAGGCAGAGAGAGAAGTGTCCCTTTCATCTTCTCAGAACGGAATGTCCCTTTGGGAAAAGGGAGTTTAAGTATTTCTTTTCTCTGGGAGACCTTAGAGCAGCCTTAAAGGGGATCCAGGGAAGCTGGGCAGGAGCTCTTTATCAGGGAGTGCAGGGACAGGACAAGGAGGGAGTGGTTTCCAGCTGAAAGAGGAGAGATTGAGATGAGATCTCAGGAAAGAAATGTTTTGCTGTGAGGGCAAGGGTAAGGTAAGGCATCTCTAGCTCAGATCCAAGGAACGTGTGTGTGGAAAGACGTTCTCTTTTAGCAAAACTGCCAGACTACCAAGCGCGTTTCTCGCGCTCATTAACACTGGACTTTAAGAACCCGATAAGAACGCAATATAAAACCAAAGAGCCCCTGAAGACTGCGAGATTATGTTTAATACTCTCCTATCACCAGGCCCCAAGTGCTTGGCAAGAGGAACGGTGACATTTACTAATGGGTCCCCTCTCTTATTTGTCTTGGCCAAAAGTCTCAAGTCCTCAGCTCATTGAAGTTATTACAAACGCTCTCCATTAGGTCGTGTTTAACTTCCTGGTTTGCAGTGAACTCGATCACAACGTCCTGGAGGATTTATGCCTTTCAAAAGCGGCAGCGTGGTCGCGATACCCTCTCTGTAAATCACAGGTTTATTTTCTTCCTTGCAGTCTTTGTTCTTAAACATTTTCTTCGTGTTTGACATTCATTCTGTGTAACATCAGTTAAGCAGCCCTGACATCTCCCTGCACCCTTCTGGAGGCACAGAAGCTCGTTCTGCGTGATCAAAGCTGCAGTTGCTCGCTCAGAGATGGCTCAGGATGACTCCCGACATTTTAGACCACAGGTCCCTCCTGATTTTGAAGATTTTTCAGGCAGCACCGCACCACCTTTTTGTTCAGCCGAAAAATAAATGGTTCTAAAATGGTCTGTGGAGTGCAGACCACGGCTCTGCAGACTGTTACTGGTCCACAAACCACAGCTTGGCTGCTCGACACTGTTCCCAATTGTGCTGGGGTTGCCCTTAGCGCTGAATGCTTGGTTTATTCTTTATACTCTTTTCAGCCCTTGGCTTGTTTCTTGCCAGTCAGAGCCGAGCTGTTCATCCTCCTTCACTCACCAGCCAGGAAAGGAAATTCTTCCTCTCAGACAAGAGCTTTCCTCCCTTCCCTCGTCATTCCAGGCACACTCGTTTCAAATTCCCAAGGCAGGATATTGAAAATTTCCTCAAGTTAATAGGGCTTCGCAAATTTACTTATTATAGAAAATTTAAAATTTTGGTAGATTGTTGGCCAGAAAGTGCTGTAAAATCCCCGTGTTTTAAAATTAGGGCTAATGGTAGAAATTAAGTGCTGAAATGGTTTTCTGTGAGTTCCTTCTCCCTCCGGCTTTCCTCTGAAAGAAAGAACATCACCTCGGTGCCTCCCCCATTGTAGGGCTGCTCGTTGCTGCGATTTCCAGGCCCGTTCCAGCTCCTGAATGTGGTTTCCCAGCGAGCTTCCAGTCCTGGCCAGGGTGAGCCTGTACCATGCGGGTCGCAGCTTTCAAAAGCCATTCTCACTCGTGCTCCTCGCCCTGAGCTGCAGAGGAGGCTGAAGAATGTGAATAGGCTGATTCTTCCGCAGTTGGAGCAGGGATGGGCAGTGGAAAACCACGTGACAGTGAAGAATCATAGAATCGTAGAACAACCAGGTTGGAAGAGACCCACCGGATCATTGAGTCCAACCATTCCTATCTAACACTAAACCATGTCCCTCAGCACCTCGTCCACCCGTCCCTTAAACACCTCCAGGGAAGGTGACTCAACCCCCTCCCTGGGCAGCCTCTGCCACTGCCCAGTGACCCTTTCTGTGAAATACTTTTCCCTGATGTTCAGCCTGACCCTCCCCTGGTGGAGCTTGAGGCCATTCCCTCTTGTCCTGTCCCTTGGGAGAAGAGCCCAGCTCCCTCCTCTTCACAACCTCCTTTCAGGTAGTTGTAGAGAGCAATGAGGTCTCCCCTCAGCCTCCTCTTCTCCAGGCTAAACCCCCCCAGCTCTCTCAACCACTCCTCTTCTTCTCCAGCCCCTTCCCCAGCTCCGTTGCTTTTCTCTGGACTCGCTCCAGAGCTCAACATCCTTCTCATACCAGCTCCAAGGATAACAAACCTTTCTGATTCCACCAGCTCTGCCCCAACACCCGACAGGCTGCAGCACCCTCCATCTCTCACATGGATCTAGGGGGACAGGTTCCAGTCTGTTGTCATCTGGTAAAGATGATTGCTGAGTGCATCAAACCAGGTCCCTATTGAAGCTGTAGGTTTTGGGGGGGGGGGGGGTTATTTTTTTGAAATGACGGTTTATCTGAGCCGGACAGGCTGAATGGATAACGTTACTATTTACACAAGCTCATTGTGATCTGTCTCGGTAATGTAATCAAATTAGGGTTAACTGCAGCTGGAGGATGCCAGCTTGTAAACTGTTTTGCAAGAAGAATCACATGGCGTCCCTTGACATGTTTAGTATACAGTCAGGAGGCCGTTAGAGCGCGTAATGAAGTCAGGATTCCGCCGCCTTGAGTTTGCTGGATCCAGGGGAGCTGGTGGCAACTCGTTGCCACCAGCTCCCCTGGATCCAGCAAACTCAAGGCGACGGAATCCCTCACCAACCAGCAGAGATACTCCTCCAACCGGAGCCGCCGACACCATCTCCCCGACCTGTTGTCTTTCTTTCGACTAAAATCAACATCTCGGTTGACGGAAGAAGCATGTGGCGTAAATTTGGAGTACGTTTAAGAACATCTGCGCTAACTGCGAAAGCGCAGCCCCACGGCCCGTGTCAGCGCTATATTTAGTCTTCCAGGCCTCGCCTAAGACGAAGTCCAGCCTGAGCTAAAGAATTACCCAATGAGCAGATTTTCAAAGTGTCTTTTGTTATTCTGGTTAATAAACATCGCGTCTGGTACTCACTTTCCCTTTTTCTCCTTTAATTAGGAGGCACCGTGTGCATTGCGGAGTTCTCTGGCTGCTGCGAATCATCGCACTGAGCAGTCCCTGCTCCGCTCCAGCCTCTCTACTCTCAACTTCCATCAGAAAAGCATTGTCAGACCCTTTCCCTTCCAAGCTGGGAACTCAGGAGAGTTCTGATGCTTCCTCCACATCCAAGGAGGGTTCCTGGAGGCTCTGTGGTTTGGCCAGTTCAGCATCAAACCATCAACCTCTTCCTCTGAGATTGAGGTTACGAGCTGTGTCCAGGTCAATGCAGAACGTGTGTAGAACTTAGTCCCATGCTGTTCATTTTTCCCCATTATCAACTTTTTTGGGGTTTTTTTGCAAGTCCAGTGTAAAGGAGGGACGGAAAACACCATCTACAAAGAGTCCCTGATCTCCCACTACTGCTAAAATACCCTGAGCAACACATAAATGTGCTAATAATTTTGATAGGAATGGTTGGACTCGATGATCCGGTGGGTCTCTTCCAACCTGGTGATTCTCTGATTCTATAATAGTTTGAGTGTGGAGATGGTTCCATCAAAATTAGGACAAGGTTAGATGAGGCTCTGAGCAACTTGATCTGGTTGAAGATGTCCTTGCTCACTGCGAGGAGGTTGGACTGGAGCACTTCACGGTCCCTTCCAACTCAAATCCTTCTATGATTCTGTGAAAACTAAAATTCTTCATGAAATCGGAGTTTATTTCCTGAGGAATTCTGTAACAGGAGGAAACAAAAAATTTTTTGCTGTGTCAAAACTCAGCTGTTTGGAAACATTCTGAATGAAGAGGTTAGAAACAGCCACGGGTGCTGTTCTGTAGAAGCACCATTCTTGGCTGTGTATGAAGTACTTCTAACAGAAATTCTGTTCTCTGCAAATTTTCAAATTCGGGATCCGCTGTGAATCGAAGGGAAAAAAAAAATAAATGGGATTTGAGAAAGAGAACTTGCCCCTTGAGCGCGGGTCTGTCCAAACCAACAAAAGGAAGCTTGTGTTGGCATTTAGATTCAGACTCAGGAATTCCTGACTCTTAAGCCTGTTTATACAGGACTACACCACAGCCCAATTTGCACTTCATTTTCTTTTTTTTTTTTTTTCCCCCCTCGACGTTTATGGCCGTGTCGAACGGGCGGATTATGCACTCTGGACGCACATACTTAACCAATTGTATTTAAAGATGTTTTGCATATAATAATTACGGTTAAGCGTCCTCATTTGGAAGCGGTGGTGTTGCGTGAAGACTTTGAAGCCGTTTTGTGTAGGTGTGTTTACATTGCGGCTCTGAAAGCTTCACGGCCTCGTTCTCCGAAGGTGTTTGAGGGTGGCTGCTCCCCCGGGAAGGCGCTGGGAGCCGTGGGTGCTGTCGGCAGCTCCGCTTCTGGCTGCGCGCGATAGGTATTCACCTTTCGGTAATTCAGGGTGAGATTCCAGTGTGTGTGTCTGTGTGTGCACGGAAGGAACACAGGTTTTATGGCTCTGGTGTTCGCCTCTTGGTGCTGTTTGCTCTCAGCTACTTTCTAAACCGCAGTTTCAGTATCTATTAGAGCTGTTGTAAAATAGGGAACGGGTTAGGGTTCTGGCCGTTTCAAACGTGACGCGTTGTTATTGCAGCTGAGCTCGGCAGATCCTTGCCAACCTTTAGAAATGTGTCAGTTGGTCGATGTCACTTGGGCAAAGGGATCCAAGGACTTTGTGCCAAGGCCTCAGCTGCTTAAACGCAGTGGAGCCTCCTTGGACCTTTCTTTTTTGTTGACGAAGGAACCTTACTTAACGTACAACCCCTCTTGTTCTGCTTTGGGGTTCCTTGTGTTTTGGTCTCTGCTCATTGGAGCTTATTTCCACTCTCCTTTGGTAGCCTAAAGGGGTCTGGAAGACCTGAATGCCTTGACCCCACCCTGGCACTCGAGCCTTTCTTTAACCTCGGAGGTCAGTGAAGCCACTTAAGTGCTTGGAGTCCGGCTGCGCCACCAAGTTCTTGTTTATCCTGATGGGGCTGTCCCGTCCCATTCGAAGTTTAGGTACTTGACCCCTCTCAGTGCCTGCTGACCTAGATCTAATCTGAGGTAGAACACAGCGCCTTTTAACGACTTGAATCACCACACCTCTGTCGGAGGAGGAATTTAAGGGCTTCCTGCGCAGCTGCTGGCAGCACCGGAGCATCCCCCGGTCAGTCCCTGCCGCTGGGATACGGCTACTGCTGTGCTGACCGTTGGCTGCAGGAGGCAATTTGTGTCTGTGGCTTGAAAGGTGCCTCTGGCTCACAGGAGGATGCTGGGAGTGTGGCTCTTGTTGGCCCCGGCAAGGCTGTGGTCACCTCCTCCAGAGGGGGAGCCCTCAGTCTCCATCCTCGCGGTGCTCGTAGGCTACGTTACCTGCCATTTGGAAAGGAAACACGTGTTCTCCTCAGCCAAATCTGAAATTCTCTATAGATGCTACAGAAAATGTTAAAATGTGGGGGAGAATGTAATAGTAGTTCAGTATCAGCCTTCCATCCAACTTCCTAACCATCTGTGTCCGTTGAGACTTTTGGCTTTTAAATGCAATCGTCATTGTTGTCGTCTTTATTGTTTTATAATGTTCTTGGTTGCAATTCAACTCAATTTTTTTTCCTTATTTTGTTTTTGTTGTAGCAAATTCTGACTGATCCCGAGGTGACCTCTCAAGAGGGCAACATCAAAAAGGTAGGATACGGATCGATCTTATCCAAGTTGTTTTACTGTCTGGCTTTGACATGCGCCTAGATGCTTTTTCCTCTTCTTTCTTCTGCCCAGAGGTGCCTGTTGCAATAGCGTCGTAAAAGTTTTCCAATATTTGCTGTTGCCTTTTTGGATTAAGCATTGTGGCTCTGCTGGCGCGTTCTTCTGCCTTTTTGTGATTCCAGTATTTATGAAAAAGAAAATAATAGCTTGAAGTATTCCTTGATTCGGCTACAACACAAACAGCTCCCGGTCCAAATTGAAAAACCTCATTTACCTCTTTTCCAGTAAAAGAAAACGTTGGTCCTTTGTTAAAACTGTTACATTTTTAGAGGTCTCTTTACTGTGTAAATGTGGCTTACGTGGAGTCCAAGGGAAAGGGAATAGAGATATAAAAGGATAAAATTTAACTCTCATGATGTATTACTGGTGCTTTTCATCACATCGAGATGCTTAAACTATAATACTGACCAGAGAGAAACGTGTTCCAAATAGAGCCCAGCTGTATAAATCTCTCCGAGCAGCGGAGCGGCTGCCTCCGAGCTGCATATTTCGGTAGCCCCGGCTGCTCTTTGGGTTGGGGTTACTCTCGGTAGCCGGCAATGACTTTCCTTCCTGGGCTAGCGTTCGGTTCACGGCTTCACCCAACTCAAGTGTCACGAGTCGTACTTGATGAGAGCCTCTCTGGGTGTCCAGAGCTGGACTGTCCTTACCGAAATAATGATCTTGCCGTAATTCTTTTCATATGCGATCGCCTTCTAGCGGGTGTTCACAGCCCTCTCCGTGAAATATGACTTCTTGAGAGTGGAAAATATTTCAAATTGGAACTTGCAACAACTGCCATTTTTATTCCTTCTTCAATCCTGTTCCTTAACTCTTAAAATCTAAAAGGAAACACTCGTTTCACGCTGCCAAACAAAGTGAAATGGAATCCTCGTTGGGCTCCAGGCTTGGTTTGGAAAAAGCTATTTAGACGCATATCCGCTCTGGGCCGTTCCGGTCTTACCACGTGGTGAAAAATAAGCTTTGGGTTTAGAGAGCCGGGCTATGGCACCGACTCTCCCTTGACCACACCATGACCTTGCGGAGGACCTGTCGCGATAGCGCTGAACTTTTTCACTTGCTCATCTCCATAACTCACTTGGCGTTTGTCTCTGCCTCTGTGGGATCCTTTTGTCCCAGCAGGCATGGGGACGAGCTGGCAGGTTCCTATTATCGCAGTGCGCTTATCACAGGGATGGAGCCGAGTCTCCGTGGCTCGGGACTGCTCGGCTGTTTCTTCCTCACTCTTTAATTACGATATCATAAAGAAATTCTCTGTCCCCACCTCGCAGAATCCACATTACCCTAAAGAGAGCAGGTTTTGTATGAAAGAAGGATCGACGGCAGCGTTAGGCTGGTAGCTCTGTATGTTCAGTGATGGTTTTGTGTTTAAACATAATTAATTTCAAAGGAGAATGTTGCAAAAACTACAGGTCTTTGAAAAATGCAGCGTCCTGAAGGATCTTCCTGAATGGCAGGGATAAAACTGGACCATTCTGATATTTGACAAGGGGGGAAGGACTGGCCTTCCACTTCTGTCTTCTAAATGCATTGTAGAGAAGCACTCGCAGGGGTTTATGAGGTGATAAATTTATTGAAGGATGGGCAGGAGGGCTTTACAGCTGGGGTAGGAAAGGTCAATGCAGTAAGGTAAAGAGTTCAAGTCTAAACTTTATGGCTTGTGAAAAGACTACTGCTAGACAGCCTCTCAGCTGGGGGAAAATGAAAAATAAAGAAGGAAAAAATTATTCTGTTCCATTTTTGTAGCATCTTAAAATTGTTCCTAAGTAGCCCCCGAGCATTTTGCTCCATTGGTACCAAACCCTTGTGGGGGAGAACTTTCCTTTTCCAGCCTCTCCGAATCATTCACTTGTCACACCCCTAAAGACACGACGGTTGAGGTTTGACTTCAATTTATTCCCGGTTCTTCGGAGAGAAGTTGGTGGCGAGAAGGTGACTGCAGACAAATGTACCTGTGGTGGGTGAGCTGGTGTCAACGGGAGGGAAGGAAATCGAAGTCAAACAGGGAGAACATCATTTTCAGAGCCCTGTCTGCTGCCTGCTCTGCCACAGGCTTGGAACTGGGCAGCAGCAGGGACCTGAAAGAGAAAAATATCTCTAGAATGCCGAGAAAACCTGTAAAAGCAGGAAAAATTAGAGTAGGGGAGTGTGATAGCAGCGAGAGGGACAGATGACGCGCAGGAAGCATCATCCCATTTGCTTGCAGAGAGTTTAAGTTGCGGAAATACATGTCACCTCCTCAGCCTGGTTGTTTAATTGTAAATAATCGGTTGTGAAATAATGTTCAAATAGGAGAGAGGCTTTTTCAGCTGAATGCTGACATTCAGAGATGTGTCCGAAGGTGTCAGTTATCCCAGTGGGTACGTTGTCCCCTCTTCCCAAACATCTTTCTTTCCAAACCGTCTTCCTGCTCTCTGTTTATTTTGCTTAGGGAGCAGCTCACGTGTTCTATCGCTCCGAATTTCCCAAGCCTCTCCACTGCCTTTAAAAAAAATGGCTCGTTACCACTATCTTCATTGTCATTTTGAATTAATGAGATGAAAGATGGAACCTTCCTGCGGCAGGAAGCGCGGCCGGTGTCCGTTACAAGACACCTTCTTTCCCAAGGAGGAGATGCTCGGCATGCTTCTCCTCTAAAAGTCACTTTGGCTGATGGTGTGAGGGTCCCCGTGGAGGAGGCTCCGCGTACCCAGCTCCTCCGGAGGGTTTTTTTTTTTTTTTTCTAGCTGCGGTGACAAGAGACCTCGGGGACTTCTCCCTTCAGTAGACTCTCTATTTAGTTTCTGTTTACTTAGAAGGAATGGCCTGAGGGGCTACTGGAGAGAAAACATCTGTGGGAGATAATCTATAGAGTTATCTATCTATCACTCTTGTCGACCCTGTCTCCCCGGAGAGCAAGCTGAGAGACTTGTAATAAAAAGGCTTTGCTGAAGAGGCTTTAGGGACAAATAAAGAGACATGTTAAGGGGCAGCCGAAAAAGGAGAGAAGACATTATTAAAGCTCAATGGCCGTCTTATCAAAATCCAAGAGGACAGGCATTTGGCAAAAGGCTTTAAATTTATTCTTTGACTTTCTGGAGAGCTTGAATTTATCCGTTAACGAGAATGTGCTGCACGGGGAGCGGGAGATGCTATCGGCTTCAAAGGAGTTGGATTCAATCTGGTATTGTGCAAAACACGACAACAAGTGGAGACAAAACCCAGTTTTTTCCCCTACTTTGTCTGACTTCACGTGTTGTGGAAGAGTAGAAGCAGGTAATTGCAGGGCTGGTGACGCTATAAGCGAATACGTTCAGCACAATTTATTCTCTGCTCCCAAATTGCATCGATCTTTAAAAAAATCCAGTTGCTGTTAGAAAGGGGGAGAGTGGCCTCTTAGAAAGCATCAAGAGTAAACAAGGAATCTCAGCGTGGAAAGCTTTTATTCCCGAAACAAAAGTAAAAACCAACCCATGTTTGGTTCCTGCAGACAGGAGCGGGATGGAGCCATAAATCTCCTCAGGTTTATTATTGTACACAAAACGCTACAGGTCAGAGGAACCATCTGATACTTCAGATCCACATTGTTCACACGAGATGATTGATTGATAATTATGATAATTTGCCAAATGATTATTTGGGTATTATAACCATAGCTTGTCCCACCGGATCGCTGTGAAGACATTTTCTATATCACTGGCCGTCAGAAATGGCCTCTGGCAACCAGGGAGATGGAAAGGTCTGGCCGGTCTCTCCCGGAGGGACCTGTAGGACTGATGAATGATGACCCAGAGGAGTCAGAAATCAGACTTCAATAAGCAGTCAGGAAGGTAGTTAGGGAAGAGCAAGGGAACTGTTAACTGTCTTTTGTGGAGCAATTACTGGCCGGGCCATACACCCTGGGGCTGAGCACAGCCTGACGGAAAATTGTACGGCAGAGTTGAACTTCAGGGTTTAAAGGGCCTGGAAACACCGCACTTCGCACAAAACACGTCTGCATTTCAGCTTTTCATATAGATTAGTAATTATTTGTTATCGACCCCTCATAAAAAGCATTCTGAAAGTCGCGGCAGAGGTTTAAAATCTGCATTTGGTGAGGTTTCTTCTTCTCTCAGTTCACCAAATTGAAGAACCGACCCCTGGTTTTAGTGGGTTTCATGCCTACTGAGAATTTGGGGATAATAATACATAGTAATCAAATGGAGTCAAGTAATCAATATGGAATCAAATAATCAAATGGAATTATTTTTTAAGCATCACCTGCTTTTTTTGTGCTTAAAAAAGGAGGGCGTGTTCCTATAAGATGTGCCGACCTATTGAGACCCGAGGTTTCGGAGGCTTCTCCGCACCGTCCCCACCTCTAACGTCTGGTTTCAGGATGATGCTCTCCTTACAGTAACTATTTCAGAAAGAGCCTTAATTTGCTTGTTTTCTAGGCTGTATCTTTATGAAATAAAGGTGTGTTTAGCTGCCACAACCAGGGGCAGCTTGGAGTTGATTTTTATAATCTTTTGCTGAATAGCCTTGCGTCATTCCAATAAGCCCTGGACAAAAGGGTGGACAGTTGTCTGAGAGTCTTTCTTATAACATTTCTCTCTTTCCATTGTCGGGGAGCTGCTAATAAAAGAACCAGGAGTCCATTAATTCAGTGAATGAACATATAGTAAAGTCAGTTCCCTCTTGAGAACAATAATGTTGCGGTCAGCTTAGGTTTCCATGGAAACTAAGTACTTCTAAGAAGTTTGCATCCTTGATTTTGCTGAAATGAAGCATGTAAAGTAAAAAAGAGGTGTAAGGCCGGCGCAGAAAAGTCGGCGAGGAAAGTGACGCTTAAATTATTTTGCGGGAATAACATTGTGCGTTTAATTTCTCTGATCTGTCTGTTTGAGCTCGGTCGTGTAGAGTGTGTGTGTGTGTGTATGTGACAAATGATTCCATAAAGAGGTCTCGGGGGGCGGGGGCTGAACCCATAAATCAGAGCAAGTTAAGATGAGTAGCAGTGGGTAAGGCTGCTCTCTCCCCATTCCCATTGCGTTCGACTCAACTCCAGCATCACAACAAGATGCGAGCGGTGCTGCCTCAGCCCAGGGCTCTGTTCCCAGCAGGTTTTTCCAGGTTTTTTGGGTGGTGATGGCCATTTACCGTGTTGGCAAGTTAGTGCAAAACCTCATACGATGTGAAATAAGACCTTGTTGTCAAATTAAGCTGGTTCTTCTCCTCCCTTCCACACTAACATGGTTAAATCACTGAAGCCACCGGCGTAAAGCAAAGCGCAGTGATGCTGATTTGTTCTTCCAGCCCTAATCTGTGCCACGTCGTCTTATTTTCTTGAATGGGAGAATTGGGGTAGCTGAGAGGGAAGTGTCCGAAAGGCATTGCCGAGCTATTTATGTGCCTTGTTCCTACTGACATGTGTCTCTTGTGAACAATATCTCCTCAGATAACAGTGTCCGCTTAACTTCAGGCACAGACAGTTACGAGAGGTCACCTTGTCTCCGTAGGACGCGTCTCAACCGTACACACACACTCGTTATGGTGCCCTCAAGTTAGTAACCCAGGCAGCTACACTTTTTTTGGAAGGGAGAAGGCTGTTCCGCTGGCAGAACAAACCAGCTGGTGATCTGGGGATGGGGAGCGTGAGCGGCAGAGCCAGGTCCAAGTTGCTGTGGTGTTTAACCCCTGTGCCTGACCACGGCTCTGTTCGAGGCAGGAAGAGCCAAGCCCACTCCACTGGTGATTTATACGGAGTGTCAGAGTCGTATTTCAGCATCAGGGCGACCTCCTCTCCTCAGGGCAGGAGCCCGTAATCCATTAGGTGGCTGCTCAAGTTGTTCATGCTCTTTCTTTTTTTTGTTCAGGACACTCTGTGTCCCATCGATGCTTGGTCCTGGTGCGGTCAGGAAGCTTTCATCCTCCTGTTATTTACCTGCCTGGGTGGCTGAGGAGCTCACCTAGAGGCCGGCTGTCTCCAAAGCCAGCGGCTCTGCGCAACAGCTTGTGTCCAGGAGGCCTTTTGAGGCGTTTGTCTGAGTGGTTATGCTAGAGATTTCTGCAAATTTCGAATTTATAAACTTTTTCATAGCTGAGAGATTCCAAACTCGTGTGAAACCCACCTAGTCTTGTGAGCGAGCTCCCTTCGCTCCGCGTTTGTGAAAACAACCCCCCAGAAACAGCTTTAACACTTTTCTCACAACCCTGCTTATCTCTAAGTGTATCTAGAATTAATGAGTCCTTGTTGAAAAAACACATCGAATGCCATATGTGTCATTGAAAGTACCCTACATCTGCATTTATTCATTTGAATCCAGATATGGTTTTAATTGTTTGCATTCCTTTGAGCGCATACTCCTTTATTTTTTTTCCCCTCCTAATGAACTGAGCTGCAAACCGACAGGCTGGCATTTCTGCCCTGCCTGTAAGACGATTACTGGTGAAATAATATTCCGGATGATTAGGAGGCATTACAGCCTCTCCTCAGTTTAAAAATGCCAGAATGCCCCAGAGATCCCCATGAATCTGCTGCCAGCCGGCCCCTGTCAGAGCTGAAGGCAGCACTGTCTGGAGCCCAAAATCAACTTCAGGAAGGTCATGTGAAAGAAAATCCTCAGCCATCAGGAAGCCCTTGGCCTCGTGGCCTTTGCTGACATTTTCTGACAAACCTTAAATCACCAGAGTAGACAAAACATCACAAATTTTGGAATGGTAGCCTCTGGGATTTCAGAGCTGTGTGTTCACTTTGGAAGGTAACCCCCCCTCCCCTCCTCGCGCTGCTCTGCGATTCCTCCTCGGCTGCGGAGGGCGAGTGTGCCAGGGCTGCTCTCGGGATGCCATCTGGGTTCGGAACCGCCCTGGGGGGTGGGCTGGGAGGAGGCCTGAACCGATGCTGCGGCGCTGGAGGGAGCTGCCACCGGTTATTTACACAATCCTGGGCTTATAGATCACCATGGGAGGATGGATTGCACCGAGCGGGACAGGTTTCTGTTCCAGGGTGAAATTTGGAATCGGGATTTATCGTATGCATTACATACCTTAAAGGAGCCAGATGGTTCTATTAATATAATCTGTGATCCCGAGGTGCGTGCGGCGTTCGCTTAATCACCTTGTGCAGCTATTAAAGAGAATATATATCAGGTAGGAGGGTGATTAGAGCTCGCTGGCTAAAAAGGAAAAACCTAGACAGTAATTGGGGAGACTGTGTGTGCATAGCAGGGAGAGCCACTTGGGGTTGACTGCTAGCACCTAGGCTGCTGCTTTAAAAAAAAAAAAAACAAAGCCAAAAAGCAGGGGACTGGATGCCAGTGACTTATAATTAAATATATATATCATAGGAAAACCAAAAACTGCTTCCGTTCTTTCTTTATTATTCATATTTTGCTCTGGAAATATATCAAGGGTTTACAAAGCAGTAAAGATAGGGCCGTTGTCCCACGCACGTTCCGGGAGCGCCGTATATTTTGGTGATGTCAGCTAGATGGGGGTTTAGATTAGATGAGGGTTTTATGAGATTATAAAATACGTGCTCTGAAAAGAAGCCCAAATTCATTTTTCATAGGGCAGTTTTGAGAGAAAAAATAATTACCAGGAGTCAGCTACTGAGTGATGTTCGGTAGTGCCTCTGTCCTCACCCATGGAGATGTCAGGACGTCGAGAGCCAATCGAGTTCATTCTCTTTGGTCTTTGTAGCGGACGGAGCAGTTGCCCATGTGAGCTAAAACCTGCAATGGGAAACCAGCCTCATCAGAGGGTAATGAGGAAATTTTGTCTCTTAATCACTGTCCTAATTTTTTTTTCCCCCTCATTCCATTTATGGAAATCTTTTTCACAGCATCGTGAGTTTTCAAAACTTTGTTTCACTTTGAGTTGAGCAAAACCGCTTCACTGATTGAGTTAAACTTTCAGATTATTATTTCCTTTAACTGCTGATAAATTTTGATGCCTGCGAATACTCGGATTTAATCAAATCGTAACTTTTCAACAAAGCAGTTCTGGGTTGGGAAGCGCACAGTCAATTCTAGTCTTGGCTCTAGTTGCTATCTACACCAGCAGGGAGCATTTCTGTAGGATTTAAACCCGCGTGGAGGTGCCAAACTCAGAGTCCAGAGTCCCCTGCACGCGATTTCAGAGAGACGGGAGCTCGTGGGGCTGACTTGGTCATTCCCAAGGAGGAGATAAAGCAGCAGTGGAGGAAATTGCAACACATCCAAGATCGTAGGCAGGCATCGCCCATTCTGCTCTGCCAATGTGCAGCATCTAGTCTAGAAGCCGTAAAGTTCCTTTATTCCTTCACTCCCTTTAATACCTGGTTAGCTTTTCCCTCTCTCTGCAGTGATGCCCGATGATCGCTTGGGGCTCCCTGCTGAGTCCGACTGGCCAACTCCTGCAGTCTCTTACCCAGCTAACGCTTCCTTGAAATGGAGATGAATCATTTTCTTTGTCACAGGAACCTTTAAAAAGGTGAATTCCGGAAAACTTGTGAGGAGCGTTGAGCTGTGAGGAGGTCCAGGTTGCCACGTAAATGTGTACACTAACAAAAACACTGTCAACCGTCTGAGCCGCTCGGCTCTGCTTCAGCCTGTCTCGGGTTGGAATGGTCCTTATTCTGACACAATTCCTTTTCTGTTAGCTCATGTGCTCAGCGTGGGCGCCTGGTTCTTTTTCACCTTAATTCCTGCTGGGAACAGAGGTCTGGAGCGATCCTCGTGGGCTGTTGTGCCCAGTTCCCTGTGATCACAGGCAGCAGGGCTGTGCCGTCTTTACTGAGTAGCTCGTGTCCCTCGGCCTGAAGACAGTTTCTTTCAGACTTTTTGTCTTCCGATGACTAGAACATCTCTTCTAAGTTCCAACGTAAATTTATTCCTGGCAGTTTACATTTGCTGGGTCCTGGTGCCAATAAAAACTTCTCATTTGAATGGTGTCCCATCTTCCATCCCAGGTCTGATGTTCCCCATATGCTTATTTGTTCTCGCTGTGTCGGGCTTCCTGCAGCAGCATCCCAGCTCCTGCTAAGCAAACCTCATCCGTGCTGCCCCTGGGGGAAACCGGGCATCCTGGGGTGGGGAAGCATTTGACTCCAAGTCCATACTCCTTTTTCCAAGGTGCCTAGAGTCGTGCCACCCAGCAAACCCCTCATCCTCGTCCTGACACTGGGAAGGCTTTAGACAAAGCACTTTACCTCTGCTCACACAGCTCTGCCATGAACTGTGCTCATTAATATTAGTGAAGTCCAAGAGAAGAAGTCGTTATATTAAGAAGCAGACGTTTTAATTATTGCTATCCAGATAACAAGATGTTTTTTCAGAGTAATGAAGTCGGAAAACCAGGGTTTGTTATTCAATCCGGGTAGATGTCTGTGTTATTTCTGAACCTACACCAAGGCTTGAGCTATTTGCTATATGAATGTTTGTGTTCTTGTGACTTAAAAGTTCCTCAGATGGAGGCTGCTGAAACGACCGTGACCATGAAAGCAGATTATTCTGAGATGATCTGAAATGGCTCTTTTTTTGCTGCGTGATAGGAAGGTTGGCAAACAAGCCGGGGATGAATGTCAGAGTTTGCAGTTGTGTTTGGTTTGGAAACTCGCTCTGAAGTTTGGATGCATCCCTGAAATTCATCAGAACCCCTTTGCTCTGGAAAAAGTCGATGAAAATCCAGCACATTTTTTTTTTTTTTTTTTTTTTTAAATTTTCTTCTAATTCCTCACGCTAACTGGGCTGGAAATACCCAAACCTTAGGCTTCCTTGGTGTATTTTCTCTGCTCTGTTTGCGATGCCAGCCGAGGTTTTAAAGTGTTTTATGTACATAAATAATGAGAAAAGGACCTAATGGCTTTTTTTCTTCTCTGAAAGTTCAGAAATGCTTCAGAGCTGAGGAAAGCTTTGAGTGGGAGCTTTTGGAGGTTGAGTAGAATTAAAGAGCAAGGACTTGCTCTTGCTGTGCCCCTGTGCTTGGCGAAGCTGCACCTCGAATGGGCTGGATGATCAAACCTTAACAACTCTATGGTCCTAGGACTTTTTTTGGGGTCAAATTAATATTTAGCGTCAGTCAGAAAACGTGCTGGACTCTGTTTGGGTGGGGAAGCCCCAGCTGTGGATCCCAGTCCACCCTCTATCTCCGCTCGTTGCGTTACTGCTGCTCTTTGCACTCTTTTCTCTGATGCTTAAACACGTCACACGCCGAGTTCTTGCAGCCGCGTGTTTGATAAGTGTCTTTCCCAGTTGTGAAGAGCCGTGTCCCTCTCGTGGTGTTTGCACAGCCAGGATTTACCTTTGTTAGCAGCCCCTTCTCTCCCCAGTTTGCTTTCACTCACATAAAACAGTTCACCTGCATTTACTGTGCTTACAAAGGGCTCCCCCTTCTCGTGCTAACACAGCACATCAAATATTTGTTCGGGTTTTCTTTAAATATCTACCTAAATGAATAGCCATTTCCTTTAAAAAAAAAAAAAAAAAGAGGGGAAAAAAAAAACCAAAAAAACCTGCTGAGCATCTGAATTCCTGTGTCACAAAGCCAGTGTGGTGGCAGGGGGAAACCTTCCGTAAAAAGAAACAGAAATATTTCAGTTTAAATAAATAAATGTGGCCTGATCGTGTTTCTGCTGGAAAATTGCTTTATGATAAGCGCGTGTCGTGCTGTAACATAAATGGCTCAAGCTGAAATTCGTATTCTGCTTTAACCTAAAGGATGTTCAGCTGTATCCCACACGCGTCAGGGTGAGAGGAGAGGGCGGCAGCCTCGTAGCAGGAAAGGTTTGAGTGAGATTTAGGAAAATGAACTGCTAGGAGAGTTCAGTACCTGAGCAGGATCCGGAGAGGAGGTACAATATCTGCATTTAGGGCTCTTAGGAGACTAGATACACACCATCCTGCACTGGAACAGGGACAGGCTGGATGGCTTCCCGGGGCCCTTTTGAGCCCGACGGGTTTTTATGGTGCTTTATAAGTTTATCTTGTTAATCGGTGTGAAAGTGAGGGGAGAGCGCGGGAGGCTGAACCTCTCCTTTCATGCTCCCGGCAGGCTGAGCGCGGGGGCTGGAGCGTACGGAAAAATGGGACATGGGGCAGGGAATGCTTTTCCTTCTTGGTTTTTAGCTTTGCTTTAATGGTGCCTGGTAAGTTCTGTGCTCTTTGTTTTCAGCGTTCCTTAGCAGGCAGGCATTTCTCTCTCTTTTCAAGTGGATTTGGTGCTCGGGAGAGCTGGCAGGTGAAGAGAAAATTGAGCTGAAGCACGGAAAGTGTGCTGAAAAATCCTGAAATGTGTCCTGTGTCTTGAAATCCTGCATAGTTGGGTTTTCTAGTATGGAAACCAGTTGATCCAGATTCTAAAACATGTGTTTATGCACAGCTGAAAAATAGACAACGAGAGTAAAAGAAAACAAAGAAGAAGGGAAAAGGAAAAACCTGAGTATTTGTAGCTGTAAACCAGAGTCCTGAATTAGAATAAGGAATTAAAAGGAGAGAATATGGAATAAAAGAAGCCTTAAAGGATAGCAAATAGGCTTTTGATAGGAATGGTTGGACTCGATGATCCGATGGGTCTCTTCCAACCTGGTTGTTCTATGATTCTGCGAAATGAATGCTGAGCTGCGTTTTGCTTTTATAAAGAGGATTTAAAGTGTCGAGATATTTTTTTTCAGTTTCAAGGTGGAAGTTATTTGTCCTTGTGGCTGACATTGCTGGGTTTCTGTGTATCGTTGCGATGGGTGGAAACATCCTTTAACGGCCAGACAGCTCTTAGCGATAAGCCAGCCAATTAATAATGTTGATTTGAAAAGCCCGAGAATAGGTGAGAAAGCAAAGTCCTTCGGTAAGTCATATTTGCACAGTATTAAGAGTCCCCTTTTGCCTGATCTAGTAAACATCGTATTAGGAGCCCTGCGCTATTGAAAAGTGGAGAGACTATAATGATATGTGTAACTGATAATTGCCACTCCTAACTATTCAGCACCCACTTATCGTGCCTTTTGTACATACCTACCTTTGAAACGGACAGCTTGCGGCCTGGCTAGTTCTCCTTCCTAAATATCGACAGGGTGGGTTTTTTTTTTTTTTAATGATACATTGACCTGTTTTATCAAAGCAGTGAAGGCAGAAGAAGAATCGGCGTTTCCTTCAAAGCTGGGGGCCCTCGGATTGTAGGTGTTTGCTCGGCTGATGATGTGGTCTCCTCTCACGGCTCTGTTGTGTGCACCCAAAAGGCAAACGAGTGCGATTTCTGGTGAAACTAGTGCTCTAAATCCATAGCAAATGCAAAAGCAATTCACTGAGGTGATTGTAACTAATTCTGTGTGTTACCTTTGATCTTTGGTGTGAACTCGCTAGGTCTCGAGCAGCAGAAACGCCGACGCTATAGGGCAGCGACACACAGACCCGAGTCTTAATCGCGAGAGGGGCTTGGGCACAGCAGAAGTTGTCAGCTGGCAGCAGAATGTACTCGGTCGTCGTATCTTTGTGTGTTCCTGTACTCTTAAAAAGGCTCAGGAATTGATTTAATTAGAAGTAGATGAAGCTGTTTGATTAAAGGGCTTTATTGTTGCCTGGACGTATGTATAGGTATAGAAATGCAATTAGTTTGAGAGTTGCCATTAGCAGTGTCAGAGACCAGAAGTAATAGAGCTTAACCCTCCCAGGAGCGGCTCTGCAAAGCTGTGCCGTTCTGATCCCTTGGTGCTGGAGGAACTGTTCCTACCTCTTAACTCTTTCTGCAGGGACATTTCCAGCCAGTCCCCCTGCTCTGGGAGGCACACGCAGTGCCAGCTCTTTCCTGCCTGCGACAGACGGGGCTGAAAACAAGAAGCACGTCAGAGACTTTCCTTAAAATGTGCAGAATACATAAGTTCCTTAGCTTTCAAAAATCCCTTACAAGGGAAAGGACCCACTGAGGTGTCTGCTCGTGTGTCCCTGCCTGCTGGGAGTGTCAGAGTCTGTGTGTAGAGCAGGCAGGATTGGAAAGACGCCTCTGGGCAGCGATGGCTCTCGGGTGCCGTGCGGCGCTGCTGCCTTCAGCAGTTTCAGTTTATCAGCAGCTGCCTGAGTTCACGTAGTTGCTACGAGAACTTATCTGCTTTTCTGCTCAGGCTGGACTTTGAATGCTGCCGTGATCTGTTCTAATGAGCATCGTGGAGTCTTTGTGCTTTGCTCTGTTGTCTCCAGAGCCCTGCAGAGTGGACCCAGGGCTGGTGCTTAACTTGTCCCGTCAGGTTTGGTGTTTCTGCCCAGTTTCTTTAATGGAAACACCGTTGACTTTAGTGTGGTGGTGTGAGGGTTCAACCACGCCGTTCACCACTGCCAACTTACTAATAGCGATGGTCCACAGTCTCGAAATACTTGAGCGCTTTCCGGGGAAGAAATATCCTTGTATGTGGCACCGTCATGTGAGAAAACGTTCATGGGCAGCAGTCGAGGCAGGAACAAACCCACCCTCCACCATCGTAAATGTATATTCTATATCTGCTCGTTCCCTTGAGAAAGTGCCTCGCTTTAGATGAAAAGAAATGCACTTCATATTTCAGCTGATAATGAGAAGTTAATAAAATCGGGATTTTGTGCAATGCAGGACCTCTGACATCTTAATCTTTATTAAAGAGACTTAAACTACCAGGAACTGCTGGTGCTGACTGGCACAGCCAGACTCAAGAAACACCAGGAGAGACTGGCCAAATGAACTGTTAAACAACTCTTCCTAATCCATCAGGAAGAAACAATAAGTGCTGGAAACATCTATTTACCATGCATCAATCACGCTTACCTAAGCAATTTCTAAGTAATTATACTTCTGTTATATAGTTCCCGCGATGACTGCTCTGAATGAGACATTGGCTTTATTAAAACAAAAAAAAATTCACTTTGGTTGACATCTCAAATGTTGGTTTACAGTTTGACAAGGTAGTAATTTTTCTGGACGTAACCTCTGCTAATTGTTGTGTTCCAATCCTATCTGGAATTCGAGCGGCTACTTTCCCCGTTTCAAGGCTTGACAAATGGAGGAGTTTAAAATGTCGAAGTGGTAGAGATTTTGTCTGGTGAACTTTGCTAAAAAAGGATTTGGATGAGCTTGCCGAGATGTGACCCATGGGAAGGGGACGTTTTGGGGGTGGGGAGATAATAAGTGATCTTTGCTGCCGGGAAAGCTTGTTGCCTTTTCTTTCTTCCTTTCTTCCTCATCTTTGCTTTCATCCAGAGGTTCCCCTGTAGGACTCTGATGCTCTCCAGAACAAAACAAGTTGTGTATATCCAGCTGTTCTTGTTCCTGGTACCGAAGGTTTCAATTTTGCTTCTATTTTTTTTCCTGACCAGTATAACATCCCAGACTAATCCATAAATTGATGAAGAGCAATTTGTATCTATGTCTTCTAGAGCTATAAAATTATTGTCTCTTGTGTCTTGTTGGCCTTTGATGTTTGGACATCGTGGCATTATCAAACCATCCGTACGTGCACATATATGTGTGTTTTACAAACCCATCGGTGTGTGGGGCTTTGAAATGTCGTTTTCTAATCCACTCGGAGAAAGGGGAGGGATAGAGTCTTTGTCAGTATCCAAGCAATTAGGATAATTAAAAAAGAAAGCTTATTGGGTAAACATGCTCTTAGATTGTGACCTCTTAATTAATGGACTACAGGGAGAAATTACAGCAGTGGCAAGATAATTAACACATGCATTTAAAAAGAACTGTTAGACAAGGGTATTATAGGATAGTAAGACACAGATTTGAATCACCGAAGGACTATGGAGGTGAACAAACACATCGAACAAGACAAGATTTGCATGTTTGAGTGCCCCAGCACACAAGCAGGAACAGATTAGGTTAACTTCGTTATCAGAGGAAAGCAGCTCTTCCAGTTATAAATCCCTTTTAGTGGGTATTGTAGATGTCCATGTGGGTTTTTGCACCTTCTCCAGAGGGGAGAATGTGTTGTGGTTTCTAATAATTCTGGATATTGCTAGGAGAGTGTGGGGAATCTCCTCGCAGTGACTGTCAGCAGCATCAGGCTGGGGTTGTCACCATAAGCACCCAAGAAAAGCAGGTTTGGGGCATCTCGTACACGGCACTGGCTTTGTGGCTTTTGCTTATCCAGACAAGTCCAGTAAATATTTTGGAATCTGTATCAGTAATTTTTTTTTTTTTTTTAAAAAAAAAAGGTTAAGGAATCAGCTGTTCCATTTCGAAGTGCTCTGTGTTTCTAGGAGACAAAGAGGGAATCTAATATCACCTCATACTTCCTATGCTGTAAGAGATCCTCAGCTTTGTAACATCACAGACATGTGTGTATTTTCCCTTCTCTTCATCTCCATGATGAGACATCTTTTTAACTTGAAACTTCCAATACGTTTCCACCAAAAATAGAGTAGATTTTAACAAAAATGCTGAGTTTTTCCATATGTATCCGTTTATCGTGGTTTGGGCTGGAAGGGACCACAAAACCCATCCAGTTCCACCCCTGCCATGCGCTGGGACACCTCCCGCTGGATCAAGGACTCCAAGCCCCATCCAACCTGGCCTGGAACCCATCCACTGCTCTAGGAAACCTGGGCCAGGGCCTCCTCACCCTCACAGCAAAACATTTCTCCCTCAGATCCCCTCTCAATCTCCTCTCTTTCAGTTGAAAACCATCCTCCCTTCATCCTATCACTGATAAAGAGCTCCTCCCCAGCTTTCCTGTAGTCCCTTTCCATACTGAAGGAAGGTGTGTAATGGGCAGTTGCTCCATAGCTGTCATCCCCTGTGATTTCTGGGATCCCTCCATCATCGGCAGTTAAAGCCGATCCCTCGGAAAGACAGATGAGCAATAAACAATCTTCCCTTTGCAGCTCTGGAGGAAAGCAGTGTGGTATCTACCTGCTTGCTCAGGGATTTGCGAACTTCTTGAGAGAAACCAAAGCGTGATTTGCAGCATTTGGGTGACGTGCACGCTGCTGGGTCTCAGCACTGATTACAGAGTCAATCATCACCCCCAGTCTGGAGCTAGTGCAGCCCAAACAAGCTGGAATACCCAAATCAGACATTGTCGGGTTTATCTGCCACTGAAACGGTCTTGTTCTCTGCAATTGCAAAGGGGCCATCAGGTGGGATTGCTCAGGCCTGTGTCATGGAATCATAGAATCATAGAATCACTAGATTGGAAAAGACCCACCAGATCATTGAGTCTTTACACAGGAGCCAGTTACTTGCCCCCAGACTGGTGGGAGCAGCTTAGATCTGTGATGGTTACCAGTAGTGGTTACCATTCATTCAATTACTGTAGTTCTTAGGAAACCCTGTGTCACTGGGGATGCCTGGTGAGGAGCTCAGCGAGAGGAATCTCAGAATGGTTGGGAGAACGACCTCTACAGTCCACGTATCTCTCCACAGAGTGTTTCTGGCTGGACTCTCAGGGTGTTCACATCTGAGCAGCACAGGGTGGATGGTGGAGGTGAGGTCCCTCTGATGGAGCAGCATGTGGTTCACAGAAACCAATAGCCAGCGTCTTGGGAGGAGTATAAAAGCTAAAATCGATGGGAGGATGGCAGATAGAATCGTCCATGAATCCAGCTAAACCAGCCTGAGGAGAAGGTCTGAAGCTCAGGTGGGATACGGAGGTGGCCATTCTGTGTAGAATGCTATAGGCAGCATCACCACAGAGCAATTTCCCGTGCATTTATGTAATTAAATCTCCTAAACTCTAATTTATAAAACGAACAAACTGCAGAAAAGTCTAAAACTACAATGGTTTGCGTTGGGGCATCAAACCTCACGTTACATTTGAATGCAGGAGCCAAAGGCAAGTGATTATGTACAGTTTCAGAACATGTGATTTGCATAAGTTCCCCACTCCTCACGGTATCGCGGGGAACAAAGAGATGCTCTGCCAAGTCAACATTTCGCATCTCCAGCCGTGCACTTAGCCCAAATCCCACCCACTTCTTGGTAAGTCTCAGCATCGCTTCTTTTGTCTGTTTATAAATGTCCCCGCGCAGTACAGTGTTCATCCTACCTGGAACATTAAAGATGCATGTAGACAGAAAAAAAAATAAAAAAAAATAAAAAGAACAGCTTTCTGAATGTTTGATTAGCGACTTGGGCCCCAAATTTTTAACTAATTGAGTACATTAAATAGTATGTCTCTGAAAGACTCATACGAGACACTTTTCAAAGCTTCTTTAATAAAAATTCTCTTTGGGATTTGACCATAATGGCTATCCTTGCTTGCCAAAACATGACTTCTTAGCAGGTGACTTTCATCAAGTACATCTGAAATAGTACCTAAATGAATTAGCAATAAAATGGACTTAGGCCTAGCAGTAGGAGCCTCCATTAATCTTGGGTTAATCACTAAAGAGATGCCATTCACTTTTCTTAAGAAGTCACATTTTTCTCCCCTTGCTGGCGACCAGATTTCATAAAGTAACATATTTCTAATGAAAGGGCTCTGCTTGAATTAAAACCCTGAAGGTTTATGCAGATTTTAGTTTTGATTACTGCTGGCATGGGCTCTTAGCAGACTCCGGAAGGTAGGTCCGCAGTGAAAGAGTCCCAGCATGCAGTTCATAATATTCTTTGAAATAAAATAGTGCACTTGTACTTAGTGGCTTTAATCAGCTCTGACTTTTGATAGTCAAACAATAGCTAATTACAGTAACACCTGCCTTCTAAGTCATGTCATGTAGGTTATTGCCAACAAGAGACCTTGTATCTTAGCTGCGTGATTATTATAGAGTCTAAAACCTATCTGTTAAAAAAGGAGGGGGGGAGAAGAGCTGAGTTTGGTAGCCATTATACGTATTTTTATTGTCTGATGCATTTCTGGCTTTTCTCTGAGCAGTTTTCAGTGCTTGAAAGGCAAAGAGTTGGTGTTTATGGCCAGAGGAGATCTGAGGTTTGGGAAAAAGGATGCGGTTTTGTGGCTCTTGCTCAGATAACGTTGCGTTTCTAAACATATTTAAATGTCTTTCAATTGAAAATATGTTGTGAGTTGTTTGTATCCTCTGATCTCTGGCCTGTGGCCACAGAAAAGAATTTTATTCCACTGTCACTGAATGCAGTGGGACGGGAAGGGGGACAGAGACCCAATTTGGAAGGGTTTCATAAAACACCAAGCCAAGGACCAGATTTTAAAATAACAGACCATGTTTCTGAAAGTAAATTGAGTTTTCCCCCATTATTTGCCTTTGCAGTGAAGAACGCGCTCAGATGGCTTTTGCCGCACACGCGCTGCGCTGCCGCGGAAGCCATAAATTATTGTCTCATTCGAGACTCTCTTCTCATTAATTTTGCTAGCAAATAAGGCTTCGTTTTCACAAACTCAGTCAAGTGAATAATATCAGATGTTTGCCAGAGGCTCAACAGCCACTTTAACGACAGTCAGAATAGAGAGATGTGTGCCGAGGCTGCGAGGGATGCTCCCTCTTCGACCCAAAATGATTTCAGGTCAGATTCTATGCCTGGTGCTGCCAGACTTGATCTCAGAACTGTGGGACCAGTGAGGCTAAAGGGGCATTTAATAACCTGACTGTTCAGAGGAAGCTAGTAAGAAGTGGCAGAGCAGCTGGATTAGAGCAGCCGCTCACATATTGACCCTTATTATCTAAGCTGGAGCAGGATTCTCACTCAGGATCAAGGTCTTACCGTGTTAGGTGGTCTCTGTGTTTTTCACAGGTGACATCCACACCTCCTACAGTGCCAGTACAGGAGAAAATCGGAGGGAGATGATCGGCCTAAGGGGTTGAGCACGTTGTTCTGACACCTCTGGCACCAGGAAGGGACAGGATCCACTCTAAAAACCGGGGGCCTGCCTCCCCGTTTGATGGATGGCGAAACTGAAAGGCAAGGTGTGGAGAGACTGTTCGAGACTAAACTGATCGGGCAATGGCTTAGCAGGGAGTAAACCACAGGGCTTCTTTTCCTGAGTTCCAATCCAGTGCTCTGTCACGCTGCTTCCCCCTGAAAAGTCAGGGCAAGGCAGATTTGAAGCTGAGTAGAGCACTCTGCTGGCTGTAAGCACGTTAAGACTCCAGACCTCAGTGCGTGATCCATCTCAGTCCCTAGGACAGAGCAGTTTTCTGTCTCTCGTGGCACCTCAGCACCGATCTGAATACAGCTGTTGCTCTTTTATTTAGTGGTTTATACAGAAAGTTGTTATAAAGCTGTACGTTGGCCACTCTTCATGTTGCAGGCAGCCAGACGTGATGGAAAATGAGTTGTGACTCAGTGCATTGCCTGCAATGCAAACCATCATCTCCGACTGCTGGAGATGTGCAGAAGGCGCTTAAATCTCTCTTTACCGTCAGTCTGTACGTTTAAAACAGTATTATTCCTTCTGGATTGTACAAGGAGTTTGCAAGGGAATGTGGTTAGGGTTACCTTAATGAACAGGGAAAACGAATGCGTGTTAAAAGGAATCATTAACTCTGCTTCCCAAAGCTACTTTTAAGTTTAGTGTTTAATGGGCTGATTCCCCCTGCTCCCCAAGTTAATTCTTACTCACTCCATCATTTGTCACGTTAACCTCAAAATGTGTAGTAAGAAATCTTCTTTATATCAGTTACCATGTTTGCCATATCTGATCAGTTTGATTGATCATTGCCCCAGCCACAGGTTGGTAATAAGCTGGTTTGAGAGTGAGACACATTTCCCGTAGGACAAAATTGGCATGACAGCATTATAAACTGGCCATTTATCAACCTTCTCCCTGGTGGTCAGTGTCTGCAGGCGGGTCGGCAGGCGGGCGAGCTCGGCTTCCGCAGCGCTGCGGGGGAGAGGATCGGAGCCAGTGGGCACGGTGATGGAGCTAGTGCAGGAGACAGTAATAAATGGTGCTGGGTTTGAATCAGAATTCTTAGTGCAAATGTCGTGCTGAAAGGCTACTGACTTCCTTCTCGAAAAGCCGCTCCTGCGGACGCACGTCAGACTGTGCCGTGTCCTCAGCTGAGTGGACAGGACAAGAGGGAATGGCCTCAAGCTCCGCCAGGGGAGGTTCAGGCTGGACATTAGGAAAAAATTCTTCACAGAAAGGGTCATTGGGCAGTGGCAGAGGCTGCCCAGGGAGGGGGTTGAGTCACCTTCCCTGGAGGGATTTAAGGTGCAGGTGGACGAGGTGCTGAGGGACATGGGTTAGTGTTTGATAGGAATGGTTGGACTCGATGATCCGATGGGTCTCTTCCAACCTGGTGATTCTATGATTCTGTGATTCTATGAGTGGTCCTGCTAGGCTTTGCACTAAAATGCTTGTTTTATGGTCTTTCTCGATCTAGAAGGGTCTTTATTCCCATGCGTGATTTGACTCCAGCAGGACTGCTTGTGTGCTCAGAGGGGACACATTTGGAAGTTCTCTGATGGTTCAAACCCATTTTTTTCACTGTTATACGCTGTGCTTGCTTTCCTGATGCCTGCATCCCAGAACCTGCCAGTACATAAGGTTTGCAAGTGCTCTAAGAAAATCTTTCCGTTGGAGGCTGAGAGGATTGTGGTTGTTCACCTTGGAGAAGGCTCTGAGGACACCTTATTGTGACCTCTCAGTACTTAAAGGGGACTTAGAAGAAACATGAGGAAAAACATCTTGGCTGGACCAGTAGCCCAATAGGAGGGGGCAGTGGGTTTAAACCAGAAGAGGAGAGGTTTGGACTGATATTAAGAAGAAACGTTTTCCTGTGAGGGTGGGGAGGCTCTGGTCCAGGTTGCCCATAAAGATGGAAGAAGCCCCATCCCTGGAAGCATTCAAGGCCAGGTCGGATGGGGCTTGGAGCCCCCGATCTGGTCGAAGATGTCCCTGCCTGTGACAGGGGTGTTGGAACTGGATGACCTTTATGGTTCCTTCCAAGCCAAACCCTTGTGTGATTCCACGATTCTACAATCTTACTTTTTTC
Source organism: Coccyzus lansbergi (assembly GCA_033558105.1). Lineage (NCBI taxonomy): Eukaryota > Metazoa > Chordata > Aves > Cuculiformes > Coccyzidae > Coccyzus > Coccyzus lansbergi. The sequence goes on from JAUMJK010000061.1 coordinate 869,066, forward strand.
GGACATCTTGGACTTGACCATGTGCATGTTGCACATTAGAGGAAGGAATCCATCTTCTAAACAGAACCGAATAAGGTGTTACAAAACCTGTGTTAGTTTAACCTGCTCACTGTGTTGTGGTTTTTTCCCCACAGAATTTCGGTAAAGTGACTTTTATTTTACAGCCTGAGTGTGAAGTTATTCCCCGACTGCACAAACTGCAATTTTTAATCTTAACGATAGATTTAGTGACCACTGAAGTGTAAAATAAACTACTGTGGCCTAATCAATCAAATCTGCATAGTTCGGAGAAAGCACCTGTATGAGGCTTTTATATCTGAATGTCTGTAATGGTAATAGATGTTTATTAGCAACCATAAAGCTGTTTGAATTTAATATCTCTCTAAATAACACCAACAGCATTAAAACAAATCTCTAAAAGCAAATGCAACTGTGCCATAAACAGCCCACAAGGTAGGGTTTAAAAGCCATTACAAGAACCCGTGGAGATTCACGGTTTGTTCTGTGGCTTTGGACACTTGACTGGGAGCAAAACCACCCCTGTGGTTATTGTGAGAAGCCCCTGGAATAAAGCGTTGCCCAGATAGCAGTGAATGGAGAGTGTGGATTTAAACACAATGTGCACAGATACCTTGTTAACTTGAACGGACACGGGAGGCTCCTCATCTGGCTGTGGTCGCAATGCAGCCCCACCTGACATGTCTTTAGAAAGCAGTTTGTAAATCATGTACCATCAGATTTTTTACCCAGAGGATTTGCTCCTGTGAAGTGCTGAGAGCTCTGGGGTTCTGGAACACCAGAGAAGGTTTAAGCGTCCAACAGGTTGCCCAGAGCAGGAGTGGCTGCCCCGTCCCTGGAGGGGTTCAAGGCCAGGCTGGATGGGGCTTGGAGCCCCTGATCCCGTGGGAGGTGTCCCTGCCCATGGCAGAGGTGGGTCTGGATGGGCTTTAGGGTCCCTTCTGACCCAAACCATTCCATGATTCTATGATCAAGGGTGGTGGGGAAGCTTTCTGCAGAGACTCGTGGGCAGTGACTGGCTGACCAGGGTGATGGTAGATCGATCTTAGGTTCATAAAGCTCTTCTCCCTGGACAGTGAAGACAGCTGCTGATCTCCCGTATGTTTATAGGACGTGGGAGCAAATAAGATGTTGTTTTGTGACACTGACGCAGGCTGAGGTCAGGGCCCCCAAGAAGCAGTTGGTTTTTTGGGGGTAAATGTGGTCAGATCAAAGCATTAGAGAAGAACAAGACATTCATCTGACAGGAGGTCGCGGACGCGTTGGAGAAGAAGGGGCGATAGTGTTCGGCCGCAGCTGTGGTTACTGCCGGCAGCGTGGCCGGTGGCTCGCCCAGGGCAGCAAGCCCTGCCTGAGGGAAACATTGGGGCGCTCTGTGCTTTCAGCAGCAGAACCAGCATGCACCCTGCTGCCTCCCTCCTCTGCCAGAGGATGCCTGCACCGAGGAGAGAGCTCATGGGTTGTGTTGTCCAAAAGAAGCGAGGCCCAAAGAGGGGGGTTCCCAGCATAGAGGAGTCGAGAGAAAAGAAAACCAGCAGCAACCTTGCACTGGCAGTGAGCAGGGACAGGCACCTGGTGCTTAAGGAGTGCATCTGAAATCTCACCTCTTCCTGGGAGGCACTGGGGTAGGAAAGAGACTCCTTTGCGGGCAGGGCAATGAAATGTAAGGACAATTTTTTTGGCAGCAAAAAGCCAGGTCAGCCTCCATGGTGCTGTCAGCTGACTCGCAGGATGCACAGGGCTGGAAGGATGCTCCCATCTGTCTGGATGCTCAGGGCTGGAAGGATGCTCAGAGCTAGCAGGATGCTCAGGGCTGGAAGGATGCTCAGGGCTGGCTGCCCATTGCAACTGGGGTCCCAAACTCTGACCCTGGTCTATACACATCTGGCAAACAGCTGAATGTGATACCCGACTGGGGCAAGCGTCGTGGTGAGCGTTGGTGCACACCGGCTTTACGTTTGTCCTTTTCGGTGTGCAAAAGCACCGTCTGTGCTGAACAGGAAAACTCCCTTCTGGAGGGTGCAGAGCAGCCACAGGCAGTTTGGGGAGGAGGTGTGAGACAGAGAGAAGCCTATCGCGTACAAACTTCCGAAAGAACAGCGAATGATCAAAATGAGAGCTACTTATCATTTGTAGGAAGTTAAGGATTGATATGGGGCATATGGAAGGTGTTAAGAAGAAAAAGCTGTATGGTGAGATCTGCTGTCCGCCTCCTCCTGTGTGTGAGCGAGAAAGCTGCTTCTCCTCAGCTTTTTAAATGCAGCTAAATATGGTCTTGTGTACTAGCAGGATGGTTTCTGTTAGAAGAAATCATTCTTATTTTGCTATAAATTACAAAACACCACCTCTTCCCCCTGAAAAAAGGTCTGACTCGAGCACAAACAATTCCAGGAGACAGCGACCAGGGCTGGCTCCGTGCGATAAGAAGCCATGATCTCAGCGGGGGAAGCTGTGGGGGGACAGCCCACCAGGACCAGGGACTTGCTTTTCCATGAGAGGGGGAGAAAAAGTTAAACAGAAGGCGAAGGAGGAGGGGATTGGACCAGAAAGAGAACCAGTGATTGTTTCAAGGAATTAAAATAGCGGAATGGGTTCTTGGACAAGTGCATTTTCTGTTTTCCTGGGAATCCCACCTGGGATTAGGAGCAAGTGTTCTGTGTGTGTTTCATGTGTTTGTCCAACTCTTTGCTACAGCCACGTTTAAGGCTTGTCCATCTTCTCAGACTATCAGTTTTGCAACGTGTGTGTTCCTTGCACCCACCAACAGTTTTTCTGACTAACATTCCTGTCAGTGAGTTTGCCTGGATGCACAGGAGCGATGGGCTCTCAGGAACCTCTAGGTGATGTGCTCAGGAATGAACCAGATCAATCCCCAACCTCCTGGAATGGCTGGTTCCATCCTCACCCTCCTCCCTGTCTCTCTGTTGCATCTAACTTTTATGCCTTTCTTCAGTCTTGACTCACCCATTCCTGGAAACTGCACCTATTTAGTTTGTCACTTGACTGTTTGGTGTTTACTGCAAGATGCCACTTCTGGCTGGGTTTCCAAGGTGCGATGACAGGAGATCCGGGAATGCCGAAGGAGCTTTGCACTAGAAATACAGTTATTTTTTGTGAGGCAGGCGTGAAGTGCTGAGGACAGAAACAAGATGTTCTGGGTCTGCTAAGTGGTTACACTGTGCATTGTGTTGGCATTTACAGTGGGGTGAATGGCTGGGTGCAAGGCTCGCATTGTGTCTGCTGGTTTTCATACTCTGCGGGATGATAAATGAGAGAACCGAGCTCAGCAGGTAGCAGGCTGGTCTTGCAGAGGGCGCATCGAGATGAGGGAATTAAGTATGGAAGAAATGGAGAGGCTACTGTCCAGCCTTCCTATAGGTGTAGGAAGATAACTCAGTCCAATTTCATTAATCTCTGCTTTCTGAACTCACCTTTTAAAACAATTTACCGTCTCTGTATCTTGCCCAGATACGTGACCATGACCACATCAAACGTGCACCATTTACGGATGAGTTCCGATATTACACGGCAGTGCAGACACGTAATATAAATGATATAACAGTTAATAACACTTGCATCTGATCTTAAGCAAGGTGCCTTAGGACATTACTTGACAAGAATAATTATTTCACCTAATAAGATAGCTGTTACCAGTGCTTCAGAAAGGAGAGAGCTTGAGCTTGGGTAGATAGCACAGGGGTGAAAGGCTTTGTCTGCAGGAGGTGGAGCTCTGGAGGCTTCCCAGCACCTTGTCTGGAGCCTGGTGCTCCCACAGACCTGTTGCAGTACATGCGCGTGTTGCAGGTGGCCTCAAATTGCACCAGGACAGGTTCAGATTAGATATTAGGATTAAAAATTTCTTCACTGAAAGGGCTCTTGGCACTGGCAGAAGCTGCCCAGGGAGGTGGTGGAATCTCCATCCTTGGAAAGATTTAAAAGACCGGTCGATGAGGTGCTCAGGGATGGTTTAGTTGTGGACAGGTACAGGTTGAACTCGACCTCAAAGGTCTTTTCCAGCCAAGCGATTCTGTGATTCTACAAATACAGCAGTCACCTCTGTAGGATGTATTCCTGACTTACCAAGACTGGTGACAGAGCTTGCACCTTATCCCAGTGCAGAGACAACAGGGCACAAGGTGCCCTGGAGCCACCGTGAAGTGGCAGTGTCCCTGCAGCGCTGTGAAAGCTGCACAGCTGTCATCAAAAAGACTTTATATTAGTTTTGTTAAAAAATAACCACACTGTCTAACCACAGCACTCGTTTTTCCAAATGAAATAATTTGTCTTTACAATGCGTTTTTTTTCCCTGACTTCGAGCAGAGCCAACGGCCTCAGTCTGCCGTCAGGATTAGCAGCCAGTACAATTCCAATTCATAAATGAAGCCCTTTTTGATTTGCAAATAAAAAGCATCTGAAACCACTAACCAACTTGGCTTTCTCCTTTATGCCTATAAAAGTGACTGAATCATTTGTTTTTTAAATTTTCGAACTGCAAAATGTGCTCCTGTGAGCAAATATGGCCCAAGTTTCAATTGGAAGAGGACTCCCTCTTTTTTGATGAGAGGAGTTAAAAAGTCCTCATGTGTGCAAGGAAAACTCAGGGCACTCGGTCCCCTAAAAACGGGCAGACAAAGAATTTCCTTTTAAATGACCGTCACCCCTGTCGCTGCACCTGCCTCAGGGCCAAAGGGCTGCTTGTACCGGCAGCCAAAACCTCAGGTGCAAAGAAGGCCAAGGGCATCCTGGCTTGGAGCAGAAATGGTGTGAGCAGCAGGGCCAGGGAGGTTATTCTCCCTCTGTACTCAGCACTGGTGAGGCTGCTCCTTGAATCCTGTGTTCAGCTCTAGGCCCCTCACCACAAGAAGGATGTTGAGGCTCTGGAGCAAGTCCAGAGAAGAGCAACGAAGCTGGTGAAGGGGCTGGAGAACAGGCCCTATGAGGAGCGGCTGAGAGAGCTGGGGGGGTTTAGCCTAGAGAAGAGGAGGCTGAGAGGAGACCTCATTGCTCTCTCCAACTACCTGAAAGGAGGTTGTGGAGAGGAGGGAACTGGGCTCTTCTCCCAAGGGACAGGGGACAGGGTGAGAGGGAATGGCCTCAAGCTCCACCAGGGGAGATTTAGGCTAGAGATTAGGAGGAAGTTTTTCCCGGAAAGGGTCATTGGGCACTGGAATAGGCTGCCCAGGAAGGTGGTTGATTCACCTTCCCTGGAGGTGTTTAAGGCACAGGTAGACAAGGTCCTGAGGGACATGGTTTAGTGTTTTGATAGGAATGGTTGGACTTGATGATCTGACGGGTCTCTTCTAGCCTGGGTGTTCTATGATTCTATGAAAGCAGTGGCCCAAGCAATGCAGAGAGGAGTTTTCCTGTGGATTTCAGGTGTGCGAGAGGGGGAGTTGAATCAGATGCATGGAAGGGTTTTATTGCACCCTCTTCGTGGCGATTCCTCCCTGGAAACTGCGAGAGGTGGGATCATGCAGCAGGGCCAGCGGCTGTGGGGCGACCCTTGGGGTCCCCAGTGCCCTTGCCATTCTTCCCTTTTGCCCTTTCTCCCTTTTTCCCTTCTCCCCCCTTCACTACCCTCATGCCCCCTTTTCCCTCTTCATTCTTCCCCTTTTCCCCCTCCTTTTCCCCTTCTCCCACTTTCCTGCTTCCCCCTTTCTCCCGCCTTGTCTCCCCTCTTTTTCTTCTTTCCCTCCTTCTCTCCCTTTCCCCTTTTTTCTTCCCCCTTCTCCCTCCTTTTCCCCCCTTTCTCTCTCCTTTCTCCCCCTTCTCTCTCCCTTTCTCTCAGTTTCCCCCTCCCTATTTCCCCCTTTCCCCTCCGCTCCCTGTGCTCGGGCGCCCCCTGTGGGTCCCTCTCTCCACACCCGATCGACTCCTCAGTCCTGTTCACACGGGGGATGGAGGCCAGTTCCCTTCATAGAATCATAGAATCACCAGGTTGGAAGAGACCCACCGGATCATCGAGTCCAACCATTCCCACCAATCACTAACCCATGTCCCTCAGCACCTCGTCCACCCGTCCCTTAAACACATTCAGCGAAGGTGAATCAACCCCCTCCCTGGGCAGCCTATTCCAATGTCCAGTGACCCTTTCTGTGAAAGTTTTTCCTAATGCCCAGCCTGACCCTCTCCTGGTGGAGCTTGAGGTCATTGCCTCTCGTCCTGTCCCCTGTCCCTTGGCAGAAGAGCCCAGCTCCCTCCTCTCCACAACCTCCTTTCAGGCAGTTATAGAGAGCAATGAGGTCTCCTCTCAGCCTCCTCTTCTCCAGGATAAACACCCCCAGCTCTCTCAGTCGCTCCTCTTCTTCTCCAGCCCCTTCCCCAGCTTCCTTGCTCTTCTCTGGACTCACTCCAGTGCCTCAACATCCTTCTTGTGCTGAGGGGCCCAGAGCTGAACACAGGATTCAAGCAGCAGTCTCACCAGTGCCGAGTCCAGAGGGAGAATAAGCTCCCTGGCCCTGGTAGTCACACTCTTATGCAAGTATTTGTCTTATTGGAAGAGTTTTCCCCATCTACGTTGTCCTGAGTGGGAGGGGAATTGGCTTCAATGGAAACGATCTCTTGTTTCCAAGTGTTGACTTGGGGAGGGATTGGTTCCAAAGGAGCTGTGTAGGAGTTCATGTCTCTATCAAGTCCTGGAGGAGTGTGGTTCTGTTCCTAATATCAGGTTGTTGAACGCCACATCAGAAATGACAGCGCTTTTCTGGATGTTGTTATTCCAGTCAACCAAACTGTTCCTGGATACGCAGCTCCTAGGGCACCGAGAGCAGAACCGTGTGGGGATTTGTTAGGAATGAGGGACAGCTTAGGGGTTCAGCTATCCCTGTTGAAAAAAGAACTCTCTAACAAACATGCAAACAACCCCCAGAAAAGCCTGTGATGCCGTTAGTGCTGAAATCCTTCCGTCTCGTGCCAGAGTGGCGACTCTCAATTGTGCCAAAGCAGCAAAAGATCAAACGGGAAGATTTCTCTGGAAGTAGCTGGATGTTGCCTTGTAAGTCAGTTTATTAAATTATTCCAAACACCGTTCAAAAAATACCACTTTTTGCATTCCAGCACCAGGAATTTGGCAGCCTCCCTGGTGCGGAAATTTTTGCTTTGTTGTACGATTCTCTCTTCCTTGTTGTGTTTGGGGGATTCTCCGAGAGGAGGGACGGCTGCTTGCCTGCCCCACTCCAGCAGCCGGGCTGGGAGATGCCAGCCCCGTGCTCCCCGTGCGCAGTGGGAATGGGGAGGAAAAAGCCTGGAATGTTGAGCAGCTTTGGTAGTAACAACCCTTTTCTGAAATTCTAGATTGATTTCTGGAGATACTGGAGCCTGCAGGATCTTGGGAAAGGTTCCAGGGTTGGCGAACGTTGAAATGTTGTTAGACATGTTCTGAATTTGTGGTTAACTTGGAGCTGCCTGAACTGTGTTTTAATGCCGCACAGATTCCTTTAACCCCTGAACCGTAGCAGAATAAGGCCCTGAGCTAACAACACCCCCTTCCACATGGCTCAGAGCTACGATGGCACTGGAAGTATTTCTCTCTGTGACATTTGCTACAACTTTATTAGGCCTATACTTGAAAATTAATTTGTGAAGGGCAGGAGCAGGAAAAATCTTAATGAACCTTTAATCACCCTCTTCTGAACGCAGGTTTATACAGCAGGTTGAGTGCGTTCAGGGATGATTTTCTTTATCTTTTTTCGTTGCAGAGTGGCGGTGAGGGCAGTTCACTTATCACTACTTACAAAAATGTGGGTTTAGTCCTTTAATTTTATACCTCTCAGTGTCTGTAAATCTCAGAAGGCTTTATCTCCTGTCACAAGCTCTAGTATGTCTTTATATGTAATGCAAGTGCACAGGTATAGGTGGGTGCTTACAGTACTTCCACGTCAGAAGCCAGGGAGTTCTGTCTCTTTCCTACCATTCATAATCTCCAATTTCCATGAAGCAAAGTTGATCTTGTTTAATTTGAGGGACACTGCGGCTTTTACGAGTTGTGGGAGCAGGGAAAGCCACACACTGTGGATCCATTTGAACCCCACTGAAAGCTTCGGGGCTGAATTCTGGGCACCATCTGCCTTCTGCACCTCACTCCGCTGGCCATGACCCCCCAAACCGGAGGAGCAAGCGGTGCGTTTGCCCAACTGGCTCAGCCGAGCAGCAGCCAGTGGTGAATTGGGGCCAACAACATGGCGATCGCTGCCAATCGCTGTGAGGCCTTTGGTCTTCCCGATGATGCAGCTGATTGCAAAGTTATCAATGGCCGATGTACGTTACCAGTATTGGTTCCTAAAGCAGCAATTTGTGAGTTGGGAACATAATAAACCCTGTGCCAGTTCAGTGTCGTTGCTGATTGCTCCTTGGAGTGATGGGGTTCTGCACGCGCCCGGCAAACCTTGGTTCTGACACCCTCAGTCACTTTCCAGATTTAGTTAGGCCTGAAGGAAAGGCAGAGAAATTAATGTGAACCTGAATCCTGGAATCATAGAACAACCAGGTTGGAAGAGACCCATCGGATCATCGAGTCCAACCATTCCTATCAAATTATTTTCTGATCCTCTTATATCTTATTTTCTGATCCTCTTATATCTCGTCTGAACTAGTTTTGTGAAACTTGGACAAATTATGCTTTATGGAAGCGCATTTATTAAAAATAAGCAGGAAAAACGAGAGGTAAAAAGCTCTCAGCTGTCTAAAGGCAGATTTCAAGCAGTTTTTCTCAGTGAAATTATCAGAGTTTGTGAAGACCATTTCAGGTCACCTAATCATCAAAGGGTTAATTCTAATTTTGAACTTCCCAAATGTCAGTGCTCCTCTGTCCAAAAGTACAGCAACTGCCTTTATCAACATATGCTTTTCATTACCTACAAGACTTACAATATTTTTGGTGTCTGTATCAACTTGATTCAATTACTGGTACCACTGCGAGGGAACATTACCTCCAGGGAAAAGGGGGTGAATGCATCAGTGCCCATGGATACAGTGTACGGAGCAGATTAATATAACAGATTTACATCCAGACTGCTGACTCCATTACTTTAAAACTCCTGTAATTGACTTTTTTAAAAATGACATTAGCATTTAAATGGTACTATCGTTACAAGGGTTGAGGGTTCAGCAGAATATGATCAATTTATTGAGCTCTTCAAATGTTCTTTTGATATTTATTTTTTTGTTGTCATGCTGGAGGGGTTTTTCAGGGTTTTGTCAGACACGAGAAAAAGTCTATAGCATTGAGATCGCGGTCTGTGCAGCTGCTGAGTGGAAACGCATGAAAAACTCACCTAAACCCGTGTGTGACCTACCCAGAGTTATCGTTCTCACCTTCACCCCCGCGCCCCACAGCTTGCTCCGAGATGTAAAATTCCTCTATGACAGAAAGAAATAATTCACAGGAGCTGTCTTTGGGCTGCGAGGAGAGACTGGTGTTCGTGCTTCTTACACTGAAAAGAGCCAGGGAGATGATCCACCATGAAGTCCCCTTTCAGCATCACGCGTCAGCTTTATTTCAGTCACATCCAGAGCAGATTTAGCCATCAGCTCAGCCGGTGCGGCTTCCAGGCAAGGCGGTGTTGTCAGGAAATTTCACATCAGCTTGGGAGAAAGACATTTTCCATATCCCATTGCCTCTAGGTTGTAGCTGGGACCCGATGCACTGCCTCCCTTTTCAAATGTCCGCACAGAGCAGGCTTTCTTCTGGGAGCTCTGCTCTGTGGAAGGTCCTTCGCACTCTGGGCTGCAGACTCTTGGCTGCAGGTGAGAAGCTCTGTGTTCACTGAACTGACGAACCCCAGAGTTTTACTGCACTGACAGAAGTTTGGAATAGAATCATGGAGTGGTTTGGGTTGGAAGGGACAACAAAGCCTGTCCAGTTCCACCTGCCTGCCATGGACAAGGGGCACCCTCCACTGACTCAGGGTACTCAAAGCCCAATCCAGCTTGGTCTTGAACACCTCCAGGGATGGGTCTACATGAACATAGCAGGACAGAGCCTGGTCTTGGGGCATTTCTAACCTATAAACCTGGGATGACCAAGACTTGATACCTACCTGCAAGTTTCATCCCCAGGAGTGGATGCTGGTGTAGCTCTCTCCCCAGACAGGTGTGTATCTGTCCCTCAGTGCCAGTGCATCTGTAAATTCAGTTATTCTGGAGTGTCACCTGTGAAGGGAAGTTTTGGAAATCTTTGAACACAGATCAAGGACCACTCCTGAGACTGCAACAGCTGAAGCAGGGCATCTTCTCCCAGCCTGCGTGATAGGCAGTGGACATTTGAAGAATAGATTTACGGTACTTTACTTGTCCTGATCCATTTGTAGATAAACAGGCTTTTAAACCTTCCCCTCCCAAGACATCTCATGCCACAAAATCAAGCACGAAAATATAACAGTCCCCTGGGCTTTCATGAGTCCACTTTGTTTTCGCCAGCTCAGAAAACCAAAATCTAAAAGGAGAGGAAAAGAACAACTGCATTGATTTTTTTTTTTTTTTTTTTTTTAATTTTGTGTGTGTGTGTAGTTTTAATCGATGGCTCTTTGGCTGCTGCTGGTAGAGTTGATGGATCCCAGTCCCATCCTGTGCGGAATAGCATGTCTGGGACGCTGAGCCAGAGTTCAGACGGCAGCGGCAGTAGGTAACCCGGTATCCCTCCTGCTTGCCTGCCTATAAAAATGCTTGGTAATGACCCAGTTCGACCCTGCCAGCTCTCTCTGACCTCCTCCCTTTCAGGATGCTGCTTAATTTGCACTAATTACATTCCTTTCTGACAGGAACTTGGACATTGTCTCAAGCTTTCAGGTATTTTCACTGCCGTATTCCAAGGCAGAGCACTCTTGAGACCGAGTATGAAAATGGCAATAACTTAGACATGAAAATCCGCTTTCTTTAACACAAAAGGTGAATCGTTTGCGTGTAGTGTGATATATGTGTAAGTACCCTGTAAGTTTGACTCTGTGCTTTGATCTTGAATTCTTGCTAGGATTCAGGAAGGTTTGTTAAACCCAGCAGCAGTGATTTTGAATAATTAATACAGTTGTTGGCTTGGGGGTTTGTTTTGCTTTTTGATTTGCCTCCAGAATCCCAGGTTATGTTACTACTACTACTAATAATAATTCTGGGGTTGACGACCACCACTGAAATTTCTGCCTCAGAGAAATCAGCAGGAGAGGGAAGATCTGCAAAAAGGGAGACTTAAGGGATGGGTTCAGCTTTGCTTCTTCTAAGATCAAAGGTGAGTGGAGGTGTCTGTGCATATGTATATGAATAGAGTGGAAAAATTAATTCAAACAGGGTTTTGTTTTGCAACAGAATGAATGAGAAACCTCTCCAACAAGTTGTTAGCCAAGCTGAACCGTGTCAAAATGTCTGCTTGGGCTGAAATATCACTTTTTTACTGAGTTGGAGCGTGTTAGAGGCATGAGGCTTCTCTCTTGCTTTGTGTTAACACAGAGCTCCTGTTCCCTGCTAATTTCCATGGGGTTTCTCATCCCAGATCTCTCTGCATCCCAGAGAAAAATTTTGTTAACAATGAGTTTCTGATGTTTTCTCCTCATTTGGGCCTGAGGAGAGCTCCTGTGTGCCTCCTTTGGCATCAATGGGACACAGTTCCCTGTTACAAAGAGTAAATGGAAGCTGTTTGGTGTTCCAGCAGAGCAACATGTGAGCGCAGCCCTGCCCTAACAGCGATGCGCAGCAGGCAAGGAGCCGGCTCCGAGGGGTGTGGATCTGGGGCTGGAAGGGGAGCCCACTCCCCTATGGACGCCGATCTCAACACGAGATCTCAAAGCGATGCAGAAAAAAAGTCCCAAGTGCCTGCCAGGGCTTTGTATTACTTTCAGAAGACAGAGATAGGAGCCTGTTGGAGCTGCACGAAGGCTTTTAGGCACAGACGCTATCGCTAAAGCAGTTGCTTGTTTCAAAATATTGTATCATTTTAAGGCACAGCGCACATGAGCCGAGTGAAACGGGATACGCCAATTTGAACCGGGTCGGATAATGCAGCTCTGTCCTCGGAGAGACAGGGGCACCCCGGGCCCAAAATCCCTGGAGCTGTCTTTCAGAGAGTGATAGTTACGGAAATTAGCGGCGCAGAAACCCATACTAATCATTCATCGGGGCTCTTATTAACCGTCTTACCCGGGTTGCGAGGAGCGCTCGGCCCCCGGGCAGAGCAGCAGGGCAGGAGGCTGCCTCTCCCTCACCAGCATCGCCGTGTCCCTCCTGCATCTCGGCATCTCCCGCGGGGTAGGAACCGTTTTGTGGCACGAGGGGGGCACAGGAGCGCTGGGGAGGGGCTTCATACAAGGGTATGGAGTGATAGGGCGAAGGGGAATGGCTTTAAATTGGAGGAGGGAAGAATTAGGTTGGACATCAGGAAAAAATTCTTCATGAGAAGAGTGAAGAATTACTTATTGACTTATTACTTATTGACAAACTTTGCCTTACTTGGTAAAAACCAATCACTTTTGGCCCAGCTGTGCTTCCTGTAGAGAATTTTGCATTAAGCTTTGCCCTTAGTTTTATCAAACCATTTTTTGAGTATCAGCTTGAGACCTATTTCTTAGGAACAAGGACACCTTAATGTTTCAGAAGGGTGAGTTTCAGGTTTGACCCTCGCTGTTCCCATCTGATGTGAGTTTCAAATGAAAGAAAATTAAATTACACACTCGGGTTCAAGGATTTAAGCCTGTGAATCTTACTCCAGCCACTATCTCCACCGTAAGGGAAACAAAGGACATAGAGGAGATAAATGATACTTGAAAAAGACAGAATCTTTTTTGTCTGCTTCTTTATCTGTGGTTTGACTGTGTGCCTTAAGTGTTGAAAGGGGCACTTTCTTGGCAAGTATGACACAAATAACCTTCACCCTTGACTGCGCTGTCTGAGACAGTTATAAATTTGCGGATAAAGCACATGAACAAGAGTTACTTTATATGACATTTTCTCATGATAACAGAGGGTGGAGGAATGAATGAGTGCCCCTGTCGCACTTGTCCCGAGATTGTTTTGACCAACAATGGATTTATAGCTCGGGGCTTTCGCTGCGTCGTAGCGAGTTGCCTGTGCAGGTTTTGGTGCCTCTGCTGCACTGTGGAGCTGCTTCTTCCCAAGCATCAGCACGATGTGTGCCTATGTCCTCGTAGCTGATGTTCCTCCAAAGAGGGGTGCCGCGGCAGTGTGGGCACCCCCAGCCCGTGTGGAGCAGCGGAGCATCCGTTGAAAGGAATTGGAGCTCTGATGGGTGATGCTGTTGAGCAGAAAAACTCTGGAGCGTCTGCGTAACCAAATAATTCCTGGGAATGAGCTGGGGGGTTGGTATAGGGGTCCCGCAGCGGAGATTCCCCATCGCGTGTGGAGGTGAACTGTGGGCAGCACACGCCTGATTCTGTGGGAGCCCTTGGAAACCTCAGCCTCAGGGTTTAAATAGCTCCATCCAGTGATCTTGTGCCCTCCGCTGGGAGCGAGGGGAGAGTTTCCTTGTCAGGAGACAGCTGAAAAGAACGGATTTTTCAAAGAAAGTGTTTGTGCTTTTTAGAATTAAGCCTTTTCTGTTGTGAGTAAAAGTTTAATCTCAAATTTCATCCTCCCCCTTAAGACGGGTCCTACATGCTCGTGTATTGAAATAGATTGAAGTGAACACAAACACCTGATTCGCTTAATCTATCAGTTATATATTCTTAAAAGTAATTTCATAATCCTATTGGAATCATAGAATAGTTGGACTTGGAAGGGACCTTAAAGATCATTTCATTCCAGCCCCTCTGTAGGGACACCTCCCGCTGGATCAGGCTGCCCAAGGCACCATCCAACCTGGCCTTCGACCCCTCCAGGGAAGGGGATTTAGATATATGCAAAAGCATTTCTCGAGATTTCTTGCTGTTTTGAACAGTTTTGTTTAAATGCCAGCACCCCACAGTCTATGGGTGGGTACAGCCTGGCACGGGGGGGACCCCAGCCTCCCTGCAAATGATTTGTCACCCGTATTACAGGAGCTGAAAAGGTCTAGAGTTCTCAGATCCAACAATCAGCACTGACATTTGCATCTCAGCCCCTCGCGGTGTCGTAATGAACCCCTCCCGCCTCGCCATGGACACTGGCTCTGATAATAGTGTCTGGCGACAGCTGCCTTGCTATCTGTGCCGTGATCCATCCAGCTAGGAACCCGGACGAGGCTTTAATAAGAGGCGCAGAATCGCCCGGGGCAGAGTTGGAGCGCAAACTTATCAAAGGCGCTGAACTTTGCTTCTGCGCTTTCAGTACAATTCCATTATTACTTCATAAATAAAGAGATTAAGATGGGGGTGGGGGGGGACACACAAGCTGGTGACGGCAAGGGAATGCAGGTTAGGTAAATTCATAAATGGTATTTGGGGGAAGCGTCTGTCTCGAGCGATACCGTGGACCTGTTCTCAGAGTTTGCCGAGTACATTTTTAAGGAATTCTGTGCGTGTGGAGCTTGGCAACACACAGTACCAATTGCTTTAGGTTCTCCTTCCACGTCTCACCTATTTCCTTTCCTTTAAGAGTTGTGATTAGCTCTCAGGGGCTTTTTTTTTGCTGTGGAATCTTAACTGTTAACCCAAACAGTGCTCAGCGAGCCTTTCCCAACTGTGCTTCGTACCTCCCCATGGAAGTCATAGAATCATCAAATAACCAGGTTGGAAGAGACCCACCGGATCATTGAGTCCAACCATTCCTATCGAAGTCATCCAGGGTTGGACTCCACCTAGGATGCTTAAACAACTTGTGTTGCTTTGTTGGGAATTCATTAAAGTAGATTGTTTGGCGAGACCATATGAATGAACTTCTCACTTTACAGACCTTTTTAAGGTTGTAGAATTGATGCATTTTCATTTACTCTGTTCGTAAAGAAAAAATAAATTCTGCTTTAAAACATATTTCTGTTCCGAAACGTAAGAAAACATTTTAATACAGAGATTAATCTTAGTTTATATCATCTCTAGTTTCATTAATAGTGGAAAACTCTAAGGCGAGCTGCAGTGTGAGTGGGAATTTCTTGCATAATAGCACTGTTTCCTAAGGTTAAGAAGAGAGGAAACATTGGGAGGTCTTCATGGATCGAGCAGAGATGCTGCCCGAGTTCAGTTCTATCCCTGGGGTCTCTGAACGGCTGCTTGAATTTGACTTGACCGCATCCAGGCCTTAACCGTTAAGTTGTTTTCCTGCGATGGGATTCTTGTAATGAGTTGCAGTTTTAATATTACAGCTCCTGCGTGGAGTTGCTCTGTTGCTGGTGAAAATGTGGGAAAACTTAGAAACATCTGCGGCAACGTGAGGCTGGCGATGGATAACGAGATTGACCAGGGAAGGAAGGCCTTATTGCAGTCTTCTTAACCTTCCGTGCTGGGCGATGATGGAGATCCTCTCTTTGTTCCCGATGAACTTCATTTTTTGTGGGATTATCCATAATTAACGAGGCCCAGAATTTCCGAAGCCTCACATCAGGGCTGTTAGACCCTAGTAGTGCACGTCATGACTCTTTGGTTTCCCGACTTGGATGGGTGTCAGTGCTGCTCCATGCCTCAGCTCACCTTCTGCACAATGGGTACAGCGGCTTTCTGCCTGTCTGTCAGCACCGTAATTGTGTTTAATTCATAACTCTAAGCATTTGATTCTGTTTAAGCACTCGGCGTTCATATTTCTTTCCTGGAATGTCTTGTGGTCTTTATGAACCATAGTTGAGAAGCGTGACTTGCCGCTGATGGGATGGTGTAGGGGACGTGGTGTCCCCTCTGGGTAGGTTTTCATAGAATCATAGAACAACCAGGTTGGAAGGGACCCATCGGATCTTCTAGTCCAACCATTCCTATCAAACATTAAACCACGTCCCTCAAGAGGGGACTTTTGGTTTCAGGGGAGCTCTGTCACACATCCAATGTCCTGTCCTTCCCTGGCAAATCCAGTCAGCGCTGAAAAAGGAACTTTGCAAGCCTTCTCCAGGGAAACCACGGCCTTCATAAGCACGAGGGTGTTTATCAACTCCCTTAACTGCAAGAAAAACCCATCTTCCTCTTTGATGAGTGTAATCTTTGGGGGTTTTACTCCATACTTGCACACACTTGCAAGTCAGAGCAATATGGTTGGACTTGATGATCCGATGGGTCTCTTCCAACCTGGTTGTTCTGTGATTCTATGATAAATTGTTTTCTCTTCTTAAAAACATCCCCCTTTTTCGCAGAATCACGGGACGGTTTGAGTTTGAAGGGACCTCAAAGCCCATCCAGTCCCACTGCATCAGGGGCTCCAAACCCCATCCAGCCTGTCCTTGAACTCTTGCAGGGATGGGGCAGCCACCACGGCTCTGGGCAGGACTCACAGGACTTCTCCTGCGTTTAATTAAATCCGTATTCTGATCTGCGTGTAGAACGGGATCTATGTCTGCATATGGAATCATATATTTCTATAGAATAGATGCTGCCGCTGGCATTCCGGTAGGGAAACAGAGAAACAACAGGCATTGCGGAGATCGTAGCGCTGATTAGGACTGCAAATTAGATTTAGATTTCCTGACTATCTAACAGCAGCAAAGCATTTTTTTTCTGTGTCCTTTGTGTATGAACATTTCCATTAAATTTTACAAAGGGCTCGAACTGGATTAGACTCCCACGGTCGCTTTGAAATAACAAAATGCGACTTGGCTGACAGGGGCTGTTTAGAAACCTTTTGCAAAAAATTATCTTCAGAAAATGTTAGCACTTAGCAGTTCCAAAATGTCTACTTTTGCCTTGCCCTCTCTGCCAAGTTCCCTTTTTGTCTTGCCGAGAGGAGGATAAATTATCCGACTTGCAGAGATAAACCGCAGCGAGGTGAGATTGCTGAAGCTGAATGCTGGAAACTCCCCGCGCTCTGTCCTCCTCTACAGTCTGAATTTAAACCCCTGTTTCTGGCTGCGTCAATCAGTCGCTTAATGAATACATTACTAAATGTCATTGGGGGTTTTTTTTGCCTTTCTGGAAGATGCAATTAATGTTTTGGCTTAAGACACCTCGTTTATAATAAATGTATGGAGTGCGGCAAAAGATCTTTGAAGTAATTCGGGGAATTATCTGAACAGAAAAAAAAAGGCATTGAATGAATGGCTTTGAAGAAGCTGAAATGTGTTGGAAATGGTGCTTTCTACACGCTGCATAAATGCTGCACAACCTACGTCCCGTGGCTGTGCCCAACGTCAGCCTGTGGCAGGGGTGGAACTGGATGGGCTTTAAGGTCCCTTCCAACCCAACCCATTCCGTGACTGGGCTGAGGGCAGGAATGCGAACGGAAGCCTCTGCTGCTGCAGTCCTGCGGCTCTTTTGGGGCATCTGCCTACAAGAAAATCTTCAGTACCAAAGGAGAGGGGCAGCCTAAGAGGTTCCCCCCCAACCGGAGGATGAGCAGGAGTGTCCTCTCGAGATAACTCCTTCCAAAGAACGGGTGTAACGCAGACTGGCTGAAACAGGAGGGTGGAAACAATTTTAGCAATAGGTGCTGACAGTTTGTTTTAGTCTTCTCTGTGTCCTCTGTGTATTGGTTTAGCAGCTGACTAACAATATCTCTGGATTTATCTATCCAAGAAGCCTTTTGGCAGAGCAATTTTTTCCCCTTATTTATTTATCAAGATCTGTGCTCTGGGAATGTGATAGCGCTGACATTGGAGGGGTCAGAGGCTTGGGTGGGGGGTTCCTTTGTTTCTTGTGGATGAGAATAGAGCAGTGCAGCAGGGTGAATCTGTTCTGAGCAGGTGAATTGTGGAAGTGGTGGTTGGATTGAGTAGGATTATCAATTTCTGTCTAAAATCTAGTCTGTGAGTAGTGCTGAGACTGATGCCTTCCAGGCTGAGTGGGTTGGGACTGGCAGGAGGTTGGCTGCTGAGAAAGAAGAAAGGCCACAAAACTTCATTTCAAGCCAACATTTTATCCTAGTGTGTTCTGCTGAGATTTTCCATCCCGTGTAATCTGGAGGTGAATCAAACCTAATAAATAAAGCTCGGACATTAGGTACTTGTTATGTCTAATTCAGATATTTCGAGCCAGGCACTGACTTGCTCTTTTCTTTTGGGTCTCTCCTGTTCCGTATGTCAGGTCTGTGGATGTACGGAACATCCTACCGATCGCTGGGTCATCGAGAACCTTGCCCTCTTCCCATATTTCCTCCATGTAACTCATCCACATTTTTTCTGGTCTTGAAAATCTTTCAGTGTTGAGGTGGGATGCTTTGTGGGTGTGCAATGAGTTTGGGGCCTCGACTATAAATCCCTCTCAGCAGTGACTGTGCTTGTGTCTGTGGAGAGACCCAAAAGCGCTGGGACTGGCTCAGGCTCTCAGCTTCCCAAGCACAGTAGTGAGACAAGATGAGGAGGAGCCCTAGGGTCCCAGTGCAGCCTCCAATCATGCCCTGCTGGATCCTGCAGGTCTTTTAGCCGATTGGCACTGGATTCACGATCTGCAAAGGAAATGAAACCAGGAGTTTCGTGTATCAAAACACAAATTCTGCACTGCCCTGGTGTGAACAGGACTGTACAAAGGTAGGATATTAGTTATAAAACTGCCATGAGGAAAGGTTTAGGGCTTTGTAACCAGCTGCAGGTGATCTGATTTGATCACGTTACCCTGAAATCTCAAAAACACGTGAAAACTTTGCCATGTCTGCAGTCCTTTGGGCTGGTTACGAAGACAAAAGCTTCCGTATCCACTAGGCTTGGTTACAAACATCACCTGGCATCACTTCACACTGTTCCACATAGTCTTGTGGGCCCACACTTCACCCATTATCACTCTGTGTGTGGTGCCAGGAGTGGGCAGCCCTGGTCAGGTAAAGGGTTAACTGCCCACGCAGAACCAAACAGGAGATGCAAGCAAACAGTCCCCAGCAGAAATTGGACCCATCACTTCCCTCTAATGAAAACCAGATTCACTCTCGCAACAATCATTCCACTGTTCCTCGATATCATTCCTAGCTTGAGAGAAGCACTATTGTTGTTTCTATTAAAGAAAACCCCAAACCCATACATTATATATCTAAGGATGAGCTATTTTGTCTTCTGGAGAAGGAAAAAATAAAGGAAAGAGGGCTGCAGGGTCTGAGTGCTGAGTCTCAAAGCGAAAGAAAAAGGGAGGGAGCTTGCAGAGCCATTGGTCCAGATCCTCCTGTAAATTAGTGCAGACAAAATAACTGACGTTACCCTCATCAGAGCCATAAATATGTGTCTGGCAGCCCTTTTTGGTGGGGGGTGAGAGCACGTATAGGACTGTTTCACTTTGTTAAGCAAATGTTCTCCTCCTCTCTGCCTCATTCTCTCCCATCTGTGAGCTTCAGTTCCAAACCAGACCCTGCACCAAAAGGGAACCTTGACCTGAGCAATATTTACTTCATAGTGCACAGTTGCACTGGTTCGGGATGGACGATTAGACCTTTTCTGGACTGGATCCCGTGGACCAAAGCACTTGTTTACGATCTCGTTCAGCGGAGGTGAAGGGACTTCAACGGGTCTTGTGGGGAACCAGGCAGTTTGCACTCTAGAAAAATGAAATTCCAGCCTATGCCCATTACTAGTCCATACTAGTGTCTGTGGCCATCGTTGCTGGGATGCTCTAGAGTTGTTATTTTTATGAACGGCTTGGTTAGGTTGTACAGGAGTGTATTCTTCATTCAAGCAGCGGCACTGCAGGGCTGGAAGAAAACTCATCCGGCTGCATGTGTGTTCAGCTTAGGGGGTTCTGAGAGCATCACCTCGACGTGCAGATGTGTGTGCCTGTACTTCTGAGCCTACAACATAATGAATGCATGTTATGAAGAGCTCGTGCTGCGGGAGCCTGGTGTTTCATAGCATCATAGAATCACAGGTTGGAAGAGCCCCGCCGGATCATCGAGTCCAACCATTCCCGTCAATCTCTAACCCATGTCCCTCAGCACCTTATCCACCCACACCTTAAACACCTCCAGGGAAGGTGAGTCAACCTCCTCCCTGGGCAACCTGTTCCAGCTGTTCCAGAATTTTTTCCTTATGTTGAGCCTGAACCTCCCCTGGTGGAGCTTGAGGCCATTCCCTCTCGTCCTGTCCCCTGTCCCTTGGGAGAAGAGCCCAGCTCCCTCCTCTCCACAACCTCATCTCAGGGAGTTGGAGAGAGCAGTGAGGTTTGATGAGGGCTGCATCACTTCCCATTCATTTGTGTCGCACTCCGGAGTCTGCCGACCCAAGCCAAAACTTCTCCACTCTCTCCTGCTCTTGGGGAGGAGTTGGGGATTTGTGAATGTGTGAAAGTAGTAGCTGCCAGTTATAACTGGAAGGGAGCCTAGAGGAACCCGGATCCTTCAGCGGGAAAGTTTGTAATACATTATCTCTGGAATTGGCCCAGCTTTCGAAACCAGGAAGTATTAATGGGACTAAACGTGTGCACCATGAGCACTTCCAAAAGCACGATTTATTAGACATTTTGGTGGCAAGATATTGTTTAGTTGCAGAATCTTGTTCATTTAAATATGAAATGTCATTAATGGGTTGGTTTGTTAGATACACAGACCTGAAAGTGAGGGAATTCCTGACATGCAGCCTGTCTTTATGGTGTTCCCCCTCACACTGAATATGCTTTGAGAGCGACAAATTGTTGTTTTTTCTGCTCGGAAGAAATTTCTGGGGTTTTTAAAAGGCGTGAAAATAGGAGAGAGTTTGAACTGAAGGTGATGGGTGCAGAGCACATTGTCCGAGCAGCATTGGAGGGACCAGCCCCACGGGGAGTGATGAATTCGGATGGGAGACAGGGAAGAACTGGAAGCCGCATGGTCCTGTCGGTGAGGTTCACATTCTGTATACGCTGTGGATGGAACTGGATATCTTGTACCTTTCCTGGCTCCAAATAATGTGTGATAGAGGACCAGGCTGCTGGGGGGCAGGAGCTGCTCCAGGAGGGTTCGGGGTCGGTGCTCTGACAGTTGCTTGGGGCATCGTGTCAGTCTCTCAGATCCCATGTGCACTGAATGTTCTGATCTGTGATGATTCTGATCTTGCTTCAGTTTTATTTTTCCCAGTCAATGGAAAGCAAGCTTCCAGCACTCGTATGTGACTCTCCTTAGAAATACATACTCAGATAAAACATCAACATGTTCTATTTTCATAGGAACAAACGGTTGGCCTGGGATCACTATTGTCAGTTATCTGCTCAGTTTTACTCGGTATCTGACTGATTCATGGAGGCAAAGCTAATTACACCGGCTTTTTTTTCTATTACAAGATATTTTTTTCCCCCCTAATGTTTTGCCCCTGTAGTCAGTCTGCTCCCTGTAAAATCCTCTCCTTCCCTCTCCGCCTTTGATCTCCTGGTTAGGGTTCACCTCCTTCATTTTTCGCAATTACCAGTCTGGAGTGAGGATGCCCCTGACCTTTTACCAGTGGTCTGGCAGACACATGGGACGGGAAGCTTGGGTTTTATTTCAGGCTTTTCTACTCTTCATCCTGGATGGATTACAACAGCAACAGCTCCGACGGCCGTGGAGCCCTTGTTGCGATAAAGCGGAGGTGACCTGACGGAGAAGTGCTCCGACTGGCGCTATCTGATTTGGGATGGGCGGAATCGCATCTTCGATGGGTGATGTGATGCAGTAGCCCCTCATTTCTATATGTTGCTATAGCGGGAAGAATTTCTTTTATGTTCAGCAGTTACCCTAGAGCGCAGCCTGTCCTGGAGAAGAATCCATGTGGGTGTCAATACAGCAGATGAGTCATTTGCTCCCAAAAAAAAGGGACTCGCTTCTGTTCCGCTGCTGCTTCACCGCATTCTTTTGCTTTCGAACTTTTGAATCTACAGCAGCAGCGGAACAGGCGAAATAAATCAAACTGCCATAAGCACTTTGCAAAAGATTAGGATAGAGCTTGGGATTTGTGTTTGGATTTCAAGAAGATGGGTTAGTTTGTTGTGAGGGAACACTGGTGCTGCCAGTCAAATATTGCCTGAATTGTAGTTTTTCCAATTCACAGAAGGCGTTGAGAGAGGTTGGTGGCTTACATCGCTACAGCTCCGCAGTGAGAAGTGGCAGTAAATCTGACTTTCCCTTCCGTAGCTTAATAATAACAGAGAAATTGGGTTTTCATAGCTGGTTTTAGTAGACAAGTGAGTGAGAAACAAGGGGTGTGTGAGCTTCTGCTTTATCGTTTGACAGCAAACCGCAAAAGAACAGACAGACATCCCCACAGAAGGAAAATGCGATAATTCCTTTAGAGATGCTGTGATTTTATATCAAGAAGTAGTGAAGACAGGCTCCAGTGTGCGAGGGAGGGGGCGGGAGCTGGAGAGATGAGCCTCTGGAATGACATTATACCTTTACCTCCTTGCTGAACGTATCTGTGGCTTTAAATGACATCTCAGGGGACAGTATCAAACTTCTAAATTCCATTCATCCATCAGATGGGAGAACAAGCCCTGGCTTTCAGTCGGGAGGGAGCCGGAGATTTCTCCTGGAGTAAATGAGCTCAGACCACACAGATAAAGAGCGTCTTCTGTTCCGTTCTGAAACATTTCAGGGGAGAATCATCTGTCACTCGGCTCCGAGCCGGAGGCCGTGCAGCTCTGGCTGAGGTGCGGAGTCCGGTGCAACAGTGATGCTTTTCAAAGCCTTTCCAGTCCTTCATTCCATTTGAACTTCCCGAAGTTGCTTCACAGCTTCTCGTAGTCTAAATCAAACTGCCTGGCATTCGACCGCTGCGGGTAACCGCCCTGCACAGTGCGTTCCCCCAGGAAAGGGGAGGCTGGGTCGTGCCCAGCAGGCGTTGGCTCCCCTGTGCCTTCCCGCGCGGCTGCTTTATGAACTTTGTCTGCTCACTCTTTATGGACTTTGCTCGCTCTTTATGAACTTTATCTGCTCGCTCTCTTCCCCTCCAGCCTTCCCGTCCTAGCCAAACCGAAAAGGAAGTAAACCAAACACTAACTGGAGTAGGTTTTGCGTGGGGAGTTGTTTTCTTGCTCATCTTGAGTTTTATGTAGATTCAAGAGTAATTTTTATGGTCAGAGTAAATCTATTGGAGCGAATCAAGCACAAATCCAGTGCAGACAGTGCCCTGTGCTCTTCAGGTACAATAATGCCTGGGGAAGGACTGTGGTTTCGCATGTGCAGCTGACAAGGAGCAGCTGTGATAGGGTTTGGAAAGTTTTATTCGTTTTATTATATCACTCATGCTCACCTGGTCCAGACCCACTGGTCTTCTGGGCTACGGTAACTCTTTTAATGTTAAAAACTCATTATGCACCTGTAGGTTCCGTTTCAGGAGGCTGAAACTAGTCACAGATTTGGTTGATTTGGGTATTTTGAACTGAAAGAAAGGTGAATTTAAAAATGTTTGACATCCACAGGCAGTTTCAGAGAAAGGCGCTGAAAAGGATTCTCCCCATGTACTTTTCCTTCCCAGTGGCTTCAGGATGGTCCCACCTGGGGCTCTCTCTGACTTGGACGCTGCAGCCTGTCTAAGTAATGATGGTTCTATTTGGCTGAAGCAGGATGACAGGTTTGCCACAGTGGGATGGGGCTGCTTCGGGTCAGTGGATCGTGGAGCAAACCGACCTGCTGCTGCGTCTGCTGAACGGGTCACAGGGTGGGAAAGGCTGTCCTGGGGCACCGAGCGGGCGTTGCGGAAGGGGACGAGTGCACAAGGACTGGTGTGGGCTTTGTAGCTCATTCAGTTGCCCTCAAAAGGAAAAGTGAGCACAGAGGTGGGAGAGAAGCTCTTCCAAGAGCAACAAAGTGTGTAAGGATCAACCCTAGTCCCTCTAGCTTCATCTTTAAAGAGAAGTGAAACCCCCAAGTTTTACTGAAATGCCCTCATAGTCCCGACCTGTCAGACCCAAGAATCCCTGGAAAACTCTACATCTGATTTTTTTTTTTTTTTTGTTAAATATTTCATCTTAATTTCCAGAACAAATGACTTTGGGCAAACTGGAGATAAGGATCTGAAATGTGAGGCACTGGTTCGTTTCATTGGAAGCTGCCATGGAAACATCTCCCCAGTTAACTTTGCTATCTACAAAGGCTCAATCAGTACATACGATCCTAATGATTTCCACCCAATTCACAACTATCTGGGTCAGACACAATTTGTGGAGTTTCACAGAAGAATTTGTGCCTCGTGTGTTTATAGTACGTTTTTTTTTTCATGCAGAATGAGAAAAATACACAGGGAGCAGGGAAGAGAGAGGGAGTATTTAAAGCAAAATTTCGTTTTAATTAAAATAAAAACCAACTTTTCAAATACGAATCGTCAGGCTGGTTAACCTCGCATCCCGAGACTGGAAAGATACATTTTCATCTTTGCAGTGCCTTAGTTAGCGGTTCCTGGCACATTACATTAACTAATTTGAGATCGAATTATCAAATTTGCTCATTGCTGCTAGCACTAATTTGAAACCTTACAATAAAGAACAGTTTGAGAGGCAGATGAAAGGTTGCCACCCACAGAGGCTCCAAGACCTGTCCCTGGTGTATCGCAGCAAGGTTCGGAAAGATTTGGGGTAATTGCAGTCATGAGCCGGAGTTGATTGAAGAAAATTATACCCCAGTTTTTTACAACAAGCTTTTTTTCTCTTCCCCCCTTTTTCATCCTTTTATTGTGTGTGTGGCTTTTCTCAAATTATACTGTGAAATACTGCTGCAAGGAGGACAGCTCTGCACTTTTAATAACTTTATTAAAACTTCACTTACAGCTCTTCCAGCTTTTTAACAACTGAAGTTTCAGGAGAACTCTTTCTATAAACGTTACCCGTATTTCCCAAAAGGTTTAAATTGTTATTTCATCCGAGTTTTTTTGTTTTTTTTTTTTGACTTTTGCTCACTTTTGGGGCACATCTACACGAATGGCTTTCAAACCGATATAAAACCTTCTGCATCTACTGAGTCTTATTGCGTTTTTATGAGGAGAGTTTCTTAATTTCTAGGTGTAAGAAGGAAAAGTGGGAGCTGAAAGTGAGTATCTAAACCTCAGCGTTTCCTAATTGTTGTAAAAGCGATGCATGGGTTTCCGTGCTGGTGTGGTTGAATTACCGTCCTCAGAGAACTTGCACTTTAACAAGTAACACAGGCTGAAGCAGCAGGGGTCCTGAGAGAGGCATTTTCTTCCTGACCTTCCTGAGATAAATAATTAAGATGGAGTCTAGATAAAGATCACTGTCAAAGGTGAGGGGTCAACTGGGCTGGCTGACCTGAGAGGTAAAATTGCCCTGCTTGCTGCAGCCGCCACTCCAAGGCAGCTGCGCGGCAGCAGGAGACAAAAGTTTTTTGCTCTGTTGAATAGGCAGAGCCCTGGAAAAGAGGAGGTGGGGGAGTAAAGGGCTTCTATTTACAGTGCGGACCCGTCACATGGGGCTCAGGACGAAATATTCCCTTCTCTGGTCAAGGTTAAGGGAGCGGAGTAGGGGATGGTAACAAAGCTTGAAATTTGAGGAGCGCAAAGGTTAAAATGGTCTTTTAATTTGGAGCTGGTAGGCTCACCTGGCTTCAGAGCTGGAGTTTGGTTCTGTGAAAAGTCAGTATCAAGCACAGGCTTTTGCACTGAGCCCTGCCCCAGGGTCTTTGTTGTGGTGAGCAGGCTGAGGCATCGGTGCCTCCTGCAGGCTGCTACCTATGGCTCCAGATACCCTCTGCTTGCACTGGGCACCTGCCTCCTGCCCACACTTCTCGCTTGCAAGACATTTTCATCCAAGAAGCATCCTAAGCTTCTGAGCTTAGAGATGAGCTGAGAGAACTTGGGTTGTTTATCCTGGAGGAGAGGAGGCTGAGAGGAGACCTCATTACTCTCTACAACTACCTGAAAGGAGGTTGTGGAGAGGAGGGAGCTGGGCTCTTCTCCCAAGGGACAGGACGAGAGGGAATGGCCTCAAGCTCCACCAGGGGAGATTTAGGCTAGAGATTAGGAGGAAGTTTTTCATGGAAAGGGTCATTGGGCATTGGAATAGGCTGCCCAGGGAGGTGGTTGATCCACTTTCCCTGGAGGTGTTTAAGGGAAGATGAGGTCCTGAGGGACATGGTTTAGTGTTTGATGGGAATGGTTGGACTCGATGATCCGATGGGTCTCTTCCAACCTGGTTGTTCTATGATTCTATGTCCCAAAGGGAAGGGCACTCAGGTCCTGGAGGGAATGAGCTGATCTGTCCCTCCAGTGCTCCTGATGCTCTCTGGTGACTGAAGGCTGTGGCCCTTGGTGCCTGTGGTCCCTGTGACTGTAGACAAAACTCTAGACAGAAATTTTATCCGAATTAAGGTGCCTTGGAAGGAAAATCATCCCTCTTTGCCTTTCTTCCAAAGTTGTGCTGCATCACTTCATGAGCCGACACTCACTGAGCAGCAATTAAACTAAGCTGAAGACTTAGGAGCAGTTTGGAAATCGTTTATAATGAACTAATCCATTATCATTAGATAACCACAATGTGAGATGGAAAACCAGGGAGGTGACATTCCACCTCCCTCTCCAGCCCCCTCCGCCCCATTCCCGAGCTCGTTCCTGTTTGCAGCTCTCTGGTTTGGGAAACTTTCTCACCAGGCAGCTGGAAATATTGGGGTTTATCCTTCTAGTAGTTAAAAACGTGTGTGCCTTTGTCCCCAGGGATGGAGCCAACCTGCCTGTGCCAACTCTCCACAGGCACATGTCATCTCGTGTGTGCTCTTGCTTTCCATGAGGGGACATGGCCGGCGCGGGGGTGTTAGGGCTGGCCCCACACTCGCCCCACAACGAAGGCGAAGGAGCGGGAGCTGCGCCTTTAACTGTCCCTGCAAGATGTCTGCAGCCTGGGCTGCCTCTTGTTTGGAAGAGGGAGTGCTCGGGGGCGAGTTCCAGAGCTCAGTGACAGAGAGGAAACAGGGCCAGGAATAAATGGCCTGTTGATTTACTCAAGTTACATCATTTTCTTCCCCTCAAGAGCCTATAAATCTCACGCTCCTTGTAAAAACAGAATTTAAAAACAATTGAGAGCTTCTGAGACGACCCCATAGCTTCCAGCCGCTGCGGCCTCGGAATATAGAGCTGCCTTTCACAGGCTGCCCCACCAGTTTCATATTAGATACTGGGGGAGCCCTGCTTCCAGCTAAGCGGCAGAAGCTGTTAAGATATTTTATAGTCGTCCTAGCGGTTTAGATAACACTCTCCCCGCACACATCACGGGGCTTTAGCTAAATAGCAGGCTTCCTGGCTCGGCCGCCGAGCTTGGCGAGTCGTTAATTCACACGTTGGGGTTTCTCCTCTCCTCGGCGATATTTCTGATCAAAGACACCCTGGCTGGCAGAGGTGCCTCCGGTAAAAAGCGGAGTCTTCTGATTATTGTACAATTTATGGCCTCCTCGCTCGAAGGGTTTGTGTTTTAAGAAAAATGCTGGGTTGTTGAGCTCGCTGCGGCGCTCATTAGTTTTGCTTTCAGTCTCGCATCCAAAGAGATTTTTTAATTCAACGGGGATTTGCGTTTTATTATTTTTTCCACCGCTAATGGGATACGATGGGCTGCAGCCCTTTCTGCAGCTGGGTTAACCTTTCGGGTGCTCATCGGTTTCCCGGAGGGTGGGAAGGGGACTGAAATGGAGCAATACCCATTTCAGTGATGTGATGCTCTGGATGAGCAGCAGTTTGAGACATCTCACCTGCGAGCAAGATGCTGACCAGAAAGAGCTGGCAGTTAAGCTGCCTTGATGGTAGAAACCGAATCTCAATGATAATGTTTCTAATTGTTATACGAGGATGTGGAGTTTTTGGAGAAAGGACCACGGGTGCGAAAGCTGAGCCTCATTCCTTAATCTGTGGCAGTAAAAGCTCTGGTTCGGAAGCCTCTGGGACCCTTGAAGAAACACAAGAGGCTTTTCTCAGTCTATTTGCAGCCTTTTGCCACCGAACCTAACACTGTGATGATGTCGAAGGGGCATTTCGTGGCCTGGTCCAAGCTTTCTGATGGCTGGCATCCAAGTTTTGATGCCAAAGCCCTAAAATTCCGTTCTCTATTGTAGCTGATAAGCTCTGAAGTGGCTTCACTACTATTAGTGATGTAAACATACAAAAGTCTGTGATTTAAAATAGTTCCTGGGATGTAGACTGTGAGTGAAGAGCATTCTTTTCATTCGGTAGAGCAGAGGAAGGGTTGCTCCGCTTGGCCGCGCTGCTCCTGGGCGAGTTTGCATTGTACTTTTTGAGGGATGCTTTGATAGTGATATTGTGGTTAAGTGCAGGAAAAGCAGAACTAAATAACAAAACCAGCAATTCCTTCTAGACTGATTTTTTTTTTCCCCCGTGAAAAGAAATAAACATACAAGTTGACATAATTCACAGATGCCTGTGTTTGTGCGTTTCTGGCTCGCTGCCATCTCGGCGTTAGCGCAGGGGGAGGAGGACGGAGTCCCTGCAGGCACAATTCATATAAACTAAGTGGATTTACTTATCATTTATGAAAACAAAAAGAAGGTATCTGATTAATCACCCTGTGGATTGAGGTCTGCGTCGCGATGGTTTAAGCAGCCGTTTATCGTGTGCTGGGTCCCTGCTACGTTCTGATTTCAATTTGCACGTTCTTCTTAGAAGTTTACAAATGGTTCACGGGCTGGGTTAAAACATCTGGTGGATGCTCTCTGTCCTCCCCAGACCTTCTAGCCTGGTGAAACGTGGGTAGTGAAAAAGGATGCCTGGAGACATGAAGACACACGTCCTTAAACCAGTGTAACTTCAAGGTAAAATTGATGTATATTACACACATGCATATCTATTATATCTATTTTATCTATTATAACTATAGATAATGGTTTTCATCTTAAAGAGGGGAGATTGAGGTGAGATCTTGGGGAGAAATGTTTTGTTGTGAGAGTGGAGAGGCCCTGGAACAGGTTGCCCAGAGCAGGGGTGGCTGCCCCATCCCTGGAGGGGTTCACGGTCGGGTTGGATGGGGCTTGGAGTCCCGGATCCAGTGGGAGGTGGGTGGTTCTTGCGTTTAAATAGGATCATAATTCATGTATGGCTTTAGCATCACAGTGTGAGGGTGTGGGGGTCAAAACATGGCATTGCTCGTTGGAGCAACAGGACTCAGGACGGATTCTTCTAGGAGCTGTAACCAAGTTTGGAAGGCAGGAGTGTACCGAAGACGTTGTGTGTACTATGCCCAAGCAGCAGGGCCTGTTCTACCAGTGATACGGCCAGAGCCGTGTGTGTTGGTGGCTCTGGGAACACGTCAGAGGAGCTCGTGGTGCAGAAGCAGCCGGCAGCGATGGAGCAGGGCCGACTGCTGCTGCCTCCCACGCTCTGCCGCGTGCTCCAGCCTCGGGCTCCCTCATCAAGCTCATGACTAGTCCAACCAGGGGTTAGATGGCTCTTGGTCATCATGCAATCTTAAGGCTCCATGCGGTGTTAATTGCCGCTCAGGCCTCACCGTATTTCAGCAGAACGTCACAGCAATGTCTCATTTTATGTCGTGCAGGCTGCATTGCGCTTATGGCTGTAACGGCCCTTGAAAAGCCTGCCTGACACTTCAATATTTAACGAATGTTTTGTCAAAGCTGTCACTGAGAAAATATCCACGAGGATGCATTGGGCTGACCGTGAACGGCCGAGTCCGTTTGTAATGGATGGAGTTCAGCTCTGAAAGAGCAGCAGGGATTACTGCAGGTATAACTCTTGATTTGTGTGTCTGTCTTCCATACCGGATCCGCACATCATCCATTTGACATACATTAAAGTTTAATCAGTTAATACTCTCTGATGCAATAGAGCCGCAGTTTACCCCTGAGAACTCATCATATAAAACTGATTTTTCTGTAAGCCTTTTTTTCAAGGAAATTCTTGCCTGCTCTAATTGTTGCTGTGTGATTTGGCACGGACGTACCTGTCTCGTTTGTCGGTATCAGCGAGAGGTGGGATGACGGGCAGTGCCACCCAGACCGGGGGACACTCTGGCCGCCGCCTCGTGGAATGTTTCAGGAGCTTGTAGTCAGAGCTTCATGAGAAGCTGAGGACAAAACATTCCCAGCGGAGAATGGAAAGTTAGAGTAAACTTCCAGGGGTAATTTGAGAATCTGGAGTCTGTGCAAATCCCCCCCTGCTGAAAAAAAGGCTTCCTTTCATAAGGGAGACAAGTGCTGCTAACGCTGGTGAGCTCTTGTCCTAAGCTACGTAAAACAGCCGACCAGAGTCTTTGGGGAGCAAAAATAGCTTTTTGGAGGCTTTTTTTTTTTTTTTTGCTTCAGGGAGCAAAAACTCTCTGCCCACTGATAATTTTGAACTTGCCTTTGCATTGCCCTAAGGGCATTGATTTTGCAGAGATTGGTAGGAGGGTAACACAGTCAAATACGGAGCAGCCCACCTTATGCTCCAGTTCAGGAGTTTAAGTGACTGGACTTTTTCTTACTTTGGTGGAATTTGCTTTCTCTTCATTCTCAAATATATAAAAATTGAAGAGCATTCTCCCTGTCTTTAATGTAACTTGCTTACCTTCCTACTTTCAGTGCCCTAAAAGGGAGTTTTAACTTATTTTTATTGGAAAGGCAGTGAGTTTTTCTCTTTTTTTTTTTTTTTTTTTTTTTTGAGTGCCTGCTGCTGCTGCCATCCTTGTCTGTGCAGTGTTTTATTTCATGCCTTCTGAAGTAACCAAAAGGCAGGAGTTTGTTAGATGTGGGTTTGACTAAACACTCGGGATGGACCAACTGCAGTCTCTGAAGCAGAGGTGTGGGTCATGCAAGAGTCCTTTGCTCCTGACGGCAGCTGAAGATGCTTTTGGAGCCCATGCTGATAAAGCAGTGTCCCAGAAGGTGCTATTGGGTAGGATAATACAGGGATTAGTTCCTTACCGCTGTTGCTTTCAGCTTATGCCAGGGAGGAAGACATGAGTTTACTCATTTCTGGTGTATAATTACAAATCAGAGTATCCAATTTTCTGTGTTCATCCATGTTGTGCTGGATCTTTGTGTATAACTACAAAGCAGAGTATCCAGTTTTCTATGGTCATCCATGTTGTGTTGGATCTTTGTGTATAATTACAAAGCAGAGTATCCATTTTTCTATGTTCATCCATGTCACGTTGGATCTTTTTAAGAACACTTTTATAATTTTGAATACGTTTCGCTCATCATTTCTGTTCGGGAGTCAGTGCAAACTGTTTTGCATATGATTTTGTGTGTAACTACAGGGTAAAAGGCTTTGGTAGCGAACGCACCTTCTCAGTAACACAGAGTGTTGTTCCTGTGACTTCGATAAACGTTTGTTGGTCTCTTTGCTTTTGTTTCTCTGTCCTGGGGAGCCCAGTGCTATTAACCAGGTTGCAAATGACATTCCTGCCCTGGGCTGCAGAATCTGCCCCTTTCCCCTCCCCTCTCAGGAAGAACAATGCCTGTTCCTCATCTCCAGGAGCCACCCTGTTGACCATCTCCTGGAGAGCTTGATGAGCAGAAGCAGGTTCTGAATCCCCCTGGTGCACACAGCCTTTTCTTTCACCAGGGTATTAAAAAGCAACTAAGAAAGAGACCTCACAGATGCCAAGAGCCATTGAGCATTGAGTTGTAGCTTCCATGGTGCTTCGGTTCCTCCGCTGGGGAGACAGGCAGCGGTTTTCATGCTGTTTGACAGTTATCTCCTCAGCAGCATTACTGGGCTTATACATCTCCTTTCAGCAGCTCCAGATAGAGCTGACAGCAGGGGGATTCTGTTTTGTCTCAGCGAAGAAAAAAAAAAAAAAAAGGTGGTCTTTCGGCAGTAGCCAAGGCCACACTCAAGCACCAAGGGGCACAATGTCTCCTCTGTCTCGGAGAGAAAATAGCTTCTGACAGGAATCAGCTTTCAGTCAACTGGCAGGCATCTCTCATTATGGGAGGCCCGACCCGCAGGCTGCTATGTAGATAACCTGTTATCGCAGGAGATTGAATGCGGAGTTAAATTGCCTCGCGCTGCTGTTTCTGCAGGTTACGGGGCGGGGCAGGGGAAAAAAAAGTAGAATATAATATTTTTTTTTCCTTAGGAAAATGCATCAAAGTTGAAAAAAACTGGGAGTTGCGGGGAGGCAGTGCCCCTCTGTGGGCGCACAGACCGTCAGCCTGCGCCTCTGCTGGCTCCTAAGGGCCGTTCAGATGTGTTTAAGGCAGAAAAGCTGATCATGTGCACATCCAGATTATTGTAACGGGCAGCACTGCGCTGGAATCGGCTCACTCAGAGTCCGAGGCTGATCTTTGGGCCCTGAAATGTTTCTGATTAGAACATGGAAAGTCTTAGTGGCTCAGGACTCCCAGAAAGTCAGGGAGTTGACCCTGGAGCCTTGTGAAGTGAGCATCGCTGCTTGGGTGAGCAGCAGCGGAGAGAAGGGAAGGAAACCCTTCCAGAGGCATTGTAACCCCAGTGTGTTCCAGTTCTCCGCAGTGCACTGAGGTTCTGTGTTTCTGAGGTGTGGCACAGGGGCATTTGGCCCACATTTCTGGGCCCCTTACCACAAGAAGGATGTTGAGGCTCTGGAGCAAGTCCAGAGAAGAGCAATGAGGCTGGTGAAGGGGCTGGAGAACAGACCCTATGAGGAGCGGCTGAGAGAGCTGGGGGTGTTTATCCTGGAGAAGAGGAGGCTGAGAGGAGACCTCATTACTCTCTACAACTACCTGAAAGGAGGTTGTAGAGAGGAGGGAGCTGGGCTCTTCTCCCAAGTAACAGGGGACAGGACAAGAGGGAATGGCCTCAAGCTCTGCCAGGGGAGATTTAGGCTGGAGATTAGGAGGAGGTTTTCCACACAAAGGGTCATTGGGCATTGGAATAGGCTGCCCAGGGAGGTGGTTGATTCCCCTTCCCTGGAGGTGTTTAAGGGACGGGTGGATGAGGTCCTGAGGGACTTGGTTTAGTGTTAGATAGGAATGGTTGGACTAGAAGATCCGATGGGTCCCTTCCAACCTGGTTGTTCTGTGATTCTGTAATTCTCACTGATAACCGCAGCCTTTTGTGTTTCGTCTCAAGGAGCCAAAATATCCAGGGACCCTGTAAAAAAAAAAAAAAAAAAACAAACCCCAAAAGTGATGGTGGCTCCTGCAGATGAGTGTGAGTGCAGCAGCACCTGATGGATGCTTCAGGCCAGCCTTCCATAAATCTCTGCTAGTCTCAATCCAAGCATTTTCTTTAATCCACGTGTCCTTGCGTCTGGTGTGAAGGGCTCAGCTGCTGCACCCGTTTCCTCGAGCCCTTACCCACACACCCTTTGTGCACCGGAAATCACTTTTAATTGAAGCCGTATACAATTAGGGCCAACAGAGTCAGACGGGCCTATTATAGTAGTTCTGTTTATGCTGACAATAAGTTATTTGACCTTCAGGTTGATCACGTTTCTGATACGGAGTGTATCAGCTCACTGACTTATGTGGAATCTGTTTCGCTGACGTCTAGGATGCTGCAGTCAGACTGTGTTTAGAGGCAGAGGAGGAGCATCAAGGAAGAGTATCTCACCTTAAAAAAGCTTTTACTCCTCTACTAAAATGCCTCGAAATTAGGACGTTTTTCTTTCTCCTGGCTGGGGAGAAAGGTCTTCTGAATAATTCATTCCAGATTTACTGCAGTAGCTGTTTGTTCAGGCTGCCTGGAAAGGTGATAAACCGATTGAGAGGGGATGAAAGTGCAGCTGAAAGCTTCTGCTGATCACCTGTAGATGCAGTTGGACATTCATAGGTTGAACTGGGATGCTTTAATTACAGCTACAGTTTGAAAAAATGCGTGTTGTATTAATCTCATGGGAAACGCTGTTCCGAACTCTTCCTGACAAAGGCTCTGATTCATCCCAGATGTTTAAGGTAAAAGGGATGTCAGGGCTCAGCTCAAGTGTGTGCATGTCCATGAGCCTTTGAGAGGAGGGGACAGGTTTTGCAGTGAAACAAGTGATGCTCTGTGAACTGAAGCTCATTTTCCTGCAGAATTGCTGGCCTTGAGCTGGCCATTAGGACTTATATTTCTTGCTGTCTCTTTTATATATAGAATCATAGAATAACTGGGTTGGAAGAGACCCACCGGATCCTCGAGCCCAACCATTCCTATCAAACGTCATCAAACATACGATTGTAAGCAAGTCACTTCTTTTTTCTCTACTCCCTGTTGATGTGTACAAGTGGCAACAGGATTCTCAGGGAAGGGCAGATATTTTTGAGGTAGTATTTGTGATTTTCTGGTTTTCTATCACAGGAAAGAAAATAGCTGTGCTGGCAGAAAGTTTCCTTTCTTTTACCATGCCCAGAAGGACCCATCTGAAATCCTTGTGTCATGCGATCATTCTTATTGCAGTAGCAAATGTCTGTTAGTCTCTCTTGCCCCTCAGCGCTTGTTGCTCCTTGCAGCTCTGCCTTGATCTCTCTGCACCACCTGCCCTGGGGTCTGGAGCAGTTACAAAAATAAAGAGGAGAAAACAGGCAAAGCTCATCACAAGTTCAAAGGACCACGAACACTTTGTTAAATGCAGGCTCTTGGGGCTATCTTGTACATGACATAGCTTGCTGAGCAATTTGGTGACCACTGTGCACTGTCAGCTCTCACTGTCCTGCCACGGGACGCAGGCAAGCCCTGAATGCGGCCAAGAGAAATGCTTTCATGTCACTTTTATCTCGCGCTGGACGCCTGAGACAAGAGGTAGCACTGAATTCTTTCTAATAAATAGCGGTGGGATCCTGCACAGCTTTCTTTGGATGTGTATGTGCCGTCCTGTGTCACCGGGTCGCTCACGCCAGCTCATGTGGGTCACTCATCTTGAAGATCATAGAATCTTAGAATCACCAGGCTGGAAGAGACCCATTGGATCATCGAGTCCAACCATTCCCATCAAACACTAAACCATGCCCCTCAGGACCTCATCTACCCATCCCTTAAACACCTCCAGGGAAGGGGAATGATGGATCCAACCTGTAGGATGGTTCCCTCGAGGAACCCTTTCCACCCGTTATCCAGGTGCCTCTGGGTGAGACAGGACAGGGACAGGCTGTGCTGCCACTGCCACCAGCAGTGCACCCTGCACAGGCTCAACTTCATCAGCGTCTCACTTCAACAGCAGGATGGATTTTAGAAGAAATTGTAGCAAAATTTTTAGTAGCCATACATGCAAAAAGCAATTTTGCTGTTAGGTGTGGAGGCTTTGCATGGTTTTAATTTGCAGAATATTAGGTAGAGCTGCAGGCTGAATGATGAATAGGAATGGTTGGACTCGAGGATCTGGTGGGTCTTTTCCAACCTGGTTATTCTATGATTCTATTATTCTATGATTCTATTATTCTATGAGCGATGGCTCCGGCCCAGGGGCAGCGCTGGGACTGAGGGCAGAGCGTGAGCCCATGGGGCGATGCCTTGGTCCTTGAAGCCCCTTCCAACCCAGCATTCTAGTAAAGAAGAGTTTATAAAAAAAATTAGCAATCCTTAGGCTAGTGTAGTGAATTTTGAAGGGCAGCACTTTCAGCGTTGTCTCCCAAGTGAATGGTTTTTCTCCCAGATCATTAGCATAACACGTCTATTTCTGCCACTTTACATCTTCACGGGCACTCGTGTTGTAGTTACCTTACTTGTCTGCTGTCCTTTCCCTGCTGAAGCTTCTCAGCTCCAGCGATACGGCTGTGAGACCTGATAAACCTCTTTCAAAGCCAGGCTGAGTATGAAAGTAAGTTGTGATAAGGGCTGTTATGTAGTGAAGTTCAGTGAAGAAGCCAGTCGTCCGACAGCCACTTTGAATTTTGAGCTTCAGCAAAAGATAAAATTCACGGGAACCAATGATTTCTGTTACTGAAAATACTCAGAATTCTGAATGAATGCAAATATGCTCCTAATTCCCAAGATGCGTTTGTAAGGGTGGATTGGTTTAAAGGGGTTCTGCAGGTGGAGGTGTGCTGCATTCAGCCTGACAGGGCTCTGTCTTTAAAGGCAGAGCCAAAGGACTTTGTCACCTGCAGAAATCCAACCCTAGATGTGCAGCCATGATTCAGGGTCAGGAGGTAAGGAGATAAGACCCGTCTTTTGTGAACGGGAGCTTGGCTTTCAGAGAGCAGGAAGTGGGGATGAATGCAGGGAGAATGGCAGGAGTCAGGATGCTGAAACTCCAGCCTGCTGTCATCTGATAAGAAAGAGACACTAAACTTCACGCTGCCAGGGCAACTCTGCTGGGAGGCGGAGGAGAAGGCAGCTGCTGCCCTGCTGGGGTCTGTCCTGCGTATTCACTATCAAAGAACGAATATCCTATAGTGCTCGGCAGCAGGAGCGATGCTGACCCTTGCTCCTCTTGCCCTGATGCCTCCTGCTCTCCATAGAGTGTGACTTGCTCAGGAGATGCCTCGCTCAGGAGAAGCCTCGCTCGGGAGATGCCTCGCCCAGGAGTCCTGGAGATCATAGAATCATAGAATCGTAGAACAACCAGGTTGGAAGGGACCCATCAGATCATCGAGTCCAACCATTCCTATCAAACATGGGAT
Source organism: Coccyzus lansbergi (assembly GCA_033558105.1). Taxonomy (NCBI): domain Eukaryota; kingdom Metazoa; phylum Chordata; class Aves; order Cuculiformes; family Coccyzidae; genus Coccyzus; species Coccyzus lansbergi. The sequence goes on from JAUMJK010000061.1 coordinate 905,462, forward strand.
GGTCTTCCCCCTTTTTTAAAATTGTAGTAGGCAGAAGGTTTCAACCTTCTTTCTGTCTCCTTAGACTTACAGTCTCCTCAGTAAAGAGTTCACAACCTCCAGGCTTTCATTCATGCCTCCTTCTGTGATGAGCCCAGGATCAAACCCCAAATCAAATCTCATCCCCAAAAGCTAAAGGTTTATTATGCACTGCGTTGGAAACCTCGCACAAAATGTGTCTTTTTCCAAATCTCCTCAGTGTTTCCCTTCAGTGCTCCTTTCCAACAAGCTTAAAGCATCACTGGTCAGGCCACCACCTCCAACCTTCCCTCCGAGGAATCTTTCCTCTGGGATGGGTCCTCCTGAGCACCACGTGGCAGGTTCCTGCCTTGGGAATACCCAAACATTGTCACAGGTCACCAGCTAGGAGTGACAGCCTTGCAAATTCTCCCTCCCTCCTCCTCATGCCTTTTCTCCCTTTCTAGTAACACTTTGGGTCTGAAGGAAGACGAAGCTTCTGGTACCACAGGGAGAAGTTTGAGAGGGAGGTTTTAGGGGTGAAGCTGGAGAAATTTTTGATAGGAATGGTTGGACTAGATGATCCGATGGGTCCCTTCCAGCCTGGTTGTTCTGTGATTCTGTGAAATAGTGCTGGGGCAGCTTGCTTTCCCCTCCTCCAGTTGCAAACTGGCGCTTAAGCAGAAGCTGGCCTGCTGAAAATAACCCAGCCTTACTTCAAAATCTATAATGTGTTTCAGTTTTTCCTGGACTGTGTAAATGTAATTAGAATTTGCCTGCATCAAGCAGCAGTTCCCCAGAAAATCATCAATTAATTGATTCCAATTACTCGTAATTGTTTCTCATACATTTCAATTAGGCTGCTGTGTTGTTACCAGCAGTACAAGTCAATTATACAAGTAATCAACATGCCTTTAATAACTGTCATGAAAAGAAGTTGCGAAAAAAGAGTTTAGGGGGGGAAGGACAACATTCTGGATGTCAAAAACTGCCAATTACGCTGATTTATCTTTCAGCTGCAGCGATTTCTGGAGACAGAAAATCACCAAACTGTACCAGTCAGATACTGCTGGCAGGCAGAGGGCTCGGAGCTGAAGGAAGGCACCACCACATCCCTGCTTTTGCACAAATAGTGGTTAAGGCTGAAAACCAGATTGACTTGCTGGGAATTGCTGTAGGATACATTATCTCGTCACCTGTGGAGGGTGAATCTGTTGATTTTATAAAAATAAGGAACACAAAAAAAAAGTTTGCATGAGAATTGGTAGGGACCGGAGTTTGGAACATGACTGGGAGGTTCTGTTTCCCCTGTGGTGATCATACAGGTCACTGGGGTTGTTTAGCCTAGAGAAGAGGAGGCTGAGAGGAATCGTCATTACTCTCTACAACTACCTGAAAGGAGGTTGTAGAAAGGAGGGAGCTGGGCTCTTCTGCCAAGGGACAGGGGACAGGACAAGAGGGAATGGCCTCAAGCTCCACCAGGCGAGATTTAGGCTGGAGATTAGGAGGAAGTTTTTCACGGAAAGGGTGACTGGGCATTGGAACAGGCTGCCCAGGGAGGTGGTTGATTCCCCTTCCCTGGAGGTGTTTAAGGGACGGGTAGATGAGGTGCTGAGGGACATAGTTTAGTGTTTGATGGGAATGGTTGGACTCGATGATCCAAGATGGGTCTCTTCCAACCTGGTTGTTCTATGATTCTGTGATCTATCAGGAATGTGAAAATGTTGATTAAAAAGTTAAACCACAAACCTACTGAAACAGCAAACATTTCCAAAATCATTTTTCTCCAGCAGTTTTTAGTGTGATCTGTCTCTTCTAGTGTTCTGATGAAAACAGATTCATGCAGAAATTCATCTGCTCACTGCAAACCGGTTCGTTTCGTACCTGGTGCACATAAAATAGCGCAACCTGTGAATAAAACAGCCCCTGCCGTGCCCAGTGCGACGGGGGGTTTGGTATTTAGTGTGGGCTCTGTGCCGCCGAAGGGTGCTGCTGCCCAGGACTCCCTAAGCTGCGGAGTTTCGATTTACAGGCGTTTTACTGCTGCTCTGCCTCGCGAGGCCGGTGAGGAGCAACCCAGGATTTATTGTGCAGCTTCTCTCACGGAAGGGTCAGTGGCCAGCGCGGGACTCGCGGCGGGAGGACTCCTTCCCTGCTGCTGAGCACACCAAGTCTGAGCAGTCGTGTCGCCGGCGAGGTAACCGGAGAGGGTAGGAAATGTTTTTGCTAAACTCCCCTAAAGACGAAGCAGTAAGATGTGCTACCAGGACTTTTTCCGTCTGTGGCATCCTTTGAAAACAGGGAAAACGCTTCTCAAAATAGTGTTGTGCCGTTCTAAAATGGGTTTCTCCTTTGAGTGGCATCAGCTTGTGATAAAATTCTGTAACCTTTCTGTTGGAAATGCTTTGGCCTCAGTGGGTTGTCGGCACAGCAGTCCTCAGGCTGTGGCTCCGGTGCGGTGGTCTGGAAGAGAGCATCCCTTTGCTTGCCCTGCTGTGTGGCTCTGGCCCATGAGGCATCTGGGGAAGCAGCCGCAAACTGGAGCTTGAAAGGCTCTGTGTCCTCTCAAGGACCAGTGTTGGCCCTGCCTGGTCCCCTCAGCACTGGAGAATCACAGAATCACAGAATGGTTTGGGTTGGAAGGGACCTCCAAGCCCATCCAGTCCCACCCCTGCCCTGGGCAGGGACACCTCCCACTGCATCAGGGGCTCCAAGCCCCATCCAACCTGCCCTTGAACCCCTCCAGGGACGGGGCAGCCACCAGTCCTCTCGTGAATAACAACATAATTTCCCATTGCAGCCATAGGCAGAAAGCAAGCCAGATCGCTCTCGCTGTTGTGACAGCTAGATTTGGCTGCGAAGTTTTAGAAGAAAACATCTCCCTTCTGAATATGCTCTCTAGATTTGGACAGCTTTGAAAATAAACAAAACAAATCAGGTATTCACACATCACGCTTGCAAAATTCCCTTGCGGAGATACTCTCCCAGAGTTGCGGGAGCTCACGTGTGCCACAGACAGCTCTTGCGGATGCCCGGCTGAGTCTGATATAAGGCTTTAAAAAGTCACTCAGGAGTAGAACAGTGTTCCTGGATCCCGCTCTGGGCCCTGCCCTGCCTCGTGGCGCCCGTACGAGTCGCTCGCCCTGATGGATGCCTTGTTTTGTCATCTGTCACAGAGCTTTCGCTCGCCTCGGGGCTGGATGCTTGCGCTCTGCCAAGGTATCCCGAAACCCAGTGCTGCTCAATCCAGCCAGTCCTCTTATTCCCATGAGATGTACTTAGAAACCCCAAATTCCTTGGCTCGGGACCTGTTGTGCCAGACACCACCAGGGGATCCGCGTTGCCAGAATATCCATTTTGCAGGCAGACGTGCTGATATTTGCTTATTTAATAGTTAACTCTTTTTTCCCATTCGAAAAAGAACCGTGTAGAATCTAGATATCTGGCTGCTGTGTAGAGGTAGACGTTTAACAGATTTCTGACTGTCATAATATAATAACTGCTGATTCAAATGGGTTGTGGGTCAGATGAAAGAAAGTCCTGGAAATGTAATATTTTGAGTGTCGTCAGTAGAAAAGCGTTGCTGAGGCTGCTCGGGGTGGTCTGGAAAAGGCCATTATTCAGCGAAGTGATAACAGTATCTGTGATTTAATTAATATTGGTGATTTTGTGATGTGTACGGACTCCATTCTCACCAGAGTAAAGATGTAGCCCTACACAAAGGCTGAGGTCCTGGGGTCAGGGACTGTCACTATGGAGCTGATATCAGTTACAGAACAGACAGGAACAGATTTCGTTTATCTGACACGGGGCATTGTGCTGGGAAAGTTGGCAGTGCTAATAATTAGAGATGTGTGTGCTGGCTAAAGAAACCCTGCTTAGCATGTAATCAATCTTGGAGGGGAAAAAGAGAAAGAGAAAAGATGAATCGGCCCACACCTGCGAGGCTCGCGGGGACTTAAAAGGAACGGGGAAAGTAAGATCCCATCTTAGGCAAACACAGGAGGCTTTCTGCGCACCCAAGCTGCAGCTCGGAGTACGTGAGAGCCAACAGCCCCATTCCAGGGGGAAAGCAGGAGGGAACGTGTCTGACCCCATCACCCTCCTAGAGTCCCCATCCCTGGATGAGGTTTAAAAGATGAGCAGGCAACGTGCTCAGGGATGGGCTGGCTTAGTGTCCATGGCAGGTGTTTTGGAACTAGATGATCGTTAAGATCCCTTCCAACCCAAACTATTCTATGATTCTGTGTGAGGGGTCTGGAGAACAGGCCTTATGAAGAGTGGCTGAGAGAGCTGGGGGTGTTTAGCCTGGAGAAGAGGAGGCTGAGAGGAGACCTCGTTGCTCTCTCCAACTCCCTGAAAGGAGGTTGTGGAGAGGAGGGAGCTGGGCTCTTCTCCCAAGGGACAGGGGACAGGACGAGAGGGAATGGCCTCAAGCTCTGCCAGGGGAGATTTAAGCTAGAGATTAGGAGGAAGTTTTTAATGGAAAGGGTCATTGGGCATTGGAATAGGCTGCCCGGGGAGGTGGTTGATTCCCCTTCCCTGGAGGTGTTTAAGGGACAGGTGGATGAGGTCCTGAGGGACATGGTTTAGTGTTTGATAGGAGTGGTTGGAGTCGATGATCCGATGGGTCTCTTCCAACCTGGTTGTTCTATGATTCTGTGATTCTCTGAAGGACTGCTGGAGCTGCTGGCCGAGCTGGGTCCCCCGTGCTGGTGCCGCCTTCAATCCATTAGGCAATGCTGCCTCTAGAGTGTGCAGAGCTGCACTGCCTGTGGGCTCCGTACAATATGGGCTTTGTGAGACACTTGGCTATTTCTGCTCAAGTGGAACCTCCGTCGAGCAGCGTGATTCTGTTTTACTTTTCCAAAAGAAAAAAAAGACTTTTCCTGGCATATTGGGTATGGAAACCGTTTACCGGGTTTTGCTTTTGTTTATATTATCGGAGAAAAGTCACTGTGATGTTTCTGGTCAAGTTTAATCCACGCGAAATATGTCAGCCCCACGTGTTTATGTTTTCTGGTCGGTGCATTTGCTCAGCCTCTTTTACAGCTTTCAGCAGGACACTGCGTGTTCCTGGCAGCTCATGTTCTGACATGGTGTTACCCAGCAGGGGAGAAATAAAGGGAGGATGTTTAGGTTAACGTGGTTTAATAAAAGATCTGGTTTTAAGTCTGGAAAAGGCATAGAGAAGAGTCTTTATGCCAGTGTTGGTTGGAAGGGGTCCGGTAGTCTCTAGGCTTTGTAACGAGTTTTGGGCGTGAGAAAATAATAGTGGAAGAAGTAGTGACTTTTCATAGCTTAACGATAGGAACCGAAGTGGCAGAGTTGTGAATCTGACCGATCCCACAAGCTGATCTTTCCCGGACCTGCTGTGTGATCACTTACAGAAAAAAGTTTAGCTGAGAACAGGACAGCCTATTAAAGAGCAGAGAATAAAGGAAAATTAGACTGAAGAGAACACTCGTGTTGGTACACTAACTACATCTTACTGCTCCTCAGGTCTTAAAGTGGTAAGAAAAGTGCCTGTAATCATTTAATTGTGTTTTATCAGGAGCGCCACAAGCAGAATGTACTCCCCGATGCACTCGGATGAACTGTTCAGCTCACCTCCCGTGCTGGGCAGGGCACAGGCGCAAAATACACTTTTATAAAAATGACGTTAGGTCGGTAACACCAGGAAAAAAACCAGTTCAGCATCATTTTACTCTCCACTCCAGCTGGCTGGGAGCTGCTGTAGTTGGGGTGTGCTGCTTTTTCTCCCAGTGTCCACTGGTGAGATGCTAAAAAAGCGAAGGAATGAGAAAATACTGTTGTGAATTTCCACCATGGGAAGGGAATTCCAGCCACCAGGAATAAGTCTGTGTTTTTGTAAGTGAAAGACACTGGTCCTCGCTCGTGCGATGGTGATGATAGGGCAGCAAAGCAGCTGTGCTCTGGATGCAGAGTGATGGAAGAGTCCCAGTAGCTTTGGGCTGAAATTACAGTAATAATTCTTGAATTATAGCAGTCAGAAGTTAATGTATTTCTGCTCAGTATTGTCAGTGGCGAAGCAAAGCCCATTAATTTCCCACTCAGTGTTTGTTTGAGAAATCATCCCCTGTCAGCTGCTGCTGGTGAACTTGTCTCCTCGCCGCATTCTTCGCCGCGCTCTCCGTCTCCCAGCGAGGGTCCTAGCCCTGCAGGAGATAAGATACAACCGGTATTCACTATGAGGTGTCAACGGGCTGCTTTATGACACATGATGAGTGATAAAGGCTGCCGAGAGGTGCTGATGTGGCCACATTAGTTAATGAGGTCATAGCTGAAGCTGCTGCCCCACTGATAACCTGCAAATCCAAATAATGCGCAGATATCAGTAGGGTGTTTAGGAGTCCTGTCCTCGTATTCTTTTGCTGTCCATCACATTCAAGCACCCAATCAAACAAAATAAGAAAAGAGACGATGCTTCCAAGCGCTCATTCTTTTTGCAGCTCCCAGGGCTGGTCCGAGCGGTGGGAAAGCAGTGGGATACAGGAGATTTCTGCCCAGGCCAGGCGGTCGCGGGGAGCTCGGCATTCTTGTCGTGTCGGAGAGGAGAATGGTTATTTGGCATTAATAGTTCTAAAGAGGCTTGAAAAAGTTGGGCTTCAGTCAGCTGTGCGTGGGTCGTGGAGGGTGGGGAGTTCGCTTTCAATGCACTGTGGTTTGGGGAAATCCTTTTCGCCACTCGACGCGTCTCAGCGGCGTTTCTGTCCCCACACAATGACCTTTTTCATTGATGAGTCTAAATCTGTGACGGGAACATTCCTCGTGTCTCACAAAAAAAAAAAAAAAAAGCAATGGATTTCAATAACAATATTTTTAGTAAGGAGCAGACGGAACCTCCCTGACGTTCCTTGGGATACTGGGAGAGACTGGGCACAGGGTTGCTGCTCTAAGTTCTGCCTGGAGCCTTCTCCAGGCTGAACAACCCCAACTCTCGCAGCCTTTCCTTCTACAGGAGGTGCTCCAGCCCTCGGATCATCTTCGTAGCCTCCTCTGGACTCATTCTAACAGATCCGTGTCCTTCTGTTTTACTATTTGATAGGAATGGTTGGACCCGATGATCCGATGGGTCTCATCCAACCTGGTTGGTCTATGATTCTGTGCTGAGGGCTCCAGCATCGTGCTCAGCAGGAGCCTTTGGTTGGCTCTGGGAGGTTCCCCAGAGTGCTGAGGGAGGGAGAAAAAAAGCCTTTTTGGATCCATCAGAACGAGAGCTTCGTGGCTGCTTTAGTTGTTTGTCTCTCCTCTGCGCAGAGGATGCTTGGCTGGTCCCTTTTCCCTCTGCAGTAGGGGTCGTTGCTTGGCAGCGATCAGAGCCGTGCGTTGGATTTGCTTTATTAAAAAATCACACATCGTCTCATCGATTTGGAAATCGTATTGTCACTTAATAGCAAAAAATGCCTGGAATTTGGAGATCTGGTAAAAAGTGCTGCTTTTCCCCCTTTTTCTCTTCGTAAACAAGTCCAGTCTTGTCGTGTTGGTGGTGAACTTTCTGTCCTTCCCTTCTTAGCAGCTCAGGTCTAATTTATTTAATCATCGGAGCAAACTTTCAAAGTGCTCCGTGCCTCCTCTTTTGTTTCTGATGTTCAGATGTATTTTTAGCGCTTGTTACTGAACTGGGTCTGTGCATTGGAGAAGAATTAATTCTTGTTTTGGGTTTGTTGTTACTCAGACGTTCAAAAAAACGGGGGATTTGCAGACTTTGAACACCTCAGGGGCTTTGTTCTGTGCCATTTGTGTGTTGTTGGGATTTTCACGACGATTTGGGTTTTAATACGAGTTCAGCACTGTCGAGAGGTGACAGCCCAACCGACTGAAATCCTCGGGTACCCCTGGAACAGCTTTAACCGCAGCAGCGGCTGCCCCAGGGCTGGGGCAGGAGCTAAACTTTCTCCGAACACTAAAAGTAGCTGAAGTTCTCCCTTTCAATGCTTCCATCGAGCTGTTTGTTGGTAGCGCTCGGCATTCCTAATTGGAGTAATTACCAGTTGGTCAACATGCTGCCCAGTTCATCCTTCAACTCTGTTCTTCTTATATATACTTCTGTTATATACATGTTATATATATATATGTTATATGTACTTCTGTACTTAATACTTCTGTTGGATGTTCCTAACCAGAGAGATTCATCAAGGCAATTGATAAGGCACAGACATGATCTCAGCTGTTCTCTTTTGATAAAAAAATATATTTATTTCTGTTCCACAATGAGCCAATCGTAGGAAAAGCGCTCCAGTCTGAATGCAGTGTGGGTTTTCCAGCATTTGGATGCAGGTTGCATCAAAGTTCTTGGAAACAAATAATGACTCTGTGAAAATATGTGGAAATTGGAGAGTGATGGGGGAAGCTAATTAAAAATGAATGAAAATTCAAAGAAAAAAATATATGCAGTGCTCACCGAGTTGTAATTTTACTTTTGTTTCATCTGTGTAACCAAATGAACAGTGAGTGCATCCTTAAACACTTCCAAATACAGAAGGGAAGACTCCAGATGTCAGGTGAATGTGGTGAGGGTTGAGGACCACAGCTGAACTCTTGGCTGTTCTCAGTCAGGCTCTGGGTGTTCACAGGTTGCTCACAAGACCCAGTGATGTTCTTGCCCTCTCTGCTTAATTAGCCACAGAAGGTGCTTGTTCAGTAGCTGCAGTTCATTGCTTTCCGCAGAGGAGACGATGGTTACCTTTGAGGCCGACACTGAAACTTCAAAGTTCATTCTCACCTCAGTGAACTCCCTACTCCAGAAAATCCTGAGCTTCCCTCCTCGCTTCAGTTTTCTTTTAAATTCTTTAAAAGCTCAGTTCTGTGGTGAGCCTGTAGCTAAGCCCTTTCTTTCTTTCTTCGGCTCGTCTTAGTGGCAGTGGTACATGGAAAGGATGAGTCTTCATCTCGTTTATCGCTTTTGTTTGAGTTTCGTCTGCATGGAAGGAAAGAAATAGGTGTAATTTGAAACTTCTCCACTAAAACGTGGACTATAAGAGCAGTTGTAGTACCTTATAGAATCATAGAACAACCAGGTTGGAAGAGACCCATCGGATCATGGAGTCCAACCATTCCTATCAAACACTAACCCATGTCCCTCAGGACTTCATCTACCTGTGCCTTAAACCCCTCCAGGGAAGGTGAATCAACCACCTCCCTGGGCAGCTTATTCCAATGCCCAATGACCCTCTGTGTGAAAAAACTTCCTCCTAATCTCTAGCCTCAATCTCCCCTGGCGGAGCTTGAGGCCATTCCCTCTTGTCCTGTCCCCTGTCCCTTGGGAGAAGAGCCCAGCTCCCTCCTTTCCACAACCTCCTTTCAGGTAGTTGGAGAGAGTAATGAGGAAGAATTAAGAAGAGTGCAGCAGCCCTCACTGTGGACAGGAGCTGCTCAGTGCTACCAACTGCTGCAAATGAGCCCATTCAGTGGTCCTGGAAACAGTACCTCACCTGCCCCTATTTGTGCATTTTGGCCATTTTCTCCAGAGAAGGAGGAATCTCTGCTAGTTTTGGTATTGAGTAGCGTTTTGCTGGCACTGCATCCTCCTGGCTGGCACGCTTTGAACTTTATAGCAGAGAGAGTGAGTAACATGCAACGTTTTAATGGCCCAACTGGTCCCGTAAAAGGTGTCACAATCCATTAATCTGTTTCCCTGCTCAGTTGGTCTCAAGGAGTGACAGCATCAAACCCATATGTTTGGCATGAAGATGTTTTACAGCTTTTCTTCACCCTACACAAGCCACTGGCCCAGGTTGCCCAGAGCAGGGGTGGCTGCTCCATCCCTGGAGGGGTTCAAGGGCAGGTTGGATGGGGCTGGGAGCCCCTGATCCAGCCCCTGATGTCCCTGCACATGGATGGACTGGGGCTGGATGGCTTTATGGTCCCTCCCAACCCAGAATGATTCTGTTTCCTACCATATCTTGTGATTATAAAGCCAGGCCTGAAACATGAGCCTGGGCTCAGAGCTGGCTCTGCTGATCCTCCAGGCACTGCCCTTTCCTCCATCTGACCTCTCTCTGTCAGGAGACAGAAATGGCAGAAAATACCCACTCTTTTTGCTAAGCACCTTGTCCTGAGACCTTCAGACCCAGATGTGTCTGTGCACGAGGGACTCCCATGCTCAACGTCCTTGTGTCGCCCCCCAGATTAGTTCAGATGGACGGTGCTGAATAGTTAATCACACAGATTATGATCCTAACCTCGCCTGGGAGATCACTGACATGTCTTTACCCCGAGTCATTGATCGTAGATATGAGGAAGATGCTGTCCTGCTGTGCCGAGGGTCAGGAGGCTGCACCTCATTCAGCTTTGTGACGCTTGAAGCTCTCGGTGACCCTGCTGGGTTCCTGGGAACCTCAGTTGGCTCTGGGTTGTGTAATGAGCTTTCCTGCCATCCAGAGGGGACTCTGACTAATAGCAAAACACCAGACACCAGCGGTGACTTTCGGGGCTTTCTCTGGGTGGCTTATTTTCTCCAATTTCTCTCCTTAAACTGTTTTGACACATTCCAGCCTTCCAGTACTTAAAAAGGGCCCACGGGAAAGCTGGGGAGGGGCTCTTGGTCAGGGAGGGCAGGGACAGGATGAGGGGGAACAGTTTTCAGCTGAAAGAGGGGAGATTGAGATGAGATCTTAGGGAAAAATGTTCTCCTGGGAGGCTGGGGAGGCCCTGGAACATGTCCAGAGCAGGGGTGGCTGCCCCGTCCCTGGAGGGATTCATGGTCGGGTTGGATGGGGCTGGGAGCCCCTGATCCAGTGGCAGGTGGTGGGACTGATGGGCTCTGAGGTCCCTTCCAACCCATTCTATGATTTTTCAAGTGTCTTCTGTCATCGTGACCTGTTCCGCTTTGGGTCTTATTTTGTCTTTCTATGTATTTTGCTGTTGGGCCATAATTAATTCTCACCTTCAGCTCTTTGTTCCTGCCTCGCACAGTCTCCTAACCATACCTGCTCAGGCTTTGAGGAGAGGTTTCGTGTTTGAATTGGTTTGGGACACAGATTTTCAAGCCTCCTTGGTTTCATGGCTGGTCTGAGCGCGAGTTAAACCTCTTCATTCTCTCCTTTTTCTGCGTCTCGCTCTTCCTCCCTCCATGGGCCCAGCCTCTGTGATTAAGACTGCAGCTCTCCTGCTGTTTTTAATAGGCCTGTAGACCTGACCATCTGATGAGAACCAAACTGCACAGCGTGCTCCTGAATACTTTCACTGGAATCTCCTAATGCAGGGTATTAATCATTACTGTCAAACCATTCAGGCCCTAAATATGTCCACCCGGTATAAAATTATACTAAACAGGAGGGGGGAAAGGACTTGGCCCCTATGAAAAACAGACATCAGGCCGTGCCCTGGTTCTCGGGCGTGATGACCGAGGGCACTGGCCAGTTGAACAAGCAACAGCTTATTCACCAGAGTCTCTTCGTGGCTGATGCTCCCAAAAGTTGCAGAAAATCATAGAATCGTAAAATAACCAGGTTGGAAGAGACCCATTGGATCATCGAGTCCAACCATTCCTATCAAACACTAACCCATGTCCAATCAGCATAATGAGTTAAAGGAAATACGGAACGAGGTGGCTTCCTCCTGCCTTCACGTTCCTGGGAATACTTTGCGTGTCCACATGGTTCAGATGCATCTACATTAGTGACCTTAATAAGTATTTTGTGCAGTTGAATCGTCTTCTGCTGCAATTAGAAAACAATAATTGCTAAATCCGTTGCCGTCATACTGAGTTATTGTGTGTACAGGGACAGGGTTTCTCGCTGCAGTTTGTCCCTTGAATGTGATCCCAGGAAGTGCAGAGCCCAGCACCTCAGTAAAGCAAGGGGCTGCTTGGCAAGCCCCGAGAAAGGTAAGGCTGTTTCTCTGTGAATTAGACATGTCTCTTCAAACTCTGTTCGTTCCTGGTGTTCTAAGCTGCCAGGGAATGCAGCCACTAATAGTAGAATGCGTCTTTTTCCCTTGTTTTCCCCCAGAAGACTGTTTCTAATTCTCAACAGTAGGAACACCTTTATTCTTTGGAGTTGGTAATAAAAGTTAATCGAGCAGAAAATAAAAGTTACATCAGGTGAGCGGTAAACTTTTATTAGTCCTGATGTTGGGCTTATCGATGACGCGGTTCGGTGTTGTGAGCTGTGGCAAACCACCAACCAGTGCCGCCTCCTGGATATGGGTTAGTGTTTAATGGGAACGGTTGGACTCGATGATCCAGTGGGTCTCTTCCAACCTGGTGATTCTATGATTCTATGATCTCCTGCGGAGTTGTTTTTACTTGCTTTTCACGCAAGGATGTTCACATCTTCACTATCTTTTCCCTTCTTTTACTCTATGCCTGTCAGAAGGATATATAAACCTAGTAAAAAGGAGATAAAATCCCTTTATATGTTACTGTGAGCAAACTGAGGTTTATATCTGTTGTTAGCTTTATTCATTTATTTGAGGGGTGAGCACAGTAATGGATCATTAGTGGTTTCAGTACACATTTCATTCATTATACTACTGATTTAATGTTCTTTTTTTTCTATTTGGTTGCGTCTTTTATGGCGTAAAATGTAAGGGTGTTTGGCAGCTCCGAAGACCTTGCTAAGTGTTTCTGTTCCCCTTTGATCCCCCTGATCCAGTGGGAAGTGTCTCTGCTCATGGCAGCTGGTGGAACGGGATGGGTTTTGAGGTCCCTTCTGAACCAAACCATTCCACGATTCTGTCATTTTGATGCCTTTTTGGTGCTGATCGAGGCAACACTGACAAATAAACAAGCCTGTCGATCCTGGGAAGAGCTGTAACAACGCAGCATTCCCTGCTCTGGCTGGCGTTTCATATTTAAAATGCTTTGAGAAAGTCCAAATCCTCCCAGAGCTGTGGTGCAGGAGGTTTGTTGTCACTGATCTTGATGAGAATGCTTAAACCTGCCAACTGTGTTACAAGCTTGGAGTCTAGACAGACATGTAGCAACCGAGGATGTTTCAGCTGGATTTTGCTTTTCAAATTAAGTAGAGGTTCCAGAAAATGGGGTGGAGGTCAGCGCTCGGCAACAGGAACTTCATAACTCTTCTTAGAAGATCTGATTTTGCTTATCTGAGAGGGTCCAGCTGCCAAAAATAGTGAATTTATGGTGGAAATAAGTCGTCTTTCCCCTCCTCTGTCACCTCTGAGTGATCCCACCGAGCACTGGAGGAAGCAAAGAGCCGTTTATAGCATCACAGTGACATCAGTCGGGATCCTGGGACACAGGTGGTGCTCGGGCAAGCTGAGCAGTCCCTCCTTCTCGTGATAAAATCTACAGTGAGATACAATTTCCAGGTTTTCCAGCATAGAACTGTGGGATTTAAGTGATCATGGGCACATTCTTCCTAGGCTTGTTCTTGGATGCCTTTATGCTAAAATCTGCCGGAGTTAAAAACCATGTGAGGAAGTGACCAGTGTTGTCAAATAAGTTCTAGTGGCTGCAGTTTGATTAAGTGAGGAGGAATTACAAATTCCAGTAGGAAGCACATTGCTAGGGGAGAACACTTCCACCCTCTGCTCACACTCGGTGCTTGTTTCACTGATCCCACGCGGCAGTTTTTATAGACAGAGCTCTCCCCGACGGGCGCTGCCACCAGGGCTGTGCTACCTTGGGCTTCTCTCTCCTTTGTCTCAGTCTAATCTGTTCTCACCCACCAGGGCTGGGGCTCATCAGTCCAACACTGCTGCTCTCCCCACTCCGGTGCCCTCGGGTGCGGATGCTCTGGAAGCGTCTGGGCTGCGGAGCCGCTCTTCCAGTCCGGTTGTGTCGCAGTGAACACGTGCTCCCTGTGCCGCTCGTCTCTCTAGCCCTCAGATGTCTCTCTGCCTTCCAACACAACATCTGTGCTTTGCTCTCATCCCTTTCCAGAGCTTCCCGAAGGTCTGTGTTGCTCCCTAGCGGAAGCTCGGCCGCACTGGGCTGCTCTCAAGAGCTCTTGGCAAAGGCTTCGCCTGCGTCCGAGCTCCCGCAGGGGCAGGACAGGTGGGTGCTGCTGTCCCGCAGAGCTGTGCTGCCCCAGGTAAGGAAGGGGAAGGTCTGGCTGCCATCCAGACCGTGCTTTCCCCCTCCATGGTTCCCTCACCCGTTTGGGATGGGCTGTTTCCTTCTCAACATCCACTCAAACCATCTAGAGCATTTTAAGATGAGCAAACAACACTCTCAATGAAGGGAACAGTGCTGAGTTCATGCAAAGCAAACGTTGCCGTACCTAATTGTACGAGTAGTTTCTGGAGACCTCACAAAAGGGAATTCTATACAATTTTCATCCTGTTTCTTCTCTCTTCAAACTCTCTGCACGATGATTCATTCCAAGAGAGTGGTGAGGATATCATGGAATTCAAACCGTCTTGAAGGAAACGGACTCTCAGTGCCTGAATAAAGGAGAAAATTGTTAATAAATGAAAAATGTTCCCTTCTGAAAAGTCATTGTGAAACAATTAAAACCACTATAATATTGTCTTATGCTTTCTTCTAGCAAAGGTGGGGGTGGGGGGGAACCCGTTTGCCAGTGCAGCCTTTAGAAAACAGGGAATTATTTTTCTCCAAGATCAAAAGATCAGTGGTTCAAATTAAACACGTGCCGAGGGTGAACGTTTCCATCACGCTCACACCCTGAGCACACACACACGTCCTCGTGCATCTGTGAAGTGAAGGACATTTACAGCCCTGTCTGGGTAGGATGGACTTGACTTGATTTTACCTGTTTAAAATACCCGCGACTGGTTCCAGTTACGTGTCTCTTTATCAGCCTTTTATTGATCCTGTCGTGCTTCCCCTTAGAGGATAACTCGTGTGCTAAGGGCCGTTGATTCCTTAGGTGTCTGTACCTGTGTAGCTTGTTTCCATAACCGAGTTATTAGTTTTGTCCAACCTACAGGAAAAAGTGATCCCGTCGCTGGCATCGCAGTGTTAGGTCATATTAAAACCATCTGTAACAAATCTTTATTTGCAGTTACTTTGGAGTTCAGATTTCAGCTTCTACTCCACCTGTCATCAGTGTTTATCCTCATAAACTTTCACAACTTCTTTTAGTCTGTTTCTTTTTTTTTTTCTTCTCCATCTGAGAGACCTTTTCAGGATTTTTGGCAACCTTGTGCTTGCTTTGCCTGGCAAAGCTGCCCTCATCTTGACTTGGAAAAGGCAGAGGTTTAATGCATCTGTAATATCTTTAGGAGAAGAGAATGTTTTGATGCGATTTCCGTAAGATTTCTATGATTTCTGTGGTACAGGAAACCAAAATGTTCAGGGAGTGCCTTGGTGTTGTGGCACATTTACACTTTCATTCATTCCTGTGTCAGTGTCCGTATTAGAATCATAGAACAGTTTGAGTTGGACCTTAAAGATCATCTGTTTCCAACCCCCTTTGCCATGGGCAGGGACACCTCCCACCAGACCAGGCTGCTCAAGGTCCCATCCATCGTGGCCTTGAACACCCCCAGGGTTGGGTCATCCCCAGCTTCACAAGTCGCATCTTTTTACTGATGCTATTGATTGAGTTGTGGTTGATTTGCGCTGAGATCATCCTACAGGAGGTCCGTCGAGCTGTGTTTGCTGTAGGACACAGCAACCTCGAGCGATGGCTTCCTGGAAAATACCGAAGATGTGTTGCTTAAAAGTGAGCAGTGGCTCTGGCTCTTTGATTTCTGTCTTGCCTGAGAAGAGGGGGGGCTGCTCGTCACTTCCTTTGGTGCCTTCTGCCCACCCCTGTGCTTTGCCAGGTAACCACATCAAACAGCTCCGAGCGCTCAAACAGCAAATGCACAAAATAACCGACACCAGCGACTTTAACACTGCGTTAATTAGGACCCTGTTCTCGTAACTACTTGGTATATAGAAACTTCACAGGATTGGGCTCAGACACTGTAAGGGAGAGGTTTAAAGTGTTTTTTTCCCCCCAAAATTTATTGCTTTTAATCAGCCTTATTGTTCCTCCAAGCGGAACCATTTCTAAATGTTGATCCTTTCCAAGTGTAGTTTGTTGTGTCGGATTGTTGTGCTGAGCAAGGACAGAGATGCCAAAGAGAAACAGCTGCTCTGCTGCACTGGAAGAGTTGCGGTTCCAATAATTCTTTATAAAGTGTGTTTTCCACTATGATATCTGCTGTTGTTCTTTCAAGTGGGGTCTAGGGAACAGTTAATGTGCACATGTTTTCTCTCAGCGTTTCCAGAGCTGCCCAGTGAAGGAAGACCAGTAACTATCGCTCCTGTATCGAAGTGTGTTACGATCCTGAAGGAAACAGGACGCTTTTACACCGATGGGGTTTTTACCACGTCCTCAATAGGGCTGTAAACACACCGTGAATCAAGTGATTGATTTGAGGATCGTCTAAGATTGCATTAAATGAATGAGCCCTTGGAAAGAAAGCAAAACAAAAGTCACTTATTCTGGAGAAGATTGCACTTGAAATAGCTGACGGTCGCCATCATTGAGATGATTGTGATATGTGCTTGTGTGCGTAATTTGTCGCGTTGACAAGCTGCAGCTAAAGGAGTTCTGGCTCCTCGTGATCTGGGTCTGCTCGATATCTGGAGCTGGTGTCCTCTTTATCACTTGGTTAGCTGCTGCCTCGTAATCATCAAATCATGGAATGGTTTGGGTTGGAAGGGATCTCAAAGCCCATCCAGTTCCACCCCTACCCTGGGCAGGGACACCTCCCGCTGGATCAGGGGCTCCAAGCCCCATCCAACCTACCCTTGAACCCCTCCAGGGATGGGGCAGCCACCCCTGCTCTGGGCACCCTGGGCCAGGGCCTCCTCACCCTCACAGCAAAACATTTTTCCCTAAGATCTCATCTCAATCTCCCTTCGTTCAGCTGAAATAATACCCTGCGTGAGTGCACAGGACAG
The DNA here is from genome assembly GCA_033558105.1 of Coccyzus lansbergi. Classification (NCBI taxonomy): domain Eukaryota; kingdom Metazoa; phylum Chordata; class Aves; order Cuculiformes; family Coccyzidae; genus Coccyzus; species Coccyzus lansbergi. The sequence continues at coordinate 922,311 of JAUMJK010000061.1, forward strand.
AGAAATTACACAAAACACTGCTTAACATCTGTGTTTAAATGGACTTCGATGAAGTATTTTAAAGTCTGTCGCGTTTCTAAGTGGTTTTGTTCATCTAAACCTTCTGCTACCAGCCCAAAAGGAAGGGGAGAGCGGAGTGTGGGTCTCAGCCTCAGCAATCTCGTGCGTTTTGCCAGGGATCAGCTCACAGCCTGATGTTTCCAGCTTGATTTTTCAGTCAAACTGAGCACCAACAGCCCCACTTTGGATGTTTAAGCAGAGCTCTAGGGCTTCTTCTGTCACCACTCCCTCTGCGTTGGCTTTCTTTTGATAGAGAAGTAAATGCCTGCATAGATTTATATAAAATAATTGCTTTGTCTGTCTTCCGCAATTTGTGCTCTCGTTTAATGGCTCTGTTAGAGGTGAGCAGGGAGGTGGGGGAGCTGGCCGCAGCCATAAAGCCGACGGAAAACAAGCTTCATCTTTGTGACTCTGAAGAGTGCATTATGGATGTTTTTAATCTCTTTGACCTCGTGGCTGAGAAAGAGGGAAGTGAAGAAATTGTGACAAACGCCAGCTCTTTAATGCCAGGTTTGTTACTGCCGGGAGTGCCCTAAGGGTTAATGTCACAGTTTTAAAGTCCTTCAATCGCACCCACCCCCCCAACCGCAGAACACTTCCAAATAATCCCTTTATAATAGACCCTTTTCCACAGATTGTATCTAACGGGCGCATTAATGGGGCCCGTTGGTGTCAAGCATTTCAACAAATACGGCCAGCGAGGGCTCGGGGAGCCCCTCTCTGCCTACAGACCTTAATGATCTTTTGCCCCTCTGACTTAGCTCCCCTGCTGCAGGGACAAAATTAAACCACTGCGGATGGCAAAATAGTTATTTGCTGCCCAGGCAATTACATACTTCCAAAACTCTCCGTCGCGGAAGGCCAGATGGGCTTTATGGAAACCAGACCCCGGCCGCACTTTTAATTATCATAGTCCTGTCAGAAATGAGTGAAATTCTGAATGACCGCATGAAACGAACCAAAAGCCTTACACATGGATTTTTTCCTCCATAAAATTTTATGGCTTCTTAAAGAAACAGCATTCATATATTTTACGAGGTCTAATCATTCACTAATGCCTATATTAGTGCACCTGTGGCACTCGGCCCCATGGAGATTACAGCTCGGGCTCCTCGGGGTTCTCCTGCCTGTTATTGCAAAGCCCTTGTCACAAATGTTCCAGGGATAAAGCTGAGTTCGCTTTCCTCAGCCGGCAGTCGGTGGAACAGGGGAAGGAGATTTATGGACCTTTTAGTGATAGGACGAGGGGAAACGGTTCTGAGCTGAAGGAGTGGAGATGCAGTGAAGATCTTGGGGAGAAATGTTTTGCTGCGAAGCTGGGGAAGGGGCTGGAGAACAAGAGGAGCGACTGAGAGAGTTGGGGTTGTTCAGCCTGGAGAAGAGAAGGGTCTGAGGAGACCTTAGAGCAGCTTTCAGTGCAGAAAGTGACTCCAGGGAAGCTGGGGAGGGGCTCTGGATCAGGGAGCGCAGGGACAGGACATGGGGAACTGTTTTAAGCTGGAAGAGGGGAGAATGAGATGAGATCTTAAGGAGAAATGTTTTGCTGTGAAGGTGGGGAGGCCCTGGAACAGGTTGCCCAGAGCAGGGGTGGCTGCCCCATCCCTGGAGGGGTTCAAGGGCAGGTTGGATGGGGCTTGGAGCCCCTGATCCAGTGGGAGGTGGTGGGACTGCATGGGCTTGGAGGTCCCTTCCAACCCAGACCACTCTGTCATTCTGTGACTCTTATCCACTGATAGTTTGGTTTTGTTGTGTGGGAAGGCAGCCTGCGCTTAGAATCATAGAATCATGGAACAACCAGGTTGGAAGAGACCTGTCGGATCATCGAGTCCAACCGTTCCTATCAAACACTAACCCATGTCCCTCAGGACCTCATCCAGCCATCCCTTAAACACCTGCAGAGAAGGTGACTCAGATTTCCAGCTGATCCATAGTGGAATGAGCCAAGTAAGGGATGAACCCGTCCAGCCGAGGAAGGTGGCTCCGAGGAAGGCATCTCCTCTGGTTGTTCATGTCAGAGTGGCTAATGAGGTCCACTCCAGCACCGTGCTGACAGCCGCAGAACATACTGGGTGTGTTCGCCCCAGCGCTGCTGGAATGAAGTCAGCTTTCTCTCCCTATGCTTTCTCATTACTTCATGCACTTGGCAGCTGCTAACAGACTGGACGAGCTTAGCCAAAATCAGAACTGATGTAGAAACATGGAATAGACTATTTAGCATTTCCAAACATTCCTCTTCCCGGGGAGATGGCAGGAGGGGGAGAAGGAGCTGCTGGATGTGTGCGTTTTCTCTCTGCGGTGCTCTTGGAGGTGAGCAGGGAGGAGGGTGGGGAGGGCAGGCGTTGGCGCTGGGCACGTGCTGGTGTCCTTGCAGCCGCGCGGCTTTGTCGTTGGGGTTGGAGCCCCGGCCCTCCCATGCTGCTCCGTCGCGTGCTGCTGGAGAGGCAAAGTGCCTTTGGATTGAATACATCAGTTTCAAAAGGGGCTAGGAGTAAACTGAGAGTATTTGGATAAACTTGCCGGCCCTCAGGACTAGAAAAGGACTTTTGTTCATTTGAAGAACAAGGCTGTTCCATTTACCATGGGATGGCTGGATGCGGGCCAGTAAAAACTGAACTTGACGTATAAAAAATGATTAGGAGTGTCAAACGAAGGATCTTTTCCTTGAGGTCAGGTATTTATTTTTATTTATTAGAATGTGAGATCGACATCTATGGCCTTGCAGCCGTGTCTCCTATAGGGATATCATCCCTCAACAAAGCTGGGGTTGTGCGGAGGAAGGGGGCTGCCCGGCGGTGCCTCCAAGCCCATCCAGCCCCAGACCAGCCATGGGCAGGGACACCTCCCACTGCATCAGGGGCTCCAAGCTCCATCCAGCCTGCCCTTGAACCCCTCCAGGGATGGGGCAGCCACCCCTGCTCTGGGCAGCCTGGGCCAGGGCCTCCTCACCCTCACAGGAGAATGTTTCTCCCCAAGATCTCATCTCAGTCTCCCCTTTTTCACCTTCAAACCCTTCCCCTTGTCCTGTCCCTCTGCTCTCTGATCAATAGCCCCTCCCTGGGGATTGGAAGCCACTGCAGCTTTGTTTTCCAAATAGCCTTTCAACCCCAAAGCCAGTTAGGGATGTTTTGGGGGTTCCTTTCAGACAGACTCTTTCCTCTTTGCTCCTGGAAAGTGAAGCACAGGGAGCTGGCAGAGCCCCGGCCTGGTTCTGCAGAGGGGCGACACAGGGTAGAGGGGGACAGTGCGCAGCTTGGTTCTCTCTTGGCTTGTTTGGTGATGTTAGCAACGACATGACAGTGAGCAGGGTGCAGGGGACCAGTATGTTTGGACAGAAGAGGTAGATTTGTTACAGAATCATAGAATGACCAGGTTGGAAGAGACCCATCGAATCATCGAGTCCAACCAGTTATCAAAACAGATTTAAAAAGAGCTAGAGTGAGCCCTGTGAAATCGCCACCGAGGCGCAGCCAACAAATTATTGAGTCCATGCGCCTGCTTGCGTCGTTTTTTGTGATACGCTCCAGTGTAAAATGTGAAAGACATACTTGGTGCAAATGTTTTCAAGATTTATTCTCGTCTAATCGCTTATGAAAGTTTTACTGACTTTAAAGAACAGCTTTGCTAACCACCCATAAACCACACTTGGCTGCTTTGATTAAACCATTGTTGTCCAGGAGGTTTTGTTCACACACTGACAACATCAATATAAATATATCTCTGCCAGAGTAATTAATACAAGCAGGCGGCTCGAGGGGAAAAGCATGTGTGTCGTCTCATCTTTGTAGGCTCTGCTATTGGATCGTTCTTCCAAAAAAGTGAATCATAGAATCATGGAACAACCAGGTTGGAAGAGACCTGTCGGATCATCGAGTCCAACCATTCCTATCAAACACTAACCCGTGTCCCTCAGCACCTCATCCACCCGTCCCTTAAACAGCTCCAGGGAAGGTGAATTAATCCCCTCCCTGGGCAGCCTCTGTGCCCAGTGACCCTTTCTGTGAAAAATTTTTTCCTAATGTCCAGCCTGAACCTCCCTGATGGAGCTTGAGGCCATTCCCTCTCGTCCTGTCCCCTGTCCCTTGGGAGAAGAGCTCAACTCCCTCCTCTCCACAGCCTCCTTTCAGGTAGTTGTAGAGAGCAATGAGGTCTCCCCTCAACCTCCTCTTCTCCAGGATAAACACCCCCAGGTCCCTCAGATTTGTTCTCCAACCCCTTCCCCAGCTTCGTTGCTCTTCTCTGGACTCTCTCCAGAGCCTCAACATCCTTCTTGTGCTGAGGGGCCCAGAACTGAACACAGGATTCAAGGAGCAGTCTCACCAGTGCCGAGTCCAGAGGGAGAAGAACCCTGCTGGTCACACGGTTTCTTATCCAAGCCAAGATGCCATTGGCCTTCTTGGCCACCTGGGCCACTGCTGGCTCATGGTCAGTTGGCTATCAACCAACACTCCCATGTAGCATTACCTGATAGGAGTGTCTTCGGAGAAGGTTGTAGAAGGTCAGAAAAGGTCAAAGAGGGTCAGAGAAGTTCAAAGAAGGTCAGAGAAGGTCAAAGAAGGCTGAAGGTCAAAGAAGGTCAGAGAAGAATTGTCCCAATTAAAATGTTCTGTGGCTTACATATGTTCAGATTGAATTTAGTGTGATCGAATTTATGTTCATCCTTTGAGAGCTCCCGGGGCTGCCAGATACAGACAGGGATCGTTTATACCACAGAAATACTCTGCTCTTGGGTTTTTATTAAAGGCAGTGGGATTAGGTCTTAATAAACAGCGTCAGCAGCATTTCAGGGCTGGTACAGTTGCTTCAGCTCAGCGCGTGGCTATTTGCAGAGGGAATGGGGACAATATTGTTGTTCTCACCACATCTTTCACTTACTTTACATGCTAAAGTGCTGCTAGAAACGTGGTACAGCGCTTGCCTAGCTAGCATTGAATTAATACTTTTTATTGTGGTTGGATGGTTATTTGTGAAGTCGTATGCTCTGTAACCTGGGATTTTAAACTTCAAAATAAATGAAGAAGAAAGCTGCTGCAGAAAGGTGTCACCAGCTGTTACTGGAAATGACTTTCTGGTTGTTACCAGGTGGAGCTTCCAAACACCTGAAGTCTTTGCATTCTCTTTCAGCAGCATTGCAAGTGGTGGGAGAGTGTTCAGTTCGAAGAGACTCTTGAGAACTTGAGAAAATGGTTGGACTCGATGATCTGATGGGTGTCTTCCAACCTAGTGATTCTATGATTCTATGAGTCTATGATTCTATGAAAATAATATCAGCTTCTTCGCTGCTGATAGATTTTAAAAGTCCTGAAGGCTCTTTTTCCAGCCACTTTGCTCTCTGTCCTCTCCTGTGTTTGGTGACACAGGTTGGGGCTTTGCAGTTGTCTGGTGGGAAGGGGCACGGGTCGCAGTAGCTGCTGTGGTAATGGTTGTGATACCAAAATCGCAGCCACAAGCGAACTCTGTACGGTCTTAAAATCATAGAACGGTTTGGGTTGGAAGGGACCTTAAAGCCCATCCTGTGCCACCTCTGCTCCCACTGGATCAAGTTGCTGAAGTAAGAGGAGAAACAGGCTTCTTCCCCATTTAATAGGTGGGACAAGAGTGACCCAGATGGGACGTGGGTTCCCTTTTTCTGACCTGAGATCCTGATGTACTGCCCTTTATTTAAGAGCTGAGGCACGTTCCCATACCCTCGTGGGGCTATTTTGGAAAGCAAATATTTGTCATCCTCGGCTCTGTCTCCTGGACTGAAGCCTGGTGTTCCGAGAGCTGAGAAAATCGCTGTAAAAGACTGATGCTGTTCTTTCTTTTCTCCTTCCATTTGGCTTCAGAGCAGCTCATCTTCTAAAGAGCACAAGTCCTCTCTTGTTGGGTTAGAAGGTGGATCCAAATGCAAATCATTGGCTCTGGTTGTTCAGCAGTGTGTCTGAGGCTTGAGACGAGTGTCCATGGAAGATAAGGAATTCTAAGGGGGTTATTGGAATTTCTTTAACTCAGACCTGACTCTCGCAGGTGTTGCAAAGTGTATGGAACATTAGTCTGTGCACTGGTTTGAGTCCTGCCACCAGAGACCCAGATTTCTTGGAATTGCTTGGGTAAAATAACCAGAGCGGAGGCACCTTCGTCCCTTAGCTTTGTCACCTCACTGTGGTTCTGCTCTCAGAGCAGTTACTTTAGCGTCGTTCTGCTGAACTGTCTTTTGACCCAGAGATGGTATAAGCTCCGAGCTGGAGGTTTTGAAATGTTGCTTCTCAGTGTGTTCCAAGGGCAGATTTCTCATTCGATTCAATCCCTGGAATATGTCATTTCGTAAGTAGGTGAATTGGCATGGGATAAAGTTCATCCGGGCGGCACTGGAGACTCTGCAATTCACCCTTGTACTTCCTTGTAACTGAGATTTCAGCTTGTGGTGCCAGACAAGACGATGCTGGTTTAGTGTCAGCTGCGGAGAGGAAAAATCGCTGAGCTTTAGGAGGAAATAGCTGAACTAACTCTTCATCAGTTGTGAATTTGCAAAGAGTGATAAGGTTGGGCTTGAGGGATTCTAGAACTTGTTTTAATAGAGGAGCCTGCAAGTCGGAGACCTCATTACTCTCTACAACTACCTGAAAGGAGGTTGTAGAGAGGAGGGATCTGGCCTCTTCTCCCAAGGGACAGGGGACAGGACGAGAGGGAAGATTTAGGCTAGAGATTAGGAGGAAGTTTTTCATGGAAAGGGTCATTGGGCATTGGAATAGGCTACCCAGGGAGGTGCTTGATTCCCCTTCCCTGGAGGTGTTTAAGGCACAGGTAGATGAGGCCTTGAGGGACTTGGTTTAGTGTTTGATAGGAATGGTTGGACTCGATGATCCCATGGGTCTCTTCCAACCTGGTTGTTCTATGATTCTAAGTCAGAGTGAGAGAGGGTAACAGACCAATTTCTTTGGAGGTTGCAAACGCCAGTAAAGGAAGGCAGTTGTTCTAGGATGGTGTGTGGAGTCAAAGGGCTGCAAGTAGGATGTTTGGATTGGATTCTTGTGCGAGAATTGCAAGTGACCAACATCTCTAAAGAAATGACACATTTCAGCTTTATGAGGGGTGAACAGCACGGTGTTGCTACACCAAGAGAAAATGTCTCTTGCTTGGTGCGAACAGGCTGCTTTGCTTTCAGGGCTTTTGGAGCTGCTGTTCCTGTTTTCCATCAGCTGCCTTTTCTGGAGGGAAACCTCTAATATCCTTCCATTCTTTTTCTCAGTGCCAACCCCGTTTGTTCACAAACTCATCTATTTCACACCTTCTGAAAAAGCATGAGAACAGCCTGCGGAGCAGCTGCCTTTCTCATTTCTGATAAGAAAGGTTGTGTTCCTCCAGCCCCTGTGGCACTTCTGGGGGTTTCCTGTGCTGGTGAGGCCTGGTGCAGCTGCGCTGGCCGTGCTGGGGGTGCTGGGGGCAGGGAGCTTCCCTTCAGGGTGTCTTTGCTTTAAATCTCAGCTCAGAAAGTGTCAGGTCACGGCCAGAGCTGTGGTAACACGCACCCCTTGGGCCTGGGAGTTCAAGGGATTTAAAGCAAAGATGAGGAAAAGTATATAGAATCATAGAACAACCAGGTTGGAAGAGACCCACCGGATCATCCAGTCCAACCACTCCCACCAAACACCAAAGCATGTTCTCCAGCCCCTTCACCAGCCCTGCCGCTCCTCTCCGGACCCTCTCCAGAGCCCCAACATCCCCCCTGCGCTGAGGGGCCCACAACCGAACACAGGACTCTGGACCTTGGGAAGCGAGAGCAGGAGGGGAGAGACAAGGAGATGAGTGCAGACCACGTTCTGACCTGGCACTGAGATACAGCTCAGCTCAATCCCTTCACTCCATGTGAGTGGACGCGTGTTCAGAGACATTTTCTTATCCTTGGTTGGAAAGTATCGCTGTGCAGTAGTGAACAGCGAGTGAGCATCCAGTTTCTTGAGAAACTGGAGAAATCAGTGATGGAAACTTCAGTTATTGACTGAGGCTGACAGTGAAGAGACCTGAAAGATCCAGTTGGTGCTCGAAGGAGCCTGTTTGTTGTCGGCAGAGAACAACCACAAATCAGAAATAGCACAGGACGTAGGCTCAAGTATCCAGACATCAGTTACCTGCATCTTGAACTTGGGCCATATATCCCCAAATCTATTAATTAAATGGAAATATATGCCGTTCCAAGAGCCTCAGCTCCCTGAATCCATTCACCTTTCCCTGGGGTACCTGGATAATTGATGTGATAATTTGTTTCATATATTATTAATGATCAAGTATAATCTGAGGGCAGGAGGGTTGCAGGGGAGGAGAGCGGAGCTGCCAGGACTGTCGGATCACAGTCCGGATGCTTCTCGAGGAAGATTCTCCTAAGGGGCCACAGGACTGTGCTGTGTCATGTGGTGGTTCTTGTGCTGGAGCCTCCAGGGGGTTTTGCCAGTGCTGTGAAAGGCTGGTACTTCATACTAGATAGGAATGGTTGGACTCAATGATCCGATGGGTCCCTTCCAACCTGGTTGTTCTATGATTCTAGGGTTCTATGACTTGATCTTAGCAGCCTGAATGGGCACTTGAAGGCTCTGCTACATTTTTGGGCAGCGTGTGAAATGCGGCAAATGGGTTTGGCACTCTGTGCTCCCAATAAATCACTCCGAAGAGGTCTACATGTTCGTGGTGTTCCACAACTCCATTCCCCAAACGCTGTGAAAATAAAGCTGCAGTAATAAGAAGACCTCATTGCTCTCTACAACTACCTGAAAGGAGGTTGTAGAGAGGAGGGAGCTGGGCTCTTCTCCCAAGGGACAGGGGACAGGACGAGAGGGAATGGCCTCAAGCTCCACCAGGGGAGATTTAGGCTAGAGATTAGGAGGAAGTTTTTCACACAGAGGGTCATTGGGCATTGGAATAGGCTGCCCAGGGAGGGGGTTGATTCACCTTCCCTGGAGGTGTTTAAGGCACAGGTAGACGAGGTGCTGAGGGACATGGTTTAGTGTTTGATAGGAATGGTTGGACTCGATGATCCCATGGGTCTCTTCCATCCTGGTTGTTCTGTGATTCTATGATTCTATGAAGAAATGATTTAAAGCCAGCAGCAGCACCCTCCGTGCATCCTGGTCTCGCGGAACACCCCAAACGCACCTGAAAAGGATGATGAGAATTTATTGTTCAGGTCGGCTGTGTTCAGCAGCAGCACCTTTGGATAGGAATAAGGGTAAGGAGCCCATTCCTTTGCTTTCAGCAGAGCAGACAATGTATGTCTCACCACTTTCAGTGTTCATTGTAAAGCTCCAGCTCCTGGAAACCAGCGATTATTGCAGGACCTCAGGTTTCTCAGTTACTGGGCACGGGGGAACCCCGAGGTGAGTCAATTACAGACAGCAGACCAAGATACCAAAAAGAAAGCAAAAAGAATCCACCAGCATTTATATAATCTCCCTATTTTTAGGACAACCACATGATTTGGGGACCCTCATTTGCAGAATTTGCAAGAGGCGACTCTGTCGTCCAGCACATGTTGCCCAGAGCCTGAGGGAGCTGTAGCGCTCACTTGAGCTCAGTCAGAAGAGGCTCATCGTGACTTCTGCAGAGAACCGTTTGGTTTTGGTCCTCAGCAACATGCACTGGAATGTTTCTAACATTCCTGAAGCTGCCGATGTCCCCACGGAGGCTGTGAGGTACTAGTGAATCGTGTCTGGTTTCACCCCTTGGAACAGCACTGGGAGTTCATCTTCTTGCTCCCTCTTCCTCATTCAGTGAGATGAAATGTCCTAAGTCCTCATCTGCCTGGAAGTAGCCTCAGTTGTGTTTATCAGATGTAGGCTTCCCTCCAGCTCCCATTTATTTTTCAACTATTGAGCTTTTAGAACTTTCCTGATCGCTTCTTTTTAAAATGAGGTGGGAGGGAAACTTCAAAGTTTATGTGTGTGTATATTAAAAAGAACTGGAAATTCCATTCCTGCCTCATGTATACAGTATCTGAGGCAACCCTGTGATTTCATTCAAGCACTTTTTTTTTTTTTTACAGTTTACTGTTTAATTTAAATCAGTGTGGTATGAATTACAGTACCAGTGAAAAACGAGCTTTTGTTGAGATAACTGCCTGCCGTCATCTCGAAAGTCGTCTTCTGTTTTGACATTGGTACTCGATGTTTTCCTCTGTGGTGATTAGATGTTACTGTGCAAGCTCAGCTGATCGAGGATGAGGGTGGGAGGAGAGGTACGAGGGGGTGGAATCGGATTCATGCATCAACAGGAGCTGGTGTTGGCAGCACCTTCTTCAACATCTGATATTATTCAGGGTTGCTTCTGGGGTAGCAAAACTGCACCCCCAAAGCACGAATATAAGGAGTGTGGTGTAGAGGAGAGGAAGGCGGAGCTGGTGTTGATTTGAACTGTATTCAGTTGTGGGCCCCTCACCACAAGAAGGATGTTGAGGCTCTGGAGAGAGTCCAGAGAAGAGCAACAAAGCTGGGGAAGGGGCTGGAGAACAGGCCCTGTGAGGAGTGGCTGAGAGAGCTGGGGGTATTTATCCTGGAGAAGAGGAGGCTGAGAGGAGACCTCATTGCTCTCTCCGACTACCTGAAAGGAGGTTGTGGAGAGGAGGGAGCTGGGCTCTTCTCCCAAGGGACAGGGTGAGAGGGAATGGCCTCAAGCTCCACCAGGGGAGATTTAGGCTGGAGATTAGCAGGAAGTTTTTCACACAGAGGGTCATTGGGCATTGGAATAGGCTGCCCAGGGAGGTGGTTGATTCCCCTTCCCTGGAGGTGTTTAAGGGATGGGTAGACGAGGTCCTGAGGGACATGGTTTAGTGTTTGATAGGAATGGTTGGACTCAGCGTTCCGATGGGTCCCTTCCAACCTGGTTGTTCTATGATTCTATGATTTTCCTCAGGAGTTCTTGGCGTCTCTCTTCAGCCCTTTGCACAGAGCTTGCTTTGCTGTGTGATCAATACAGCAGCTGAACCACCGCGGTGCCTGTTGCATCAAGCTGCTTCCTAGAGCAGGAGATGCTTTCACGGAGATGACATTTAATGAGCTTTGTAAACGCTGTGCTGCATAATTCTCGCTGCTGTTGGTTTCTCCGGCGAGGCTCTTGTAGTTACAGTCAGGCCTGATGAACTTTCGGCTGGAACGAATCTGCTCTGCTTGAAAGACGCATCGATGACACTGCAACTTTGCAGACTTTTTATCCTCACGCGAAGCGAACTGACGCATCGGAAATACTCGCTGGCTGCTTTGTGCTGGTACGTAAGAGAGCGGCAGTTAGGAATGGGCAGACCTTCAAAAGGCTCAGCTGGATCCAAACACGCTCAAGAAATCCAACCTCACTTCCAGAGCTTGTGTGAGTGATCCAGGCTCCTCTGCTTTGGAAACCGGACAGGACATTTGGGTAGGGAAGAGCCTTGTTTCGTGTGATTTCTGGTGCTCTTTAGATGTGGTGGAAAAAGAGAACGAGAAGGTTGTTTTTCTGCAACAAAACTATGTCTCAGTAACAGCCTTCCCTGAGCTTCCTGGGTTTCCTTCAGACCCTGCATGAAACCAGATAACACGATAGCACAACAACAGGCTCAGACGCATCCTCGGGTGGAAAATTCCCACTCCAGGCATGCGGCTTGAGTGGGAGTGAAAGTTTGAAACCATTCACAGAATCACAGAACAGAATCACAGAACAACCAGGTTGGAAGGAACAGTCTTTTGAAGACCTGGATCGGTCTCTCCTGTTGGCTGCAGCCACGCAGCTACCTCCCAGGAGCTGGAACAGCTCAGCGATGGCTTCGTGCTCGGGGCTGGGCTCAGCAGCAGCACCGGACGCGGCAGCAGTTCCTCCTGCCTCTGCCTGGCATCGAGTACCCGCTGGCCCCAGCACAGTCCAGCTGGACTGCCTCATGCCCGGGATTCTGGCTCATGGGCAAGGCAGCTGGATGCTTCTTTGATGGGAGGAGATCCTTAAAGATTTCTTTTCCTCTCCTCTGAGCTTTCCCTGTGTTTGGATACACTGGACTTACATGGCAGAGCCCATGGGTTTTGTGCATCCAGCTGTTCTGCTGAAAATCTGAAAGCTCCACTGCCAACAGGAGGGAACCTGGATGCTGAGAACCCTCCCGGGGACCCTCCCGAGGGTAACCGCAGAGCCAGTCACAGAAAAATTAAGTTCTCTGATCCCACAGTCATTTAACAGCCCTCAGAACAGGGGGAGACCCTGCCCGACACCCATCGACGCAGCCCATGGGTGTACGAGTGCTTCGAAGAGTGGAACCTGAGTAGTTTCAGTCAAGGTGATGGCAAGAGCTCTACTGCGTGAGGTAAAGCACAGATAGAGGCTGACAGGGAATAACATTTTCTGCCCTTCCTGGCATTTCTGGGGATGGGGAGCTGACTCCATTCTGGACTTCACGTTTGGACAAGAACCTTACACCAGGAAAAGGAATTCTGGCCGAACACACTGGGATTCGTTCCTGCAGCCCCGAGCTGGGGGTTTGGCTTGGCTGCTCGTCCCATTGGTTTTCAGTGCTCTGACCTGTTCGTGTCTGACACGTTTCTCATTAACTCTTTGTCAAACCACCAGGAAGTTCGCTTAATTGCCGGCCGAGTGCTGAATTTATGAGTTCATCTAGGCTTCGTGTCTACACATTGGCAGAGGTGTTTCTCTGGATGGAGGCTTTTTCTCTTCATTTTGTGGCAAGAATGGACTTTCTGTTTCAGTTACTTCTAAAAGTTATAAATCGCAGCAGTCCCTCCCTCCCCTTTATTTGAAAGAAACACAACAAAACTTCATGGCAACAGTTTATTGCTCTAAATCAGCTCGTGGGTCGTTAAAGCAAAAAGGGGGAAAGAAAAAAAAAAAAAAAGAAGGAGGGGGGGGCGGAAAATCTGCCTGGAACTCCTGCCAAATAAAATGCAGACATCAGCCAAGCTGTCAAAGGCAGATCCTGCAACTATGGGATGAGAAGGTTTATTACACTTTGGGCTTCTGGGGAGGGATGTTATAGCAACAGGAGGCTGGGTCGCTGATGGCAAACTCCTGGTTGCTTCGTTTCTTCATGCACACTAGGAATCCATTAAGCTAACTGACGACAGATCCCCAGGCATTCCAGCCCTTCGGCACACCTCGGCGCAGGCCAAATGTTGGACGCTGCCCATTCCGACGTGAAAGAAACAACCCAGCAGAGAGCCCACAAATTAGAGAGGCAGGAAACCTCAAATGATGTGCAAAAAAAATCGTAAACCTTCAGGAGGATTTCTTTTTTTCCATAACTTTTGCTTCATAACTCAGCATTTCTGACGCGAATAAATTACCGAGCGGGGCCTTCGCAGGATCAGTGAGCCCTTTTGGACTCGCATCCCGAACGCTGTGGAGCAGACGGCAGATGAAGCTGCAAAGTGAGCCCTAGAACACGACAACCATTTCCTTTTGGTTGGGGAGAGACGAGTCTGAGCCGCAACCACAGCCAACGTTGCGGCTCCGCGTCCCAAATCCGCGTCTCTGCAATGGGCCAGATAAAGCCCTGTGATCCAAAGGAACGCGAAGGTGCATTTGTTTCAACCAGAGGAGAAGGACAGGGACTCTGTAGTGGGGAAAAGATATAGTAGTGTTGTGGGAATAGAGAGCAGCTGTCTCCGGAAGGCAGGATCACAGGGAGGGGAGGGGAGAGCCCTTGGATGAGCTCTTGGATTTGTAGACAGAAGTGATGGGACGTGCCTTGGGTTAACGAGCGCGAAGTCTGTTCTGAACTCACCATCTGCAGCAGAAAGAGAAAAGATGAACTTGGGGTTTGGCGTGTTCTGTGAAATAAAAAAAAAAAAAAAAAGCAGTGAGAAAGCCGTGAGGAGGGATTGGGCGGATGGGATAGAATGGAAGCTGATCAGATCCTTGCTCCCACAAGAATAAAACCTCAGCTCCACCAAGTCACGTTCCTCTGAATTGTGTGTGATTTTCTGTTGGGTTTTAAATTCCTTTGACATCTTTTTTTTTTTTTTTTTTTTCTTTTGCTGTTGGTGCCAAATACCTGATGTCAGCCTTCACCTGTCTGGGACAACAGGGGGATTTGTGGATGAACGGTCTTAGGATTAAAGTTCCTGTTTAGTCTCTAGTAGAGATGAACTTAGCTCTGCTCTCAACCACAAATAAGCAGGTGCTTTAATAGAACCAGATATGACTTTTAACAAGTACATTCCAAATCGGGTGAATGGAGCCTTCCAGCTTCCATTTGCTGTCTCTAATTTACCCACAGATAATACTATTTGCCTCCTTTTTCTTCTCCCATTTGGTCGTTTTCAGAGCATCAGTTGTCTTCTTTCAGAGCATCAGTTGTGCTTCCTCAAAACCGCATATAAAGGTGAAGGATTTATGCTCATTCCATTGTAGCTTTTTAGCGACAATAACTTGTAAACACTTGGTTTGGAGAATTCCGACAGAGGAAATTTTGGATTTCCTGCTGGTCTAAACGGGAAGAAGATGTGGTAAAAGGTTTCAGTTTGTTTTTCCGGAGTTAAGAGGCACTGAGAATATTCTCTGTGTGCGCATGTTTGACAGAAACAGGCCTGTCGTGCGGAGAGTGACTCGTGTTCGCTATTAGGCTGTTCAGAGTTTTGTCGACTGTGATAGAACTTTCACATGGAACATCAGAAAAGAGCATGAAGGTGAGAACTTGGTCTTTAATTAGAGGTGTCAACCGCAGCGAGCTGGGGTCGCTCAGGAAGGCTCCTGCTCTGTAAGCAGCGCTTTGTGAGGGCACACAACGAAATGCCCTATTATTAATTAGACAGATGATGCTCCTTGGAAAAAAAAAGAAAGCTAGATACTACCTACAAGACAAATCGCAAGGGAAAATGTGTCAGCAAAAATCCTAGGAAACTAGTTCAACATCTGTAATGGTTTTTCCTGGTGTAGATAGTTCTCCTATCCTTTTTAACAGGATAGGAGAACTAATTACCTCACTGGGAAGTGGTAATTTCTCGCTGTTTAACAGCAGCATCGCTGGTAATACCTTGTCCACTCTCTTCCGCCTCAGTATTATTTGTTTTCTTCCCCAGTTGTTCCAACCTTAAAGGTTCCTTATCAATAACAACAGACACAAACCATCCTGCAAGGGACAGGAATATGCCCAGTCTCGTTCAGTGACGCTGTTGGGTCTCGGTGCGTGATCCCCTGTTCTATTTCTGGAGTAGTAGAGTGAGTGTGTGTGAAAAACAGGGGCTGAAGTTCTCAAGGTCTCATGCGACTTCTCTCGTTCTCTCGTTTTGATCTGTGAGATTTCACACCCCCTGTTTGGCTTTCAAAGCTGCACTCAGATGAAACCACAGAGTTTCAGGTGATTTCTAGCGAAGATGGGACCTCCTCCTGAGCAGCTGAGCCTTGTGCAGGGCCCTGCAGAGCAGCTGGGGAACGGCAGCTGAGCTCAATTTTCTTAGTGAATTTTGGGTAAATAAAGCCAAGAGAAATGCTTGAATCTCAACAGTAACCAAGTGCTTTGGTCATCCTCCACGTTCCTAAAAGTTCTCTGAGATAAAAGAGGTGTTATTGCTTCCCGGGGATGCTGGGAGTACCCAGCTCCTGGGCCAGGCTGTGGGGTCCTGATGGATGTCTTTACACTTGGGGTGTTGCTGTCGTCGCCGTGTTTTAATTTTTCCTTTCCTTTGTTCCTACCTTTTTTTTTTCCTTTTCTCTGTCTTGAAATAGATGGGAAAGTATTACTGTATCCCATGGGATCTGGGGAGAATTAATTGCTGGTAAAAGCACGTTAAGAGCTTTTGATGACTGAAGTGATTTGCAGTGACACAGGGACCGGCAGGGGCCGAAGGAAATCCAAGTCCAGACGAGAAAGATCATAGAATCCCCAGGTTGGAAGAGACTCATCGGGTTATCGAGTCCAACCATTCCCATCAATCACTAACCCATGTCCCTCAGCACCTCGTCCACCCATCCGATGGGTCTTCTCCAACCTTATGGTTCTATGATTCTAGTCTTGTCGTACGTCTCTTCTTTTGTATGTATTCCATCCAGCTTTCTTATTTCTCGTTTGGAATCCTGCCTTGCAAATAATCCTCCTTTTTTCTTCTTTCTATAGCTGTCCTTTGCTCTCAGATGACCCATGTCTTCCCTCTCCTGTTCTGCAGATCTCCGATGACCTGGGAAATGAGAAGTTCTGCCTTGAGGCCAGCCAGGGTGGCGCAGGGAACTGGCTGAAGTACATCCGCGTGGCCTGTTCCTGCGATGAACAGAATCTAGCCGTATGTCACGTCAACGACCAGGTAACGGCTCCAGCAATTCCCAGGCTGCTGTGCTCCCCTTGCTTTCAACGGCTACTGGGCTGAGGTGGCTGGAGGACAGCACGTAGTGGGAGCGACCGAAGGATTCATCCATCCAGCAGCCGCTCTCAGCACAAATCCTCCACGAACCCCTCCTGTTCTGACAGAGGGAATGAGGCCACTGGGATCTGCTCCCCTGGGACCTTGTTGCCTCTGGATGTGCTGTTTGGGGGTTAGGACAATAAAGATAAGTGTGAGATGTCAGTAGGACAGTAAAGATGCTAAGGTGTCAATGCCTTGCGATGTCCTGCTTGGTTGCACTTTGGATAAAGAGGATTTCTGTCTCGTTGTACTATTTTCTGAAAAAAAAATGCGTCCTTGGAGTGCCAGAGCCCATGTAAGGCCCATCCTCCAATTAAACTCCGATGTGGATGGGACACAGAGCTGGTGTGTGGCCTCTGCACTTGTCCAGAGCTGGTTTGCATCTCTGGGTTTGCTCTCTGGTGTATGATGAAGGTACAGGGGGTGAGCAGGGTAGTGCTCAGAGCCTTCCTGAAGGTCCAGAGTCTGTGGGGAGATGGGAATTCTGCACAGGGGAAAACTCTTCACCTGCAGCCATCCAGATCTTGTCTGTAGGGGCCAGGTCCTCAGGCTCTAGGTGAGAGTAACCTACACAATAATTCTATGAAGATGCACTACTTCAGCTCTCTAATCATTAGTCCAATTTTGTTTTAGAGAAGCCGAGACTTAAATGCATCAATTCCATCCAATTAATCTTCCCTTCGCTATAAGAAACACACTGAGCTTATAGGAGGTAGGGAAAACAATGGGAAGATTTGGTGTAATTTGAAAGAGAGAGGCTGTTACCATAAATACCACTTTATTGTCCAAGCCCCATGAAACAGTGACACACATAGAGGAAAATAAAGGCAGAAGAAAAGAGCTCTCGGGAGCAATTATCACACCAATCAAGTGACAACCTCCCCTATTAGCTGGGATAATTTGTTATGGCTTAAAATGTAAAATGCAAGTCTCTGCGCATTTAACGTGTCTCTCGATTTTCGTTTCTGATCCCCCAGATCTATTATAAAGTTATTAAAGAAATTGAGCCAGGAGAAGAGCTCTTGGTGTACTTGAAGGAAGGTGGTTATTCCCTCGGGAACATGGCACCCAGCATGGAAGGTAAGGCCTCGTCTGGCTGGATAGGACCAAGCTCCCAGCCCCATCCAGCCTGGTCCTGAACCCCTCCAGGGATGGGGCAGCCACCCCTGCTCTGGGCAACCTGTTCTAGGGCCTCCTCACCCTCACAGCAAAACATTTCTCCTTAAGATCTCATCTCAATGTCCCCTCTTTCAGCTTAAAACTGTTCCCCATGTCCTGTCCCTGCGCTCCCTGATCCACAGCCCCTCCCCAGCTTTCCTGGAGTCACTTTCTGCACTGGAAGCTGCTCTGAGGTCTCCTCAGAGCCTTCTCTTCTCCAGGTTGAACAACCCCAGCTCTCTCAGTCACTCCTCTTGTTCTCCAGCCCCTTCCGCAGCTTTGCTCTCTCTGTTTATTTTCTTTTACATGAATATAGTTTTCGGGTTCAAATTCATAGGGAAACTCTTCAAGAGGATGCACACAGCGTGCACAGTTACTTTGAAATAGTTGTAAATAACTAACTCACTGGCTAGTTCGAGGAGGACGGGGCTTGCCAAAAGGTCCATGGGTGAGGTGAAGGAGTGGGCAGCGTGAGAACGGAGATGGCAGGGCCGGGAGTGATTTTTTTCAGCGTTAATAGTTTCATAGAATCATAGAACAACCAGGTTGGAAGAGACCCATCAGGTCATTGAGTCTAACCATTCCTATCAAACATTAAACCCCGTCCCTCAGGACGTCATCTACCTGTGCCTTAAACCCCTCCAGGGAAGGTGAATCAACCACCTCCCTGGGCAGCCTATTCCAATGCCCAGTCACCCTTTCCGTGAAAAACTTCCTCCTAATCTCTAGCCTAAATCTCCCCTGGTGGAGCTTGAGGCCATTCCCTCTCATCCTGTCCCCTGTCCCTTGGGAGAAGAGCCCAGCTCCCTCCTCTCCACAACCTCCTTTCAGGTAGTTGGAGAGAGCAATGAGGTCTCCTCTCAAGCCTCCTCTTCTCCAGGATAAACACCCCCAGCTCTCTCAGCCGCTCCTCATCAGGCCTGTTCTCCAGCCCCTTCACCAGCTTCATGACTCTTCTCTGGACTCTCTCCAGAGCCTCAACATCCTTCTTGTGCTGAGGGGCCCACAACTGAACACAGGATTCGACGAGCAGCCTCACCAGTGCTGAGTCCAGAGGGAGAATCACCTCCCTGGCCCTGCTGGTCACACCATTTCTGATCCCAGCCAGGATACCATTGGCCTTCTTGGCCACCTGGGTTTTCTCCCGAGCAGCAGGCAGAGCTGGATAATTCCGGCGTTCACAGCGATAGAGTTGCACACACACCTTTTTTTTTGATGTCGGGAAGGAATCAGAAAGCAAACTCACCTCCGTTTTGCATTTTTTGTTTCTGAGAGGCTTTTATTCCAACAAGCAGGAAGGGCTCCTTGTTTCCATCTTTGTCCCCGTGTGTGGATCTGTCTCTTCTTGGAAATGTCTCCTGCTTCTGCCACATAATTGCCTTCAAATTATAATAGGCCAACATTAAATATTTGACTTCTTAATACTTTTCCCTTTCGGTAATGCCGTCTTCCTGCTGCCTCGCACCCCCATTCCCATCCGGAATTAACGAGAGAGAGAAAATGCAAAATGGTTGCGCACAAAGATAATTATCATAAAAATCTTTTATCCAAACCCCAGCCAAAGGCGGCAAGACCCCTTATCACTGCAGGAATTTTGAGTAGGGCACTTGAACTCCTTTGAGATTGGAGTCTGGTAGATTAGCATGTAGATGCCACATAATTGTGTTCCCCTTGGTTTCTCTGAAAGCTATTAGGCACTGATTTATTTTTCTGTTACATTCCTGCTTTGTCCTGAGTGTTACTGATGGAACTTCAGATAGACACATATAACCATACATTTGACAAACAAGACGGAGAGAACAGGCAGCAATTTTTTTTTTTTTTTTTTTTTTTTTTTTTGTAACTGGTTTTTTTGTTTTCCTTTCTTTTTATCCCCTTCTCCCTGTGAGGCGCTGAAGCGGTTTTGAAGGGCAGCATTTTCATTTGTGGTGCTTAAAGAAAAGAGAGAACTTTAATGAGAACTTGTTTTGAAGAGCAGGAATTTTATTTTTGGTCCTTAAAGAAGGAAGAAAATACCTTTAATGAACCTGGAGCAAAGACGCGAAGTATCTGGCGAGGGAACTGGGCTCTTCTCCCAAAGGACAGGGGACAGGACGAGAGGGAATGGCCTCAGGCTCCACCAGGGGAGATTTAGGCTGGAGATTAGGAGGAGGTTTTTCACACAGAGGGTCATTGGGCATTGGAATAGGCTGCCCAGGGAGGTGGTTGATTCCCCTTCCCTGGAGGTGTTTAAGGGACAGGTAGATGAGGTGCTGAGGGACATGGGTTCGTGTTTGATAGGAATGGTTGGACTCGATGATCCGATGGGTCTCTTCCAACCTGGTGATTCTATGATTCTATGATTTACTGGTCTCCTTAGCTCAGTCGTTTGGTCCCGAGGTGTCATTATTTTAGGGGATGGTCTGGCCCTACGTCTACAGGTCAGGTCCTTCCCCTGTCATGGTATTGACTGAGGAGTCTGTCTTCTGAAAGAGTGTTGGATAGTGAGGTGATATAAATCAGCTGCTCTCCCAACCAGTTCTTCTGCTGTTGAACCTCTCTGAGCATCGAAATAATATTTACAACCAGAGGCCACATCCATAACGTGGGACTCCAGGGCTTCTAACTGTATTTTCATAGAATCCTAGAACAACCAGGTTGGCAGAGACCCACCAGATCATCGAGTCCAACCATTCCTATCAAACACTAACCCATGTCCCTCAGCACCTCGTCCACCCGTCCCTTAAACACCTCCAGGGAAGGTGACTCAACCCCCTCCCTGGGCAGTTCCAGTGCCCAATGACCTTTTCTGTGAAGAATTTCTTCCTTACGTCGAGCCTGACCCTCCCCTGGTGGAGCTTGAGGCCATTCCCTCTGTCCTGTCCCTTGGGAGAAGAGCCCAGCTCCCTCCTCTCCACAACCTCCTTTCAGGTAGTTGTAGAGAGTAATGAGGTCTCCCCTCAGCCTCCTCTTCTCCAGGATAAACACCCCCAGCTCTCTCAGACGCTCTTCTTCTTCTCCAGCCCCTTCCCCAGCTTTGTTGCTCTTCTCTGGACTCTCTCCAGAGCCTCAGCAGCATCTCAGTGTTTGCTCCATCCGCTGTGTGCAAGGGGTAGAGCACCACACTGCCTGGATAAATAGAGCTTGTACCTCAGGGATGTTTTCTTTCTGAGCTGTGTTTGACTATTTCCAGTTTGTGGGCATGTCGATACTTTCCACGTAGGTGTGGACCACGCTGGGTTTCATCTACCTACGAGTTTGCTGCAGCAGCTCGTGAGATCTGCTCTTTCTTAGTCACCGCGGCAGCGAGTCGCAGGCTGGCGGCGAGCAGAGGCTCAGGGGCGACAACCACAACCAGGCCTCGCGTGGCCTGCGCTGAGAGAAACGGGGAAGGGAGATTATCGCCCGCGTGGTCGTGGGCTTGCGCTTGTGCCTCGCTTAACCAAGTTAACCCTGATTTATGTAAAACACAATCTCAAGCCCTGAAGCGCAGCCCGAGGGGTTATAATGGTGCAAAACTTGGGGCAGGCGGAGGCTGTGGGGTAGTCGGTGCTGAAATGTCCCAGATCATAGAATCATAGAACAAACAGGTTGGAAGAGACCTATCGGATCATCGAGTCCAACCATTCCTATCAAACACTAACCCATGTCCCTCAGCACCTCATCTACCTGTCCCTTAAACACCTCCAGGGAAGGGGAATCAACCACCTCCCTGGGCAGCCTATTCCAATGCCCAATGACCCTTTCCATGAAAAACTTCCTCCTAATCTCTAACCTAAATCTCCCCTGGCTGCAGGCAGAGACGAGGCAAGAGCCGCCTCTTCCCCCTCATCCACTTTCCCACTGAGATGGAGCTGCTCCAGCCCAGCACTGGCTGCATCCCTCAGGAGGAAGGTTTCCCCTCTTCCCTTCGAGCTAATGCGTTTTCCCACAAGCTTTCCTTGTGAAAGTGAAGTTATCAGGAAAAGAGAATAACACTTAATACCAAACAGAGCCCCGGAGTGCGGAGGAAGAGGGAGAGGAGGAGGAGAGGAAGCTTGGTGACAAAGTGGTGGCTGGAAGCTGCTGTTCCCGGCTGCCTGCTGGGTGGAGAGACCCAGAGCTCTCCCGACTCCCTCGCAGAGGTCGTTCTCCTGGAGAATTTACAGCTCCGAGCCGATTGTTTGCCTTGGCACCGTGGTCAGGATGCTGCCTTGTAAACTTAATAATAGCTGCCCTCTTTTTAATTTGTTTGACCTTGACTACAATAATTTATTATGTCCATTAGATCTTTTTTTTTTATTCTTAAAAAAAAGCAAAGCAAAAAAAAAAAAAAACCAACCCACAACCCAGCACAACAAGAAGGAATTTGGCTCCCGTTTCTCTCTTCCATGGGATTCTGGGTCTGAGCTGCTGGGCTGTGATGGAGCGCGGTGCTCCTGCAGTTGCACGGGACGAGTTCAGAGGATAACGTTAGAAAGAGATTTCCTTAGACAGCAGCTCCCTCAGGTTTGTGCTGTGGGGTTTGTGCGTTTCCCATTGTGGGTCTTTCCGAGTGTGGTTTGTTCCTTTCCCCTTTTGAGGAAGAGCTCAGTCGTATTTGCAGAAGAAAAAAAAAACAAACAAAAAAAACTCATTGCAAACAAAACAGCCCAGAACAGCCTCAGAATTTTGTGATTCTGCTGGTTCTCGCAGGTCTGTGTCTCGGCAGAGGCCAGGACACCAAACAAGATCTCTCCTGGTTGCGTGATTTCTGGTTTGGTTTTTTTTTTTTCATAATGCTTAAAGTGAAAGCGAGCTGCTGGCACAGCCTGCAGCTGCCTTGGTTTCTCTCCCCTGCCACTTGCAGATTTCCTTTTGCTTTGTTTGATCGATCCTCACACAATATTGCGTTTGCTGTACAAGCGCTGGGTCGAATAATTAGCCTCGTTTGAACAACCTGATCCACAAGTCAAAATCCTCCTCTCTGTCTCTTGCAGAAGAGCACACGTTTCGCTGCGAGGACTGCGATGAGCTTTTCCAGTCCAAGCTGGACCTGCGACGACACAAGAAGTACGCCTGCAACGCCGTCAACTCCCTCTACGAGAGCCTGAACGACGAGATCAAGCAGGAAGGTCTTGGGGATGGACAGGTCTACGAGTGCAAAGACTGCGAGAGGATGTTCCCCAATAAATACAGGTACTGGAAAGCTGCCAGAGCCCGCTCTGGCCTGCCCCTCTCTCCGCCGCAGAGATGGTGGGAGGTGTGGGACCACGGTGGGAGCCGGGCAGCTCAGGGCGGCTGTGGGGATGCTCTTTTGGTTTCTCCGTCAGGCTCTGGAAAGTTGTTTGTAGGATCCCTCAGCACCGTTAGCTGTTTGGCAGTGTTTCGGTTCACCTGGTTGCATCGACTGTGATGCTTTTCAACACCCGTTGGCATCCACAGCTTATGGAAGATCCCTCTCCATGAAGGGGTTCAAGGGCAGGTGGGATGGGACTTGGAGCCCCTGATCCAGCAGGAGGTGTCCCTGCCCAGGGCAGGGGTTGTGACAGGTTGGGCTTGGAGGTCCCTTCCAACCCAAACCATTCCGTGATTCTATGATCCTCACTAGCATTAGTCGCTTTGAACTTAATTCTATGGATTCTTTCAAATCTTATATCTAAGGAAGTGATGAAAATCTATTTGAATAAAGGTAGAGAAAGGTGAAATATGAAGACCACTCCCCTGGTTTATCTGTTAAAAAAGAGTTTGGCTGTTCTCTCGGTGCCTTGGGAGTTGGTAATAGATCCTTCTGCAGCAATATCTATGCATCAGTTTGATGTTTTTATCCCTCACCTTGTGTTTCTATGTTGATTAGTAACGTTCTTAATTTTTTCACTTGCTAAGAAAAGGAGAACTGTTAAAGTTAAGTTAAACATTTATGATTTTTAGGAGAAATGCGTCTTCTTTTCTCTCTCTGACTGTGTTAGAAACTTTCTCTTCTTCAGCCTCCAATACTCTTGACATTTTTCGTGTTAGTTTAGTTTTTGCAATGTGTGTGTCCCCTTCTCTCTGTAAGGTTGATGCCCTTCTTGCTCCCTTGGCCTTCCGGAGTGGCACTGGGTCCCTTTTCTTTGTCAAGAGAAGCAGAGAGAGATTTTTAGAAGGAAACGCGGTGAAACATTTACCAGTCGTAGAAGTGCTCGACACGACTGGGTGGACGAGGTGCTGAGGGTTTAGTGGTCGATTGGAAAGGTTGGGCTCGAGGATCCGGTGGGTCTTTTCCAGCCTGGTGATTCGGTGAATATCTCAAGGGTTTGTGCTAGCAGAGATTCCAAATTTTGGAGCATCTCGAGGTGACAGATGAAATGCCTCGAAGCATATTGGTCGGCGCCTGGTGAGCTGGAGTCTGAGTTTAGCTGGAAATGCCGAAAGGCATTTCCAGCTAAACTCAGACTCCAGCTCACCAGCCGCCGACCAATATGCTTCGAATATATTCGGAGTTGTCACAGGGGCTCCTAGTCTAAAATGCCATCGATTCCAAACACTTGAGTTGGGCTTTTTTAAAGCAAATAACACCAAGTGATTTCTTTCTCAGGGAAAGAGTCGGCAACTTCCCGAGTTCAGCATCATGCACGATGATGGATTTAGTGGAAACTGGGAGAGGATCATAGAATCATGTCCACATCTCTCCCTCCTCCATCAATCTGCCGCAGTTTATGTGCCGAGAAAGTCACTGCGACACAAGCAGCATCCGGACAGCAAACCTAGATACTCTTATAATTATTTAGAAATTAATGCCGATCAAATCACGGCTGCCACTGGGGAAAGCGAAGTCGAACCGTTAGCAGCTGATTAAATAAGTAAAATGTTTTGCTAATCCCAGTAGGTCCTTCCCTCTAACCAGCATATTAGTTTGTCCATACTCGCTCTAAATAAACTCATAAATCACACTTAGCAGGAGCATAGTTTGGTGCATGGACCCGAAAGGTGGATATTTCTTTGTGTGCGTGTAAGAAATTTCGTAGTGTTAAGAAACAGCGTTTCTTTAGCCAAATGGATGTTGCTTCTTTAAAGTTGGCAGTTTATAAGGGCCAAGTTAGGGAGTATTAAGTATCGGGCTTGAAGGAAGAGGAGGGATTAGCAGGCTGGTGGCTGCTTAGATCCGCGTGTGGAGCTGCTGGGCAGGTAGCAGTCCCACCGAGCCCACTTGTGAAGCCACCTTCTACGTAGCTGTGTTTGTTCGTGTGCCAGCAAATGCTCTCAGGGCGCAAAGATTCCAGTGCAGGCCCTTTGTCGGTGCAATTAGCCTTGATCCTGGGAATTTCACAGGACCCCAGGGTCAGGTCCTACTGCTGTGGGGTCAGGACGCCTGCGGGAATGGGATCCCACTGGGCATGCAGGTCCCTGTGGGTATCTGGAAGGTGAGAGCAGTGGAGTCACAGAATTGTGGAATCACAGAATGGTTTGGCTCGGAAGGGAGCTCAAAGCCCATCCGGTTCCATGTATCTGCCATTGGAATGGACACCTCCGGCTGGATCAGGGGCTCCCAACCCCATCCAGCCTGGCCTGGAACCCCTCCAGGGATGGGGCAACCACCACTGCTCTGGGCAATCAGGGAACATTTCTTCCTGAGATCTCATCCCAGTCTCCCCTCTTGCAGCTGAAAACTGTTCTGCTCATGCTCTGCCTGCCCTCTGGGACAGGGAACCTGAGGACCTGTCGAGGCTGAGTCCTTGGTTTCTAAACCGCTCGGGCTCCATGGAAATTCCCAGGAGTTCTCTGCTGTGAAGATGTCCTGTAGCAGTCATTGAAGACTGACAGGATTTTCTAGTAGTGTTTAGTTTTAACCTTCCTATAAAAAAATACAGCTGTGCTTTAAAGTTCCACCGGAGCGGTTTAATATCCATCTGCAGGGGATTTCAGGCAGCAGTAGGCTTCACGTAAGTTGGTCCTTGGTCAGAATTCACATTAAGGAATAATTGTAACTCCTCTAAAACTGCACTGAAGGCAGCAAAGGATGCGAGTTGTCTGTCTTGGTTTCTGAGGACCAGCCTGGGAGGTGCAGGGTTCCCAGCTTGCTTAGTGCATTTTTACGGCACTTGGTGTTCAATGAAATGGTTTTCCAGGCTCCGTAGCTGCCCGATGCCGCCGGCAGTGCCTCCCTGCGCCTGGCACGCGGGGACGGGCGGCTCAGCAGCATTCTGTGTGCTGACACACAGGTTCCTGCGCGCAGGGCAAAGAGACCATCCTACCCCTATCCCTGAAAATCCATCCTGCCCTGGCCCCGCTCCAGCAGCCGCTTTGCCATCGTCCTCCTGGACGGGAGAAGCTGCCAGTTGGCAGAAATCAAAATTGCCGAGTTAAGTAATAAAAGATGCCTGACATTTAGAAGTGAAACGTGTTTGCACCTTATCGTGTTTCTTTCTGATGTTAAGTCTCTGTGTTCTGGGAAGCTGTGGGCTTTGTGCCCATGAAAATGGCAACGCGATAGTCTCGGCAGCACCAGCTCATATCTTGTCTTCCCCTGTGGGGATGCCATGGGAGTCTTGGTCACAAAGTGCTCATTTTTCCCTGCAGGAACCTGCAGGGTCAGGTCTGGTTTTACCTTTCCTTTCTCCTGGACTCAGGTATTTAATAAGAAACACCACGCAAGGCAGGGACCTTTCGAGGCAGGATAGGGCAGCTTCCATCGGTGAAATAAATGCCAAATCAGAAATGGTACCTGTGTTCCACCTCCCCCCTCTTGGCTGATGTGCTGCTCATCTCCTTTCACAAAGGCTTTTCCAGCCACGCTCTGGGGCAGCATTTGGTCCTGGAACTCCCACCCTGTTCCCTATCACCACCTCTCATCATCTCTCTGGGTTTCAAGCCCCCCAACACAGGGCAGGGAGTTGGTAACGGTAGATACTGTGACAGTGAGTGCCTGGCGGGTGCTCGGAGCCAGGACCAGGCTGTGCCTGCCCTGCCACCTCAGCCTGTCTCTCTTCCCCAGCCTGGAGCAGCACATGGTAATCCACACCGAGGAGAGGGAGTACAAGTGCGACCAGTGTCCCAAGGCTTTCAACTGGAAATCCAACCTGATTCGTCACCAAATGTCTCACGACAGTGGGAAACGGTTTGAATGTGAAAACTGCGTTAAGGTATGGCCTGAGATGTGGTGCCTGCAGGCAGCTCTAACTGGGGGAGGCTGCTGGGAGCTGGGGGAAGGGGTCCAGACGGTGGGTGACCAGAGCGGTTTGGAGGCCTGGACGTGATGTGGAGTGTGGTAGCACCAGGAGAACAACAGGCTCAGCTGGCCCCAGCGCATCAGCCTGGATATGGAGCTCAGACTTGCTCTGCGCAACTCCCCTTCGTCCTTTCCCTGGGTCTCAGAGTGTGCTGGGGTGGTGGGTGAGTGCTGTGCAGGGCAGGAGTGGCTCAGCAAACACTGTGAGCTCCACACTTCCAACTGCAGCCTGGAAGGACACGCTCAGCCCTGCTTGGCTCGTTACGCCTGCCGTGGGAGGCGAATATCCCACGTTCTCAATGCCTGGAGCAGTTGTAACAACAAATGGAAGAAAGAGGAGCGGCTGAGAGAACTGGGGGTGTTTATCCTGGAGAAGAGGAGGCTGAGAGGAGACCTCATTACTCTCTACCACTACCTGAAAGGAGGTTGTAGAGAGGAGGGAGCTGGGCTCTTCTCCCAAGGGACAGGGGACAGGACAAGAGGGAATGGCCTCAAGCTCCACCAGGGGAGATTTAGGCTGGAGATTAGGAGGAAGCTTTTCACACAAAGGGTCATTGGGCATTGGAACAGGCTGCCCAGGGAGGTGGTTGATTCCCCTTCCCTGGAGGTGTTTAAGGGACGGGTGGATGAGGTCTTGAGGGACTTGGTTTAGCGTTTGATAGGAATGGTTAGACTAGAAGATCTGATGGGTCTCTTCCAACCTGATTGTTCTATGATTCTATGAGATAGTCCAGCTTTTTGCATCTCTCTCTTCTCCCTACCTTTTTGTTTCCCTCCTTGAAGGCTTTTTTTTCTCTTCCAGGTGTTTACCGACCCCAGCAACCTCCAGCGGCACATCCGCTCGCAGCACGTTGGCGCGAGAGCCCACGCCTGCCCGGACTGCGGCAAAACCTTCGCCACCTCGTCTGGCCTCAAACAGCACAAGCACATTCACAGTACTGTCAAACCTTTCATATGTAAGTTGTCACGGCCATCACGGCGCTCCGGCTCGCGCTGTAATTGCACGTATCCTGCAGGGCCCCCCAGTTCTAGCTGTCCCTCTGTGAGCAGCCGCTGTAATTTTATAGGTCAGAGCACAAGATGAAATTCCGCAGCGATTTCTTGCTTTTTTCTTTTGCGTGCGCCCTGTTTTTTCAGTAAACATTCGTGGCAGTTTTTGACTTTCTTGACAAGTTAAAAGCTGAGTCTCTCAGCAGTCCTCGCGATGCCATTTTCTCATATCTTTTCTTTCTCTCGTCTTTTTTTTTTTTCCCCTTAATAATTTTGAGCGTTCACGGCGGTGACATAAATAAATAGCTGACACGGCCTGATCGAAATGTTTTTTCAGGGGTGCCTCCAACACCCCAGCCCTTGTGAAGAATTTGGAATAGGCACAGAGACGAGAAGGGTTTCTTTAGAGAGTTTTTGCCTTCTTTATTTTCTGCACGTTTCAGCTGGAGAATCAAAGAATAGAAAAGAATGCTGGGATCATTAAGGTGGACAAGACCTCTGAGCTCATCCAGTCCAACCATCGGCCCAGCCCCACCGTGCCTGCTGAACCGTGTCCCAAAGCACTGTGTCCACACGTGGTTTGAGAGAGGAGAGGTGTCCCCTCAGCCTCTTCTCCAGCCCCAGGTTCTCGGCCTCTCCCAGAAGCCCTGTGCTCCAGCTCCTACTAATCCTTCTCTTCCCTTCTTTTATTTTTCTCTATATAATCATAGAGTCATAGAATCATAGAATCACCAGGTTGGAAGAGACCCATCAGATCATCGAGTCCAACCATTCCTATCAAACACTAACCCATGTCCCTCAGGTCCTCATCTACCTGTCCCTTAAACACCTCCAGGGAAGAGGAATCAACCCCCTCCCTGGGCAGCCTATTCCAATGCCCAATGACACTTTCCATGAAAAACTTCCTCCTAATCTCCAGCCTAAATCTCCCCTGGTGGAGCTTGAGGCCATTCCCTCTCGTCCTGTCCCCTGTCCCTTGGGAGAAGAGCCCAGCTCCCTCCTCTCCACAACCTCCTTTCAGGTAGTTGTAGAGAGCAATGAGGTCTCCTCTCAGCCTCCTCTTCTCCAGGATAAACCCCCCCAGCTCTCTCAGCCGTTCTTCATAAAGCCTGTTCTCCAGCCCCTTCACCAGCCTTGTTGCTCTTCTCTGGACTCACTGGACTTGGAATGCTTGGAAACCAGAATTCCAGACTAGGAATGCTTGGAAACCAGAATTCCAGACTAGGAATGCTTGGAAACCAGAATTCCAGACTTGACATCTCCAGATTGCAGATTAACAGTTCTCTTCATGTTGTCCCCTTAGTGGAATATTTCCCAAAGAGTGTTTTCCCCTGTTCCTCTCATCTCTTGTTGTGCTGAGGGTCGTGTGTGTTTTTTTTTAATTGACAAACATATTGGATTTTGATAATGGTGCAGAACAGTGAGTTGTGTTACAACAAAACTATTGAAACTTTAGGGACTGCTTCCTGACGCTCTTCAGCAAACATCATTCCAGCACAGGACAGGCTCTGTGTTTGATTCCAGGCTTTGATGTTACGACAGGGAAGCCTCTGAGGCCACTCCTGCCTATTTTTCCCTGTCGGTCTAATGGGAACAGTGTGCAGGGCTATCCTGGGAGACTCGTTTCATTAGCGTGTTCTGAGATAATCAGATGGGTGTCAGCGGAGGAAGAAAAAAGGGTCTTATTGCTCAGTGTGACGCAATCCTTCACTGGGTGACGGGCACATGAAAGAGAGCATTCGAGTCTCAAAGCACTGCTGCAGCGCGATGAATGGTTTCTTCTCATAATCTCCTCACTCTCACCTCATCAGAATTAGGGAGTTGTCAGTCCACATCAGTGTGTGAAACAACCTGCGACCGATTCCGGCCTCGCTCGGATGTGCCAGGCAGAGTCTCAGGGATGAATATGGGATCCATTAGCAGCTTCGGGGGAGCTGGGAGGCCGGATCCGACGGGGAGATTTCCCTTCCTGTTCAATGGAACTGATGGAAATCCTAAAGATGCGGAAAAAAACCAGGGAAAGTGATGCCTGTGTGTACCTCTCAGTGCAACCTGGGAGGGAGGAAGGAGGCCTTCGTCACTGAGTGGGGACAGGGAGCGTCAGGAGAATGAGGATTTGGGTCTTTGCCTGCCCAGCTCCCAACAATGTCCCTTCCCTCTCTTTGTCTCAGTTTCCATGTTTATGGAATGGCGATAACAGCAGTTCTCTGGTGAAAGAAGTGTGTTAATTCGCTGTAAAGCAGAATTTATTCCTATGTTGAAAGAGGCATCAGATAATAAGTTGAAGTGCTTTAGTCTATAGAAAAACTTGGGTGGGATTTTTTTTCTTCCTTTGCCCTGTTCCTTCCTCACCAGCGAAGTCTGGAGGTGAAAGAGGTCATAAAAATTCACGTTTTGAAAGCTCAGCATTTACAGGTCATTAAAGAAAACGCTGATGTAAAGGCCTGGCGTGGCTGGGGTGTCCCCAGCTTGAACCAATACGAGATCTCACCCCGTTCCAAGCTGCAGCCCCGACTGGCAAAGGATTTATAGAAAATCCCAATGGAGCTGTTACTTAATGGCATTAAGAAAAGAGAAGGTTTGATTAAACGAGGCAAAGTTCTTCTCCCTTCAGCCTTCAGCGTTTCGTGCCAGGACTACAGGGAAAGCAGAGCAGCGAATATGAATAGATATCGTCATTAAATGCATTATTATTATTATTTAATACACGAGTGGATGAGGTGCTGAGGGACGTGGGTTAGTGATTGATAGGAATGGTTGGACTCGGCGATCCGATGGATCTCTTCCAACCTGGTTGTTCTATGATTCTATTCTATGATTATCTGCATTGAAAATTCCAAAAGAAGGAGTAGAGCATGAAATGTAAGTTGGGAAGCTTTAGCAGGAGGAACGTGGGGCCAGGTTTCTAGAAATCCAGCCCAACATAGAGCTGTAGGCTGCTTTTTAACCCTTTTCTCCTATTTTCAGCGCAAGGGGATTCTGGGGCAGAGCGGAAGGGTCGGGGACGAGGCTCCTAACGAATTCCCTGCCGTGTGCTGTTAATTTCATATTGCTTTTGTTGTTGGCTTCTGTTGATGCTTTAGGTGAGGTCTGTCACAAATCCTACACGCAGTTCTCCAACCTCTGCCGCCACAAGCGGATGCACGCGGACTGTCGCACCCAGATCAAGTGCAAGGACTGCGGCCAGATGTTCAGCACTACCTCTTCCCTCAACAAACACCGGCGCTTCTGCGAGGGCAAGAACCATTACAACCCGGGAGGGATTTTTGCCCCTGGCCTCCCCCTCACGCCCACGTCCATGATGGACAAGACCAAGCCCTCTCCTAACCTCAACCATGCCAGCCTGGGATTTAACGATTATTTCCCATCCCGCCCACACCCGGGCGGTCTGCCCTTCTCTCCTGCCCCCCCGGCGTTCCCCGCCCTCACTCCAGGATTCCCAGGGATTTTCCCACCGTCTCTGTACCCCAGGCCCCCCTTGTTGCCACCCACGCAGCTGCTGAAAAGCCCCCTCAACCACACGCAGGACGCCAAGCTTCCCAGCCCCCTGGGGAACCCGGCCCTTCCCCTCATCTCCGCCGTCGGCAACAGCAACCAGGCTGCTTCAGGGGAGGAGAAATGCGACAGCGGCCTGGAAAACTCCTACCTGGAGAAGCTAAAAGCCAGGAACAGTGACATGTCCGACGGCAGCGACTTTGAGGACGTCAACACAACCACAGGCACGGATCTGGACACCACTACGGGCACCGGCTCTGACCTGGACAGCGATGCGGAGAGCGACAGGGACAAAACGAAGGATAAGAGCAAACAGAGTGAGAGCAAACCGGATTTTGTCAGCAGCTCTGTGTCCGCAAGTTCCACTAACAACGCGAGTGAGCTCCCGCTCTTCTATTCTCAGCATTCCTTCTTCCCTCCCCCCGAGGAGCACCTGCTCCCTACCGCGGGAGCGGCCAATGACTCTATTAAAGCCATCGCCTCCATCGCAGAGAAGTATTTTGGGCCTGGCTTTATGGGGATGCAGGAGAAAAAGATGGGTTCGCTCCCGTATCATTCCATGTTCCCTTTTCAGTTCCTCCCTAACTTCCCCCACTCCCTCTACCCTTTCACGGAGCGGACCCTCAATCACAACTTGCTGGTCAAGGCAGAACCAAAGTCACCCAGGGACCTCCACAAAGTCGGCAGCACCAGCTCCGAGTCGCCCTTCGATCTCACCACGAAGCCAAAAGAGATTAAGCCAATCTTGCCGCCACCCA
Organism: Coccyzus lansbergi; assembly: GCA_033558105.1. Taxonomy (NCBI): domain Eukaryota; kingdom Metazoa; phylum Chordata; class Aves; order Cuculiformes; family Coccyzidae; genus Coccyzus; species Coccyzus lansbergi. The sequence goes on from JAUMJK010000061.1 coordinate 954,254, forward strand.
AGGTCCTGCCAGCCCCAGCCTCAGGGGAGGAACAGCCACTGGATCTGAGCATTGGCAACCGCATCCGAGCCAGCCAGAACGGAGGGAGAGAGCCAAGGAAAAACCACATTTATGGGGAAAGGAAGCTGATGGCGAGTGAAGTCTTACCCAAGATTTCCCAGTCGCAGCTGCCGCAGCAGCCGTCCCTGCACTACGCGAAGCCATCGCCCTTTTTCATGGACCCCATTTACAGGTATTAACATAACCTGCCTTAAGTGTTTCCTCTAACGAGCTGCTGTTAGAGCTGACATCAGACCTCAAAGCAGGTTGGGATATGGGTTGTTTAGAAAGGGCAGTGATGCTCTGCTCTGCTCCACTTGGTTGTGCTCCTCTCTCCTTTGCCTCAGCCTGCTGAGGTTTCTGAATCCAAAGGGCTGAAAGGAGTGCTCGTAATCAATATGGGTAAAGAACACATCCTTGTTTTGATAAAGAAGAATCTTGACCTATTTCAGGACTCTCCCATGAGCCAACGCTAAGATGGCACTTCTGCTGGGGAAATTCCAGAGGTTTGATTCGATAAGAATGCAGAGTTCAGATGCCTCCGAGCTCAGGCTCTCATGGCTTGGGAATGAGTCAGGAGCCCTGGGAGCCTGGAAATGCAGCTCTCCCACTGACTGACTTGATGGCCTTTTGTGAGCCACTTCACCTTTCTTCCTCCCTACCCTCCTTTTTCTTTCTAATTCCTGTTTGTAGAGTTTTTTTTGGTTCAGAAGAACTCTTGGTGGGGACCCAGGCTGTTCAATCCAAGTCTGGAATAGTGTGTAAATAACTCGGTGTTGTGTTGTTATCGGTATCTCTCCCGGATACATTTCTTGCAGACCTTTCTTAGACCATAGCAGGGCTTTTCTAGCTTCTCTTGGGATTGATGGGTTTTGAGAAGGGCCCAGTTCTTATCTTGTGTCTAGAATAAGCTGAACACGGAGGAGACTGGATAAAGTTACCCAAATGCCAGTTAAAATTCCAGAAGCAATGAATCCAGAAGAAGATGTGTGGTGAGGACTTGAGTCTTTGTTGGTTTAGAGCTTTTTATAAAACCTTGTTTCTAAAGGAAAACTCTCTTAATGTTTTGGGTGAGGTGAGTTTGTGTATAACCCCCTCCCTGGGCACTGGCGCCGCTGAGGTTGAGCTGTGTTCGTCGTGTAGCAAATACTGTTTGCTTGGTTTTTAGCAAAGTCCAGGGAAAAGAGATCTCCTGAGCCGTTCGGTTTGGGTTTTGACGCAGCTTTAGGATAGAATGCTTCCATTCTGGTCAACAGGTTTGGCCCCTGGATTCGGGGTCTCATTGAGTGACCAGTTCCTGGGAGGGAATGGTTTGTTCTTGAGTTATTGAGCTAACGGTGAGCTGCAGGGTGAGCCCAGCTGTGATCAGGCCTGCTGGAAAGCTCATGGATCTGTGCCATTTTCTAGCACTGGAAGGACCCCCGGGCACCACGGAGTGATTCTGTCAGTGCCAGGATGGTTCTCTTGCACACCCCTGGGCACCACAGAACCATTCTTGAATATCCTTGAATGCTGTGTTCAGTTGTGGGCCCCTCAGCACAGGAAGGATGTTGAGGCTCTGGAGCAAGTCCAGAGAAGAGCGACGAGGCTGGTGAAGGGGCTGGAGAACAGAACCTATGAGGAACGGCTGAGAGAGCTGGGGGGGTTTATCCTGGAGAAGAGGAGGCTGAGAGGAGACCTCATTACTCTCTACAACTACCTGAAGGGAGGTTGTGGAGAGGAGGGAGTTGGGCTCTTCTCCCAAGGGACAGGGGACAGGACAAGAGGGAATGGCCTCAAGCTCCACCAGGGGAGATTTAGGCTAGATGTTAGGAGGAAGTTTTTCACACAGAGGGTCATTGGGCATTGGAATAGGCTGCCCTGGGAGGTGGTTGATTCACCTTCCCTGGAGGTGTTTAAGGGACAGGTGGACGAGGTCTCGAGGGACTTGGTTTAGTGTTTGATAGGAATGGTTGGACTAGAAGATCCGATAGGTCTCTTCCAACCTGGTTGTTCTATGATTCTGTGATTCTGTCAGCGCCGGGATGGTTCTCTTGCTCATTCGAAGGATTGAGAACAGCAGCGTGTGGCATGGGGCAGGATGGGAGAGCAGCACCCACGTCGCTGCCTTCGCCGCTGCGCTGTGGCCAATAACTGTGGGAAAAAATGATGTCAATGTCTGGGCAGGCCAGAGAACTGTCAGCTGGGCTGAGGATTAGCAAGCCCGATGGTGCTTGTGGCTCTCGCTTTGCCAGCGCTGTCAGGGTCAGTGCCGCTCGCTGACGCACTCACCCTCTGCAATGGAAATGGCTCCAGCACAGCCTGGGGCATTAACGACACCCACTGTGGGCATCTCCTCCTGGAAAAATAAGGAATGAGGTAGATAGTCCAGCATTTATTATTGTAGAAAGTACTCCTGGATTAAAAATAAATAAATAAATGGGACAGAAAGGGAAAAACTTGGAGTTCGCTTTAGATCCTGCCACCTCTGGGCAGTCTCAGTCGGAATGCTAAAATAGGAGGGGTTGGAAGAGCCACTGCCAATTAAAACAGCAGCCTCGGGAAAACTGTAAAGGTCCAGAAGACAGATAGAAGTGAAGGCTGAGGGCATCGCTCGCTGCATTCCAGGGGACGCGTGTAGTTTTGGTCAGATATTAAAATAGAAAGCGGGCGGTGGAGCTGCTTGCGAATCAGACTCCTGACGTAATGAGCTGAACGGCAGAGCTTCCAAGTCCCGGCTTTAAAAATATGGAACTATTTTGTTTCTAAACTTCTCTTTATCAGACTCTCGCACATCATTTGGCTCCTGCGTTTTTTTCTCCCAAAGGCCGCTTAAATCCCTGACATTTTCTCCTGGTGATATAATTTAATGCAGCCAGACAGCCCGAAATCAGCACAGTTTTCATCTCGGCCTTGTTAAGGTAACGTTCTCAGGCACCGAGCTGAAAAGATCGGCTTAATCCTCCGGGTGCTGCGGAATTGGGCTCCGACGGGGACGTTTGTGCGTGTGTTGTGCTCCCGTTGCCCAACGCAGGGAGAGGGTGAAACTGCGCAAGACACTGTCGCATCCCTGAGGCTTTAAGGTTGTGATGCCAGAGTGCAGAGGGCACTCCCTGGGCATCCGAGTGGGCTCTGCTCCCCTCCCCTGCTCGGGAGCTTTACCTGGGTCAGGGAGAAACTTCCTACGTGTTGTTTTACAAATTAACGTTTTTCTGCGAACTCAACACCCGTGAAAACCCTAAACCTTCCAAAGCCCAAGGGCTGTGACTGCCTTTCCAATCCAGTTCTTCTCTTTCCTCCTACCTAAGAAAAATTAAATGCAGATAAGGTACAGTTCGCTAAATAGCACTGCAGGACTCTTCTTTTAAACTCTTTGGTAATTTGATCCACACACCAATCAGCTAAACTGCAGCAAAATAATTTGCTCTCATTTATGCTGGACTAATGTAGTTAAAATTACTCTTACGATTGAGTTGCTGCTGGTTTAGCTGAGCTGGACGCTATTCCAGTCCTTTAAAGATGCAGCTGCGATTATTGGAGTGACTTTCCTAACACTTTTTTTTCCCATAGAGGACATTTCAGTTTCTGGGTTTGGGTGATTCCACACCATGTTTCCCTGCAAGTGGAATCTTAGGTGAAAGCGAAGCCAGTATTTTCAGAAAGAGGAGCCTGGCGCTAGGATGGGTTCTGCACAGCACGATGCTTTAGCCTGGAATGGTCTGAGGTGACATCAGAAGAACCCGGGCTCCTCAGTCACTGCAGAAATCTCCCACCAGTTCCCAACTTTTTAAGTTCTCCGCGTGCGTTTGCCAAATAAACTCAGTGCATGTTACAGCTCAGCTGCAGGGGAAGAAATAAATATGAAACACCTAATGATTTCAGCACACTTGGGGCTGCAAAGCCCAGCCCGGTGGTAACTCCTGAGATAAAGGCCGACTCTCCGAGACAGTTTTTTTTTCCATGCAGCGGCTGCCCTGCCGCAGATTCTGAAGCTTCTCCCACTTAAACATCACTTTTGTTGTCCATGTAATTTTTTTCATGACATATTGCCCAGGGAGGTGGTTGATTCCCCTTCCCTGGAGGTGTTTAAGGGACGGGTGGATGAGGTCTTGAGGGACTTGGTCTAGTGTTAGATAGTTATGGTTGGACTAGAAGATCCGATGGGTCCCTTCCAACCTGGTTGTTCTGTTCTGTGATTCTGTGATATCACAGCAGCAGAGATTTGTGAACCAGGGTAGCAGAAGCGTTAGTTCTCACACAGAAAGATCAGAATGTTTTCTCAGTCATCAGTCTGGTGGCTAAAATAATATTGCCCGAAGGAGGAGCTCTGGTTTCATATCACTTCCAGTGCTTTTTGTGGGGCAACATGGGTTGTATTTGTAGGATCCAGTAGAAGGGGAAGAAAGATGCTTCTGTCAATAGGAGAAGAGCCTTGTACCTAGAATTAAACAGCTCTACAAGTGGTTTCATGGAATCATGGAATAACCAGGTTGGACGAGACCCACCGGATCGTCGAGTCCAACCATTCCTATATCCATGGATATCATTCTGGCTAAGTAACTTCACTACTTGTTATATTGCTTATGGTTGGTTCCCTAGTTTACCAAAGCACAGGGTAGATAACGCTCCCTCATCCCTGCTCCGAGGCCAAAACAAGAACCTTCAGCCTTGGTTATTTTGTGAGAAAAATCTGAATCTCTGCAAAGAGGCGGCTGAAATGAAAAGCCCTCCTCCAGCCTAAAATACAATATTTTTGGAACTGAAAATACTGTTGTAATCCCATTTACCGATATTCATTGCACGTTGGTTTGGCTGTGTCTGTGCTGCCTGCAGCCCTGTGAGGTATGTAACCCTCTGTGTTGTTGTCCAGCAGGGTGGAGAAGCGGAAGGTGACGGACCCTGTGGGTGCCCTAAAGGAGAAGTACCTGAGACCCTCCCCGCTGCTTTTTCACCCCCAGGTAAAAGCAGAGAAGTTGCTCACGTGGTGTTGATTCAATGCCAAGAAGTCTGAGAAGGAGTTGGTGCGAGGGAGCCGCTGGCATCAGACTGCTGCTTCCCACCGGTTATGTTCAAACACTTTTAATTTCATACTGGTGTGAGGGTGGTGGCAGCTGTGCCTTGCTCTCTCTTTCGCACTAAGAGAAGGACAGGGATGAGGTCTGGACAGCTCATAGAGGGTGCCAGACTCCCCTTTCATGTGCCAGAGTGCCTGTGGGATTTCCCTGTGGTGGGAGCACTGGGTGCAGTTGTTTGCAGTGCGGCAAAGTGCAGAAGGATCCTCCAGCGTCCAAGCAGTGCCGTTTTATACCTGCCTGGTGTTCCTTTACACCTCCCAGAAAGCCTGGAAGGGCTGTGGAGCATCACTCAGCTCTGCCTCTTCCAGGAGGGGGTGGCTCACTTTGTGTAAAGCTCTGTATAGAGCTTGAATTCCCTTCCTCCTATGTTCTCATCTCTGTTCTCCTGACAGCTCGTGGATATTTGCTCCCTCTGTATCTCCTTCAGGTCTGAGTCATTGCAGAGTGATGGGAAGTGCTGCTGGACTGATTTCCCGTTTGTCAGGGCCTGTAACCCAGTGTTTGAATGGGAAGAGCTGCTGGACAGATTTCTCGTTTGTCAGGGCCTGTAACCCAGTGTTTGAATGGGAAGAGCTGCTGGACAGATTTCTCGTTTGTCAGGGCCTGTAACCCAGTGTTTGAATGGGAAGAGCTGCTGGACAGATTTCCCGTTTGTCAGGGCCTGTAACCCAGTGTTTGAAAGGCACAGCCCGAGTCCAATGCAGCAAAGGCTGTTCACAAGAATCAACCCTGCTTTACAAACCCCCTTATCTCATAAACTCTCCATCAAGCCATGTTGCTCTTTGCCTGCAGGATTCCTTGCTCCGTAAGGAGCTTCCTTGCCCAGCATCCTCTCGGTGGGACGGTCCCCAACTATCCTCCATCTCTCCTGCCGTGACCACACGCTGGGAGCTGAGCTCTGTGGTCATTATTGTGCTCTCCTTTATGCTCTCAGGCATTGTTCTCCTCTGATCATGTTTCCCACCTTAGATAAATAACTTGCAGGTTTGTGAAAACTGGATCCTAGTTGCTTTCACAGCTAAACTTAGTTCCCTCATTGTTTTGCATCAGCCTCAGAGTTTGGTTAATAACTTCCCCCGATTTTTCCTTCATCCAGGCTGGATAATGGTGACAGGCTGGCCAGGAACATCCTGTGTTTGTGTGAGTTAGAATAGCGAGGAGATCTGCCTGTAAAGAATCTGATAGCAGGGAGGAGCTAGAGTGGCAAAGCAACCCAACGAGACGATGAGAAAACGTCCAGACCCTGAGTAGGAGCAGGCATTGGGTGGAAGGTTGTTAACATTGTTCCCGAAACCCTGACCACGTCCTCTTCCCATGGCAATGAAAAGATGTGGAAGGTCTGGTTATCTCTGATGGCTTATCACGCAGAATAGCCTCAGATTTACAATCACTCGAGCCTGGAACTTCCTGGTAACTAATTTTTAATAGAGCGGGCGGTTGGGGAAAGATCACTCGGTCTCAAGAGTTGCTGTTCCCATGGTGTGTAGTCAATCCCTTATTTCAACTACTCATGGGGAACAAAGACAGGTCGTTTGTCTCGTGTGACCCCTCTTGGAGTAGTGACTCCAGTTCTGGAACCTCCAGCATTAAAAGGATATAGAACTGTTGGAACAGGTCCAGAGGAGGCCACAAAGATGATCCAGGGGCTGGAGCCCCTCTGCTATGAGGCCAGGCTGAGAAAGCTGGCATTGTTCAGCCTGGAGAAGAGGAGGCTCCAGGGAGAACTTAGAGCAGCTTCCAGTGCAGAAAGGGGCTCCAGGAAAGCTGGGGAGGGGCTTTTTACAAGGGCCTGGAAGGATAGGATGAGGAGAATGGCTTTTAATTGGAAAGGGGAAGATTTAGATTAGACTTAGGAATAAATTCTTCATGATGAGGGTGGGGAGGCCCTGGCCCAGGTTGTCTGGAGCAGGGGTGGCTGCCCCATCCCTGGAGGGGTTCAAGGGCAGGTTGGATGGGGCTTGGAGCCCCTGATCCAGTGGGAGGTGTCCTTGCTCATGGCAGGATGGGCTTGGAGGTCCCTTCCACCCCAAACCATTCTGTGATTCTGTGATTTGTTCAAGAACACGTGAGATTTTCCTACCAGATCCCCATCCAATATTATCCTGTACTCAGTTATCCTAAAGGTCTTTTCCAACCTCAATGATTCTATGAAATCATATTTTCAAGGGCTCCTGCACCTCTTCCCTTGTCCCTTACGCAAGGTCAGTCGGAGGCAGCTCGACAAGTTCTTCACTCTGATCTCAGCCTTTTCTTCTGGGAACAACTCCCCAGCTCCCTTAGAGGTCCCTGAGTGGGATGTGATTAAACCAAAAGATGTGATAAACGACTGAGCATTTGGAAGATGATTTCTCTCTCAAAATGAATCGCAGGCCACTTTTATTCCTTAGCCGCTCTAACAGGAGTTTCTCTGGGGCCACGGGAGTTATTATTCTCACATTGTCTATTTTAAATGAAACTCTGGACAACATAAATAAATGGTGTAACTTTTTGATAACTTAATGGAAAACCTTCCCTCACCTGTTAAGTTTTCTTCCCCCCCGTTCTTTTCTATTCTAACCAGGCAATTGTTCCCTAAATAGCAAAGTGCCTTTGCCACTGGAGAGGCTGTGGCCGCTGTTTAGAATTTTCAAATAAGCCTGAGGCTATGAAGCCAGCAAACATCTCTGACTAAGTGCCTGAGGAACAGGGCACAACAAAAGATAGCTCCAGGTACCAGGCGAAGGGCTGAGTGGCAGAGCTCCGAGAGATCCTGAGAGCATTTTAACGTGATGGTTTTGTTACATGACTGGCAGCTGGGGCAGAGCTCTCGCTGGAAATGATCAAGGAACCTTTTCAAGCGGCGGCCGCTAAGTATTACTTACTATTGATCATGGGCTGGGAGCCTCCAACTAAGGGGCCGCGGATCTATTATAGAGAAATGGGTTTTACTACTCCTCTTTTTTCACAGCTTATGAATGGCTGTCAGCCTTCCACCATGTATTCTTCGGTGATTAAGACGACTTTTTTCTTTTTTTTTTATTTTATAGTCATACATTTTAAACAATATCTTGGCTCTCTCCCCCCCAGTTTAATAAAGTGTAAACGTGCCAGAGGTCAGCCCTTCCTGTACCACGGAGCATCCAGTTCTGATCTATGGCTTCCTCCTGCCTTCCGCTCGCTGTCCCCCGCGCTCCCCTCAGGCTCCCGTCTGTCCTGCTGAAGTCATCTGCGGCTAGGAGGCAGCTTTATTGCTGCCTTGTTTGTTCTGTCCAGGTTTTCTGCTTGGTCTCTGGAAAGCGCTCGCAGGAGTGCATAAAACTGACTGGTGGGGTTGTCAGCAGAGTCCTCCGAGCTGCCTTTCTCTCTTGGATTCGGGTTGCCTGCTTTGCTCCAGTGATAGTAAAACTGCTTTTCTTTAGGCAGGGGTTTTATCCTATTTCTTGCACACAGGCTGACTGTTCTCTTTCCCATTTCGCTTTCCCCAGCCTGGAGAAGAGGAGGCTGAGGGGAGACCTCATTGTTGTCTACAACTCCCTGAAAGGAGGTTGTAGAGAGGAGGGAGCTGGGCTCTTCTCCCAAGGGACAGGGGACAGGACAAGAGGGAATGGCCTCAAACTCCACCAGGGGAGATTTAGGCTAGAGATTAGAAGGAAGTTTTTCCCAGAAAGGGTCATTGGGCATTGGAATAGGCTGCCCAGGGAGGTGGTTGATTCCCCTTCCCTGGAGGTGTTTAAGGGACAGGTGGATGAGGTCTTGAGGCACTTGGTTTAGTGTTTGATAGGAATGGTTGGACTAGAAGATCCGATGGGTCCCTTCCAACCTGCTTGTTCTATGATTCTGTCTCCAGGTTTTTCCCATTCTCCCTCTTTCTAGGGTGATATTTAATGCACTTGTTTTTGTGGGCACAAACTAAAGCTGGTTAAGGCACCCAAAAACATTTTAGTCAGTGTTGGATCTCTCGACCTGCATGTCTGCTGCTCCCATCCAACCAGCCTCTCGCTGTGTAGGCCGTGGTCCTCCTCACCACTCACACAGAGGATTTTGGCTGGAATTGCCTTTCACTCCAGGAAGCTCAGGCATCTCCCACCCCTCTTTCCATCACCTCTCCTGACTTCTGAGCCTCCCTTACATATAATAAACGCGTTGGCCTCTTTGCTAGGCAAACTCTCTGTGGACCCACTCCATCCCGAGTCTGATCTTAACTCCTTCTCTTCGCCAGCTGCTCCCTCCTCACCCTCCAGCTTCAGTTGCGCATTCCCCGATGCTCCTTCCCACTCCATTTATAGAATCCTAGAATCATAGAATAACAACCAGGTTGGAAGAGACCCATCGGATCATCGAGTCCAACCATTTAGCCAGGATTCTTCTGCCTCCTGCCCCGAACTCCTCTGTCCTCTCTAACCTGGGGCTGTTTGCCCACTTGTGGCTCACTGTTGCCGTCTCTTCAAACCCCCGTGAGGCCAACGGATGCTGGATGAGAAATTAAACCATGTTCCCCAAGGCTTTACATTCCAGAGGAGTGTTTGGGCGATGAGTTCTACCTCCAGGAGCTGAGCGCAGTGTCTAATTTCAGTGTCATTGCTATAAAAGGGAAACTGGGCATATTCTCAGGTAAATTTTAATCTGAAATGGTGCAAGTAAACCCAAGCACATTGCAGAAGGGAAGCAAATGCTCGATTTCTGTGATCAAACGCTTACTGCACGGCTTTGCTAATTGTAATTTCCCTGATTTCTCTGATCCTGGTATGCTCCTTCTCTTTTTCCTGGCTGGATTCGGTGTCTCCCTCTCACACTGTGCAGCTCGGGCTTCTGTGAGTCCGAGCAAGTATCAGCAGTGAGCTTTGACCAAGATATTAGCTCTCAAAGACATGTTTTATGCATCAGACGTCGTTCTTCCCGTGGATTTTTATGACGTGAGGTCTTGCCTTGTGCTCGCAGATGTCAGCCATAGAAACCATGACGGAGAAACTGGAAAGCTTTGCAGCCATGAAGGCAGATACCGGCACGTCCCTGCAGCCCCTTCCGCATCACCCCTTCAACTTCCGATCGCCGCCCCCCACGCTCTCCGATCCCATCCTGCGCAAGGGCAAGGAGCGTTACACCTGCAGGTAAGGGAGCAAGGCCTGAGCCCAGCTTGTTGGGAATGTCACCCCGGCTTGCAGAGCTACAGACTGGGAGAAGTCTGGCTGGAAAACTGCCAGGAGGAGAGGGACCTGGGGGCGTTGGTCGACAGCGAGTGACCATGAGCCAGCAGTGTGCCCAGGGGGCCAAGAAGGCCAATGGCATCCTGGCTTGGATCAGAAATGGTGTGACCAGCAGGGCCAGGGAGGTTCTTCTCCCTCTGGACTCAGCACTGGTGAGACTGCTCCTCGAATCCTGTGTTGAGTTGTGGGCCCCTCAGCACAAGAAGGATGTTGAGGCTCTGGAGAGAGTCCAGAGAAGAGCAACGAAGCTGGTGAAGGGGCTGGAGAACAGGCCTTATGAGGAGCGTCTGAGAGAGCTGAGGGTGTTTATCCTGGAGAAGAGGAGGCTGAGAGGAGACCTCATTACTCTCTACAACTCCCTGAAAGGAGGTTGTGGAGAGGAGGGAGCTGGGCTCTTCTCCCAAGGGACAGGGGACAGGACAAGAGGGAATGGCCTCAAGCTCCACCAGGGGAGATTTAGGCTAGAGATTAGGAGGAATTTTTTCCTGGAAAGGGTGATTGGGCATTGGAATAGGCTGCCCGGGGAGGTGGTTGATTCCCCTTCCCTGGAGGTGTTTAAGGGACAGGTGGATGAGGTGCTGAGGGACGTGGTTTAGTGTTTGATAGGAATGGTTGTTCTCGATGATCCGATGGGTCTCTTCCAACCTGGTTGTTCTATGATTGTTGGGAACGTCACCCTGGCTTGCTGGGAACATCACCCTGGCTTGTTGGGAATGTCACCCCAGACACCAGCAGGCAGGAGAGCAGCTTCACACGGGCATCTGCATGTGCAGGGGTGGGAGAGAAAAACAAGGAGCGGCAGAATTAGAACAGAGCATTCTGGTGACTAATTCTCTCTGAAATAGCTTGTTTTGTCTGGTAGAAAGTCGGCATCTTCTATTTGCTTTGTAATTTTGAATAACCTTGGGAGCAGATCTGGAGAGTCTCAAGCCAACAGGGTTCTCCAAGCCAAGTTCCTCGCGTGTGGTGGCAAATGCCGCAGTTTGCAGCGCGAGGGTGATCTCAGCTGTGTCCAGTCTCTGCTACGCGAAATAACACAGTTTAAAAATTACCGTGCATTAAGCTGCACTTCAAACAGAGTTGTACCCACAGAGATACTGAGGTATCCACTGCAGCTCTGAGAGCTCCTATCAGAGCAGATCACTGGGGGATAAAAACCTGTTTCTGCTGACGCAGCTTTACCTGCAGCTCCTAGAGGTTCTTGTGGTGGCTCCCACTGCCGTTTGCTTGTGTGCAGTAAGCACCTATTTTGTTTGATGCCTCTCTTGAAGCCGTTAAGTCAGCATTTGGGCCTGAAGTGGATGCTCTTGAGGGACTTGGTTTAGCGTTTGATAGGAATGGTTGGACTAGAAGATCCGATGGGTCCCTTCCAACCTGGTTGTTCTATGATTCTATGATTCTACGATTCTCTTACAGAGCTTTTTCTCCTTCCTGCCCTTCTCAAGGACGCAGCACGATGGAGAGTTGTTCCGTTTCTCTGATGGAAATGGGTGACACCAGTATCTCACCGCTGTGAACCCCGTTATTCTCAGGGGATGCTGCTCTGGTAGTTCCTCCCTCAGTAGATAGAATCATAGACTCATAGAACAGCCAGGTTAGAAGAGACCCACCGGATCATCAAGTTCTACCATTAGAATCATAGAATCATAGAAGAACCAGGTTGGAAGGGACCCATCGGATCTTCTAGTCCAACCATTCCTATCAAAACACTAAACCAAGTCCCTCAAGACCTCATCCACCTGTGCCTTAAACACCTCCAGGGAAGGGGAATCAACCACCTCCCTGGGCAAGTAGTCCCATACATTAGTCTCCATACATTAGTCCCATACGTTAGTCTCCATAATTAGTCTCCATACATCCAAAATCTCACATGCAGCAGCCAAACTAGAAATCTCCTGATGTTCAGAGACTGCCTCACTGACTTCTCCTTGCAACCCAGACTTCATTGCCATCTTCCAAGCCTCTAAATCTCGTTTTTCTGAGGAAGTGCATGAATGACTGGTGCATAAAGGGATCTCGTGGGTTGGGGGGTGGTATCAAGCGCATTGAGTGGATGGTACCACAATGATCCACGCGGTGACGGTTCCTTTGCCTTTCGCTCTCTCTCCAGGTACTGTGGTAAGATCTTCCCGCGCTCAGCCAACCTGACAAGGCACCTGCGGACACACACTGGAGAGCAGCCCTACAGGTGATGTTGCCCCCCAGATAAAACCCTGTTCCCAACGCACTCCTCTGCCTTGTTTCTTTTTCTCCTTTCTGTAAAGCTGTGCCAACGTCCGTCCCCCCCCGAGTCCTGCAGCTTTGCGTGGAATGATTCATGGGATCGTATATGATGTGTACCAGCCAAAAATAATCAGCCTTGGCAGCCTGGAGATAGACACTTCACTTATATTTAGATGTAAGCTGGCAAAGCAGAGCTCTGATTTGCAGTGTTGTTCAACACTCACGTTCACCATTCATCTCAAGGACGGCTGAAGGTGCTGAATGTCTCTGAAAATCAGGCTCGTTTGGAGAGTTTGCCAGAGAATGAACTGCTGGGTCTGTTTGGACTCTTTTTTTTTTTTTTTTCTTTTCCTTTTGCGTGTCAGAGGTGCCTGGAGTGATGGATCAAAAACCAAAGCCCTGTAGTCCGTCTGCTTTGAAATCAAAGCTAGGGATTGTCCTACCTTAAATCCCAAAGTTTAAAAGCAGCCATCAGAGGGGGAATCCACACAGTTTTGCACGATCAGCTGGGAGTTTAAGGGAGAAGCCTGAATTGCTTTTTTTCTGCTGGTCGCGGTCGAGCTGGTCTGATTTTTGTGCTTCACTTTGCCTTGTGTCTGTGGGCAGGACTCCCCAAATCCTGCCTCACTCGTTGGGTGCTGATCCCAGAAAAGGACTCGTGTTTGAGTGAGGGGTTTAAATCAGGGTCGAACTCACAAGAAAATACATCTAAGCATGTGTGTAGGTATACGAAGGAGCGTTTCTCAGGAAGACTGAGCGAGAATTTCTTCCCCCGGAACTTTTTCCTGGTGTTTTACAGTAAAAAAACTTCAGGAAAAACATTCCCTGGTTGATTTCTTGTTGGAATAGGTGCAAATGTGAGCAAAACTGATGAGTTAGGAGCTCACAGAAAATCAAGCCTCGTGTTTTCTGTGCTGCGAGTGAGCGCTCGGAGCATGATCAGACATCACCAACAATTCAGTTTCATTTTTTGGTAGCTAATGTTGTGCTTTTTTTTCCATACACAGTCGTGAGTTCACAACAAAGCTAATGGAATAGTTATTACATAAAGAGAAGCGCAAACAGATTTCTGGGCAGCGAAAGGCCACGTGGTCGAACACATCAAATTTTTATGCTCAGTTTAATTTACGCAGCCGCTCTCTCTCCCACACTGGGATCCCTGGTCCGCACGGAGACGAATGTTTTTTTCATCCAGAGTGATAGAAAACGTTGAGTGTAGACATTAGGTAAATCAAAAACCTACAAAAGCCCTCGGCGAGGCAGACATGTATTTTGGACCCATTCCCCGTTGCGATTTTTTTCAGCCTCGTTACTCGATATGCCCTGAATGGCTCCTGTGTGCTCGCCGCACGCCCTGCCCTGCCCGAGACGCTCGCTCCCGCTTATTCAGAGATTGTTAGTTCAGTTTTCTTCCAAAAAAGGAGACTCGCAACTTAACAAAGGTTAGGAAAATAAAGATTTATTTGATCTGGTCGTCTCCCAGAAAGTGGCCTGTGTGGGGGTTTTTTTTTGTAATAGAGGTTTGACTTCTGGCTCCGGAGAGTTAGTGCTGTGTTTACAGAAGAGCTTAATTATCATTGATTTTTCTTTTGCTCTCAGAGAACTGAGATTTCCAAATTTTCCTTGTTTCAAAAGCTTGTTTTCAAGCACTGACTTTATGCAGGTAGAAGGAGATTGTTGACTTTCCAGTGTTTACAGATTTCTGTCTTATAATTTTCTCCCCTTAATATTTTTTTTTTTTTTACTCTATCGGTGGTTTAGATTCCTCCAAATATGAACTAAAAATGTCCTCAAAGCTAATAGAGACAGACCAGATCTCCAAGTAGATCGAGAAACAGGCAGGACAGACAATAAGATGCTTTAGTTTTCAATTCCTCATTGTCGTTGATAAGTGATGTGTTATTTATCGAGCACTGAAACTTCCTTGGTGTCTGTTAAATGATATAAATAATAATTATAAATGAGGAACAGCACATGAGTAATCAGGAGCCAAATTAAATCTTTTTTGTGAAGGGAAAAGTGCAACATCTTTTACGAAGAGTAAGAAGTACCTGGGAGTGTGGTTTCTACTCTCCAAAAATCAACTGATTTTGAGACTCGAGGACAATCTGCTGTACAATGAGACTCAACCGGCTGCTTTTCACTTTTCTGCACCGAATCTAGGAGTCAGCAGAATGTGCTTCAGAACCAGTGGTACAAAGTGGTACAAAATCCAGCCTCCCTGTTTCTTTCAGAGAAATGCAAGTTAAAAATCACCTCACTCTTACCTGGAAGCTCAAGGGTGAGAACCAGGGCTTTGCTGTCGTTCTGAGCTTCCCGAGCAAAATCTGGGAGTTTTTTAGCAAAACTCCTTCTGCTTGGAGCACAGGAACGTAAGGGAGTGTTGTAGTCGTGGATTTGCTGCTTAGTTTTGTTTTCCTTCTCTGCAACTGCATAAACTGTATGAAACCTGGACTGGGAACAACTAAAAGCAACGAGATTCAGCAAGACGCTGTTTTCTTCTTTCAAATGTCCGTTCCCTCCAGGATGCCACCTAATTGATTCTGGAATTACTCCGGTTGCCTGTGAGGCTGCGATTCCCCCCCATAAAGTTGGGCTTCCTGACGTCTGCTTTGAATTTGTTGCCCTTTTCATTTCCTTTTAGGTTCCCCGTGTCCTGTTATCTGCATTAACCTGAGGCTGAGAACTGCAGCTGACGTTTACCACATCGCTTAGGATTAACAGAGCTCATCTGTTAATGATGTACCAAGTGGTACCAAAGTGGTACCAAACTCGCAGGCAGAGAGCGAGGAGCTCAGTTACCGATTCTTCCATTCTCAGGGTTTTCTCTCTGTTTTTTCCCTTCCAGCCGCATCGTCACAGGTACCCGAGTTCCCTCAGGCTCTGAGGGTCGCCTGCTGCTCCTCAACTTCCAGCTTTGCTTCATTCTTAGCTATCATTCACTCCCACTTTCTGTTTTTTTTAGCCCGTTCGGTTTTACATTAAACCGATAAGAAAGCAGCTTTACTAGCACTTTGTCAGCGTGTTTACAAAGCAAATACTGCTGCTCTCGAGTTTTATTCTTCTCCGGCCTCCGTGTTCACCTCTTCCCTGCTTTTAAGCTGGTTCCTACATCTGGGTCATTTATTTAGATTACAAGCAGCAGAGGTCCAAGTCCGGACCCCCCTGGGACCACAAATAACTCAGTCCATCTCCCTCATCCCACCCGCTCTCAGGCATCAGCCGCTGCTCATTTCAAAAGCCTCTTTGCTTTCTATTTTTTTTAACAAGCTCTTTATCCTTTCTCCGTCCCCTAACCTGGATCCACATAGCTCACGGTCAGAGCCAGGACTTGTCAAAAGGGACTTTTCAAAGACTTCCTGAACATCTAAATAAATGGAGAGAACGGGGGCCGGGGCCGTCCTTCCCCTGCGTGCGAGCTCTGCCTTTGAAGTGACTGGGCTGCTGGGGTGAGGAAGGCAG
This sequence comes from Coccyzus lansbergi, assembly GCA_033558105.1. NCBI lineage: Eukaryota > Metazoa > Chordata > Aves > Cuculiformes > Coccyzidae > Coccyzus > Coccyzus lansbergi. The sequence continues at coordinate 970,215 of JAUMJK010000061.1, forward strand.
GCGATTCCCCGATGCCCTCGTCCTGCCTGGCACAAGGCGAACGGGAATAAAAGTTCGGCTTAGACTTTCTCAGTCTTCTAAAGCCGTAGAAAAAAAACTGCTGAAGCCTGGAAGCTCCTGGAGATGCAGCAGGAGCTTCGTTGGTCACTGGCAGATAGGAGGAGAATAAGAGCTGGAAATCTGTGTGTGTTTAATTCACTGTGCTTGCTCTCACTGATGTTCGAGTAACATCTTATTTCTTTAGTAGTTCGCTTCATGTTTCTAGAAGGAACGCAAAAGAAAAACTTTTGAAAGCTGCTTTAAAACCAGATTTTCCTTTCTTCCTAGGTTAATCGCAGTAAAGGCTCAGTATTTGAAATATCTTTCTTCTTCCTGGTGATTTAACAGTAGGAGATTTGGAGGCGGAACCAGTAAACATTCGTTGCGAGAGTGTTTCATAAATGTATCTGCTATTTCCAAAAATAATACCAATTGATTTTCCGGGGCCAAGTAAAAATCGCAGCTGTGGCACATCTGGAAATTGTGCGTGTTGTGGAAAATTGTGTTGGAAATTGTGCACAGCAAGAGAAATTTTTTTTTTTTTACGCTCGCGACTCCTTCCTGCAGCTGAACCCCTTGTGTTGGTAGGAAATAATTCTACATCCTTAGTGTCAAGGCGAACGCTGTGTCAAACAGGCAGAAGATGAGTTCCGAGCAGCCTCTCTATGTAACGAAGGGACAGAAATCATAGACTCATAGAACAACCAGGTTGGAAGAGACCCATCGGGTCATCGAGTCCAACCAAATGCTGCACTGTCTTCACGCCCTTCAAACCAGAGCTCAGCTCGGACGAGTTTTGCTCTGTTAGAAGAGCACAGAGCGGTTCTGCCCAAGCTCACGGCTTGTCCCATTCTCCGGAGGGCACAGGAGCAGGTTTATGTTGTCCCCTCACTGCGCAGGATTAGCAGCAGGGAGAGGATTCTACTTCTCGTGGGGCTTGGAAGTTGAGCCGCGAGCGAAGAAGCGGCTTTGTGGAGGGACAAGGGAGTCTTTGCAGGGAGATTTCCAAGAGTTACGGGATTCCGTGTGGAGCTCTCCAGCGTGGCTCGAAGCTGCCCTCTGCAGTGCGGCACCTTCTCCTCTGAGCTGAGGGATGGAGAGAGCTTCCCAGAGCTTGGGCTTGATGGAGCCTGGATTTATCTGGGGGGGGAACCAGAGAGAGGGGCGGTGGCTGCTTTGAGCGAGCTCCCAGCACCTCTATGGTGGCTCCTGCAGAGGTTCATTTCAAAGAGGGAACATTTCTTTGCTCAGCAGTTTCCCGCAACATCCTGGCTTGGCTCCTCGCATTCCGCATTTTTTCGTCCTAACCCAGATATTCTCCACACCGGAGTAAATCTCATCCTGCTTGGAAGCCGCCGTGTGTTTCTTGGGAGCTATTGTGCTGTAATAACAACCACAATTACCTTTCGGGGTGCTCCGTGCTGCCGGCATCTCGAGTGCCACATGGAATGTCACAAATACATCTGGAGGGTTCTGGTTGTCCCCATAACTGTGCCGTGCAGGGACGTGCTAGCTAGGAACTATTTCATACATTCAACCTCCCTTCTTTCTTCTCCTTCTGTCTCCTTCTTCCTCCCTCCGCAGCCACATTTCACCCACTTCCCCTCCAAAACAAGAAGAAACAAATTCAACCTTTCTTGTTTTTACGGCGATGGGTAGAAAAGTAATTATTTTGTTTAAAAATCCTTATTTGTTTGGACGGCTCACTTCTTAATTAATCCTAATCCTTTTCTTTTGTGTTCCTTGAATAACAATAATATCAGATTCGTCTGGAATGATTAATGCCTCACACTTCCCGGGTCCTCAGCTCTGTAAAGATTTATAGACCGACATTTTCTGGCTTTCTGATAGTCAGATTTTTCTTTCTCTTTTTTTTTTTTTTTTTTTTTTTTTTTTTTCCCCTCCCCCTCACGTCGCACTCTTTGGCATTTGCTTCTATTTTTCAGGTGTAAATACTGTGACAGGTCATTCAGCATTTCCTCCAACCTCCAGCGGCACGTTCGAAACATCCATAACAAGGAGAAGCCATTCAAATGTCACCTGTGTAACCGATGCTTTGGGCAGCAAACCAACCTGGACCGACATCTGAAGAAACACGAACACGAGAACGTTCCAGGTTGGGAAGGGGCATCGCTGGGTGGTTCTCCTGGGCTGTGGGAGGGAAAAGACGCTGCGGTCTGCTCTCTCAGGTCAAGCTCTACCAAAGGGTTCTCAGCCTGAAATGCATTTCTAGATAGGTGTGAGGCTCACGAGGATAAAGAGACTTTGCCTAAAGATAAAAAAGAAAAAAAAATTAAAGATAAAAAAATTTAGGAAAAAAAATTTTCACGGAAATGGTCAGTGGGCACTGGCAGAGGCTTGAGTCACCTTCCCTGGAGGGGTTTAAGGGATGGGTAGACGAGGTGCTGAGGGATGAGGTTTAGAGATTGGTAGGAATGGTTGGACTCGATGATCCGGTGGGTCTCTTCCAACCTGGTGATTCTGTGGAAAACCAAAGGAAGAAATCCCTGTGCCGAAGCCAACTGTGGGCTTTCCCAGCCTAGGGAAAAACAGCTATTGAAAAGTTCTGGGCAAACAGCTCTGCGCTGGGTGGTGGTTCTCAAATTGTTCAAACCGTCTGTAAATGCTAACGATCACCTGTATTTCTCTCTGTAGTTTAAGTGTGGAAAACGCAAGCATCCCTTGGCAGCTTCGGCCTGTGAGATTTCTCTTAGAGACTAAAGCATTAAGCTGTAGTGAGAGGATTGTTGGGGAGTGTTCCTCCTTGATTTTTCCTTTTGATAACAGCTTTGGTGAGAGCTGATTGTTCCCCCTGTTCTCTTTTCTCGTTTCTCCCGCCCAGTGAGCCAGCACTCCGGAGTCATCACAAACCACCTTGGGACCAGTGCCTCTTCCCCCAACTCAGAATCAGACAACCATGCACTTTTAGATGAAAAAGAAGATTCCTATTTCTCCGAAATCAGAAATTTTATTGCAAATAGCGAGATGAACCAAGCGTCAACTTTAGCAGATAAAAGGTAGACGAGCAAATGCAATGATCTGGTGACGTGTGTTGTTAACGTGGTTGAAAGACCAGAGCAGCTTTTAAATTCCCCAGAGAGAAATGAAACAGTTTGGAAGGAAAACGCGTCCAGCTTCAGTTCAGAAGGCGATTTGAGTTAGGAGGGCTGAGACCGGAGCCACAAACGGTTGGAGATGTGGCTGCATCCAGTGGGAACAACCCCTGGAGCACGTGTCGAGGGAAGCTGCACTAGGAGAAATCAGACAGGCTGCTGCCATCGGCTCCAGTGCCATAGCTGGGAGAAAAAAAAAACCAGTTTATTCTCTAGATAAAAGTGTGATTGTTGAACCCTCACCTTCTGCTGTGAAACCCTGTGTTCCATCGTGGGTCAGAACTGGTTAAGGGCAGCGGAATCACCTGCTCTTCTGGTCTGTTTGTTTTAAATCTGTATCATCAGCCTTATTTTGGTAGAGTGGTACTTCCCCTGCTGCTAGGCTGGTCTCACAAATACCTGTTTAATTCCAGTCCTTTAAGGTTTAAATCCAAAATGTACGAATGGGAGATCCACGCGAGGGTGTGATCCACGTCAAGAGCAGTAAGAAGTGTGGGATGTATTGACATAAAATCTCTGGTGAAGGTGTCGATCTTACTTTCTGTCACTTGGTGGCATCCTGGTGGTTCCAAGTCCATAGAGCTGGTGTTCTCCCTCCTGGTCTCTGACTGCAGTGTGAAGCTGCTGGCTTTGTGAGGTCTGTTAGGGGCATCAACAGCAAAAGTGAGACCAGAGCGAGTTTAGGCTGGATGTTTGCTGACACTCCTGCTTGCTGGAAGGGAGAGTGTTAGAACACAGCAGCGCGGAGGAGGAGGAGGAGGAGAGCCGCTTGTCCCACAGACGTTGTATTTTAAGCAATGGAAAACGATTATTTCAATTCATACTAGACAAAATCCTACTATGAAAAGCTCTGCATTTTCAGAAAAAAAAAGCTCTGCTTCTGCTTTTCGGAAGAGCAACAGAAGAGCAGAAAGGAGCAGAACTCCTTTTCAGAAAGGAGCAGAACTCCTTTGAAGGCTGCATATGCTTGATGTGCTTATGAGCCCCGAAGGTACTGGGAAGGCTGATTTTTAAATGTCTCAAACATGTCAGGTTTCCTTTTCCTTGCAGTTGAAATAATGTATGTATGCACATGGTTGGACTCGATGATCCGATGGGTCCCTTCCAACCTGGTTGTTCTATGATTCTATGATTCTGTGATCAATATGTCTCTTCATTCATACATATGTAAAAAACTATCAGAGTTTTGCTGTGCAGTGAAAATCGATGACTTACGCATTTGGCATCTTTTCTTTTTTCCCTTTTCCTACTTCTTCCTCCCCCCTTGATGAAATATTTCAGGCCAGAAATCCAGGATATCGATGGCAATTCCCAGTGTCACGGATTAGCGAATGAGAAAACAGAAGATGTGGACGACGAAGATGAGGAACTGGAAGAGGAGGATGATGACAGCCTGACAGGGAAGTCGCAGGATGAAACGGTATCGCCCACTGCAGAGCCCCGAGGAGCGTTTGAGGACGAGGAGGATGAGGAGCCCACGTCTCTCACCATGAGCTTCGACCACACCCGAAGGTGAGGTGGGCCGTTCCTTTTGAGAAGTCGAACGGGGCTCAGGCTTCTGACCCTGTGTCAGTGGGAGATTGCGAGTGCTGTTGTTTTATTTTTTCAAGCCATGTGTCATGCCTCCAGCATTCACTTGAGAGATTCCATTTTCACCATGGTGGGGGACACGGAAGAGTTGGCCTGCAAGGAGAATCTATGATAAGGTGTATGTCCAAGCCTTGAGATGTTTCTGTCAGGAGAACAGTTAGTCCCACACAGAAATCAGCATTTTCAGGGAACCACAAGTCAGTAGATAAAATACTGTGTGAGGAGCGGCTGAAGTCACTAGGTCTGTTCAGCCTGGAGAAAAGGAGACTGAGGGGAGACCTCACGGTGCTCTGCAGCTTCCTCACAAGGGGAGAAGGAGCTGATCTCTTCTCTGTGACTCTAGAGAACGGCAGGAAGAGGTACCAGGGGAGGGGTAGGTTGGACATCAGGAGAAGGTTCTTCCCCCGGAGGGTTCTGGAACAACTCCCAGAGAAGCAGTCACAGCACTGAGCCAGGCAATATTCCAAAAGTGTTTCGATAACACCCTCAGCCCCACGGTGAGAATGTTGGGGTGTCCTGTGCAGGGTCAGGAGTTGCACTGGATCATCCCTGTGGGCCCCTTCCAACTCAGGACATTCTATGATCTCCAAGCAGAAGAGCAAAGTGAATCGTAGCCACACTGAATCGCAGACATCTCTCTCACCAATGCTTGTTTGTGCACAGCCATGCTTTCCGCTTTTTCTTTGCTCCTTGCGTTTTGTGTCGTTTTCGTGTTTGTCCGTCTGTCCGTTCACGCATGTGGCTTGTGAGACCCCCCCCCCCCCCCCATGGAATGTGCATGCAGGCACTGGGTTAGAACACACACGTCGGCTCGATGTGAATGGTGAGATGAGCTAACAAGAGGTCAACCCCTTCCCCTGGTCATTGGTACAGGTGTATTGAGGAGGACGAAGCCGGCTTGTTAGATTTGGAGCAGATGCCGAATTTTGGGAAGGGGCTGGATCTTCGCAAAGCAGCCGAGGAAGCATTTGAAGTTAAAGATGTGTTTAATTCCACCTTAGACTCTGAGACAATAAAACAGACTCTGTACAGGCAGGCTAAAAACCAGGTAGGTACACGACAGACCATTCTCTCTAGCTTGCGGCCAGCGTGTACGGAAGGCCTAGCCAGCAGCTGGCCCCCTCTAGCTACAGCTGGTTTCCCCTCGCAGGGAGCAGGAGCTCTGAATCCTGTGTGAACTGGGTGGCATCCGAACTGAAATAGAGTTGAAACGGAGTGGTCACCAGTTTTAGGTCACCACATCAATTTATTGTTTAGCCTGAGCTGTGAGAACACACTTGCGTAGAAAGATAGAGGCATCTGTCTGGTTTTATCTGTCTGCATAAATGTTTTTATAACTGTTATTTATTTATAATTTGGGATGGGTCTTCAATTGGTTTATACTAAAAAAACCTCCGGGTTTGGCCTGCAGGAACAGAAAGTCCCTGGGTTGGATTCTAAATGTGTAGCAGACGATAAATAGTATTTGCAGCGCCTGCAGTTCAGCCAGTCCAGAGGACTCTTTCCTTTTTTTCTCCTTGATTTCTAAAATCAAACCATACAATCTACCTTGTGAGCCAGACCAGTTCAGGCCCCCCCAAGAAAATAGGTTACCCAGAGAAACCATGGCTGCCCCATCCCTGGAGGGGTTCGAGATCAGGCTGGATGGGGCTCGGAGCCCCTGATCCAGTGGGAGGTGGGATTAGATGGGCTGTGAGGTCCCTTTCAGCCCAAACCGTTCTGTGATTCTGTAGGACACAGCGTTTCCCGGGTGAAACTGATTGAAACACAAGCCACTTGCCTGACTTACGTGTGTCTCGTTACTAACATGGCAACTAACTCTCTAGGAACAGCTTGCTCATCTAAAATTTGTGCCACGCTCTTAGGCTTGACGCGTAGATCTGACTCTCAGCATTTCAGGAGGAGAGGCTGAAGTTGGATAACTCCTTTAGCGTTGTCACCGTTACAGCTGCGTTCCCGAGGGTCCTGCTGCACCAAGGGTGTCCCAGATGGTGTATGGTTCTTGTCTGTTGTCCTTCAGATGCTTGTGGGTGGAGGGATTCCAGGCCAGGTTGGATGGGGCTTGGAGCCCCTGATCCAGTGGGAGGTGTCCCTGCCCTGGACGGGCTTTGAGGTCCCTTCCAGTCCAACCCCTTCTATGACAGAAAGGCATCTGAGACAAGCATTCTTTGAGAAGGAGAGCATCAAGGTCACAAAGCAGATTGGTACAGAGAAAACAGAAGTCCAGACGCAATTTTCTCAGCAGACGTTTTAACCATTTCACTGCAGCAATAAGTCTACCCTAACCTACCCCGACAAGAACGTATGAGCACCCTGGTAATGCCGAGCAACGAGCATTTCATGCCTGTATTCCCCAATACTCAGTGCAGGTTCCTGCAGGCCCTGATGTGCTCACAGGCAGGAGTGAGTCAGGATGGCCAGGTCACGGCTGGCATGGGCACCGCTGCACCATTTCTGGGGTCCTGGCCTCACTTTGCCACTTGCTTCTCTGCAGGAATACTTTTTTTATGAAGAAAACAAAGTAATTGGCACCGCGTGTAGCCGTTTCCCCCCCAAGGGCAGAGCCTAGAACGTGGTGTGGATTCATGGCCAAGCACAGAGCTGGCGTAGAATGGGTTTGGTCCTACAAAAGCCTTTCCTGACTGACCCTAGAGCTGCCTACAAACGCTGTGGGAGATCTGAGCAGTGGGAGCGCTGGGTACCATCCCAGCATGTGGACGTAAATGTAGCCCTACTGGCAAAGCTCTTGGGCCAGGCCTGTGTTTGCCGCCTGGCGAGATGGTGCTGGGCCTCACGCGGTTTGTTCCAGCCTGTCCTGCGTGTGTGTTCACACGTGTCCTCTGCGTTGCTCTTCTCTCCCGCAGGCTTATGCAATGATGCTGTCCCTGTCTGAGAACGCTCCCCTCCACACGTCCTCCCAGAACTCTCTGGGCGCTTGGTTGGACATGGCAGGAGCAGCTTCAGAGTCGGGGACCTTTAACCCCATCAGCCACCTCTGAGAGGTCACCAAGGCACTGGCCACAGTCCAAGCGAGGAGGCGGTGGTGCTGCAGTTATCCTAGCAAAAATCCTAGCAAGCAGAAGACGGATGAGAGGGCCTCAGGGAGCCGTCTGGACTTTTGGCTGAGAAGGAAACCTGTCGCATCCGACCTACGAGCCCTGCGTTTTTTATCTCTCCAGAGTTTTCATTTCTAATTTATCAGAACGAACCTCTCCAAACCCTGATGTAGCCCTAGGACTTCACAGTCTATAGGAATAGCACGAGCAAGACACGAATTGCAACCGTGCAGTCAGATGTTGCCCCTCACCTCACCCAACAGTATCGCTGAGCCTGTGAAGCCTGCGTGTGAGGAAAGCTTGAAACCATCCGGTAGCGTTTCCTTTCGATTCAGCTCAATAGTGAAGTAAGAAGGAAAGAGAAGCTGGGGATGACCTGTCCCTGGTGCAATTCTGACATAGCCACTGGAGTTCTACCAGGGAAGGGTAAATTCAACCCGTTTAATTGACCCTCCAAAGAATCTGAAGGCCTGTGCTCCCACGTCCTACCCTTTGTTCCCACCCGAGCGCCCTGGCACAGGGCAGAGCTTCCCCGCCGTGAGCCGCACTGCCTGCAGTCGTGCTTTTACACCACATACAGGGGCCTGGTTGAGCAATCCACCCCTTGGAGCGTTGCGGAGGTTGGGGTTATCCACGCGTCATGCGAATTTGTGGTTCAGAGTCATCTGCTGTGCCCTGAGGGCCCTCTGGCTGTGTCTGCGCTGCCCGGTTCAGAGTGTTCTCCATCTCTGCATGTGCCTGGACTCGAAGCATCCCGAGCGGTTTGGGAGAAACCCAGCTCCGCGGTTCTGCTGGGGGTGGGAGAAGCCCAACTCCGCGGTTCTGCTGGGGATGGGAGAAGCCCAGCTCCGCAGTTCTGCTGGGGGGTTGGTGTCTCTCTGCCACCCACCTGCTGGAAGCACTTGGGCTTTCCCAGTCGGAGAGATCCTGGGGTGAGCCCTGGAGAGGTGTAGCTGGGGGTGTGGCAGCAAGGATGAGTCTCACCTTGAGAAGGGCAGTTCAGACGCATCTGATTTGTCTCGCAGGGTTTTTTTAGGGTGGCATCCTTTCCGTGGTGATGGTATCTGGGAATTGTGACAGAGATTTCTGACCAGTGCTGTTGTTTCGTTATGCTGGGTGGTTGCTGGTCATTGCACGCTGCTATCTGGCCTATAATGGTTGGACTCGATGATCCGATGGGTCACTTCCAACCTGGTTGTTCTATGATTCTATGATAATTTTAAGCATGAAAATTAAAATTTCCTTGCTTCAGCAACCTCAGGGGTGCAGCCCACAGCGCACAGCCAAGAATCAGATTGCCTCTCTGCCTCTAAAATTACCCACAGATATTTTACGAGTGATTTTAAATCGCTTCAAAGCCTCACCTTTACTGATACGAAGCAGCCTCCAGAAATACTGCAATGTTGGTGCTGTTCTATGGCCCGATTACAGTCTTGCAGGTCCAGAATAGTTGGGAAAGCAGTTAGAGCTTGCAAATTTTAGAATTGGCTACACGGATAAAGTTTAGACTGTGGGTCCTGAGGATTTCCTAATTGCAGCAGCTAAAAATTAGAAGAGCTGAGGGCTGGGCTGCTGCTACTGAAAAGAACAGCCTGAGGTGTCTGTGCCAGTGCAGTGCAGAGAAGCACCTCGCTGGAGCCTCATTCCAACAGGCTAAAGCGAAGGAAACAGCTGCTTAAATAAGCAAAGGTTGTGTCAGGGATGATACCTTTGCAATTTGCTCTTTGCATCCAAGAGCACACGTGAGGCTGTTTTCAGGTAGCTCAGACTGCCCAAGGAGGAAAGCTTTGGTACAGGAGAAACAGAAGGTAAATGAGCAGCATCCGCCTGTTTTCCAGGATGATTTCCCCTTCCTTTTTGGTTTTCCACGACGCCCTGTGAAAGTGCCCAAGGCTCTGAGACCAACGGTCAGCGTAACCCGAACTGCTTCAGATATTTGCACAAAGCTCGTGGGGAAATAGATCCCGAGAGCTGACAACGTCAAAAGAAACCAGGCTCTAAGAAGGACGGGACGTCCCGGTCCCAGCACATCTGCCTCTGCCGCTGCTGCAGTTCAGCCCTGCCAGGCGCTTGGCCTTTAAATTATTCCTCCAGGGGCCAACTGAAAATAATAAAAGAATTGTTTCTTTTCCTGATGGAATTTATTTTAATCTGTATATAACTTGTAATTTTTTTATTTTTTTTTTTTTGCTAATTCTTTTCTTATTTTATTTCTTCCTTAACAGTATTTTTTGCATTAGATACCATTCTTGTGAAGAAATAATGTTAATATAAGTCTGTAGTGAAGGACCAAAATTGTGTAATTAAGGTTGTATGTCGTATGATTGGTAACCAGGGAGTAGGAAGATGTTGTCCATGTGCCAAATGACCCTGCCCGACCCTGCCAGGCTTGCTACCGACTCTCCAGACAATCATTTGTTTTGTTACATTTGCCTTGAAGTGACCATTGCACCAGGCGCAGGTTCCTATTTCTTTCCTTGGCCGGGTGGGACGTGCCCGCAGCCTCGACCAGCGAGCGAGCGGCCCCCGCGCTGGGGCCAGACGAAGACCTGGGAGCTGGTGGGTGCAGCCAGGGGGCCTGAAAGCGATGCCACCAGGCCGCACATCCCCCCAGCAGCCCCAGTGGGACTGAGGAGCAGAGCTGGGGGAACGCATTGTCTTCCTTGGGAAGGAGCAGCCAACAGAGCTGAGAGGAGACGACCTGGCAGAGCCTCAGCAGCATTGGATCGTGGGGGACTCGCTCTTGGCATCAACGGGGTCGCACACCCACGCCCTGCCCTGGTGAAGCCTCCATCCTGCGAGCCCTGACCTGCGTCGCCGCCCAGCGCACACAGAGACTTGTCCAGCGAGCGCTCCGGGGCCAGGGGCTCGTCGCTGCCAGCACAACCCAGAGGAGCACTCGCCCTGGTGGGACCGGCCAGCCCTGCGGGTTCCCAGGTCATGCTCCAGGAGAGCCTGGCCTCAAGCATCGTGGGAGATGGATCCTGTCCTGCCACAGCATCAGAGCCTGAGCTGAGCTCCGTGTCTCCTGGCAGCTGCTGGGAACAAGCCCTCCATCAGAGCAGCAAACCGCAGCGCCGCCCGCCTTGTTGGAACAAGACCTGTGGGTGCTAGTGAGTGTTGGGGTGCTCCGACCCGATGCTGTGCTCACTGTCGATGTGATCTGCGAAGAGCTCAGCATCGTGCTCGAGCTGCCGGAGCAGCAGTGAGCTGAGCTGTGAGGTGTGAGCAAACCACTGAGCAATGCAGATGTTCCTTGGGGGGGGGGGGGTGTTTATTTGGGGCGTTCGTGGTCTTCCCTTCAGCGTCTCAGCCCTCCTGTTGTTTGTCGGCAGCTCTAACCCACCTGAGCTCGTGCAGGGCTCCGCGTGTGACGCGGTGCTGGCCGGGGACGGGGGGGTACAGTCCAGCCAGGGATTAAGGACGTGAAAAAGAGAGGTTTTAAAATCATGAAATGATTTTTTTTTTTTTTCCCTTTTCATATTCCCTAATCCAGTTTTTTTCCCGTCCTAGCTAGCGCCTCTGTTGTAGGACATCCCGACTGCTCTAATTTAGCACTGATGACAAGTTTTAATTTTTTTTCCGTAGGTAAATAAACAGAAAGCCTCACCGAATCGCTATTTATCTTCCAGCTTTCGTTCAAATGCACTTAAAAAAAAGCATCGCAGCTCAGAGCAGATGGTTAGGGTTTTAATTTGCCGTTTGTAGACAAAAGCAACCCCTTATTTTGAAGGACGTTTCCCGAGAGGCGTGTGTGGTGGGGAAGGTTCTGGGAAGGTTCTTGCTTCCCAGTTGGGGAAGAACTTTGGCTTGGATGAGGCGCAGAACTGTCGTGCTCAAGGCCAGGTGGCAGCGCCACGTGCTCAAGGCCAAGGTGACAGAGACAGGTTGCTGGGTGGGATCTCTCTAATTTAAAGTATTTTTACATCTCGTTAGCCGTATTGCCCCAGCAGCGAGGAGGTGGGAGCAGGAGAAGCCCTGGGAATGTTTTGTAGCCCTGGATGGGGTTGACATGAGGGACCAGGTTGACATGAGGGACGTGGGTTAGCGTTTGATGGGAACGGTCGGACTCGATGAGCCGATGGGTCTCTTCCAACCTGGTTGTTCTATGATTCTGTGGCTGCTCCGGGCTGCACCCAGAAGGGTCCGTGCATCCTCCCAGTGCCACTTCAGCCACATCTTTCTGCTCAAGCTGATTCTGGAGGAGGAATCGGGACTGAGGCCTGTGTGTTGCCTCCTCTCCCCTGCCCGCGGCCGCGGGCAGGGGAGAGGAGGCAACACACAGGCCTCAGTCCCGATTCCTCTCCCAAAATTAGCTCCGGGTGCTTGCCCGGCAGCCACATCCCCTCACGTCCTCTCACCCTGCTCGGCACAAGCACCAAAGCCAAACCAGGTTCGCTCGACCGCATTCCAGGCCAAAACTCAGCGCTTGGTTTCTGCTTGGCTTAAGCCAGACTAGTGGCAGCTAATCAGCACTTAGAAATTTTCTCTTGCAAAAAAAAAAAGCCTTTCGGAAAAAAAAAAAAAAAAAAAAAAAAAAGCACTTGCACGCGACGTGTTTAGACTTTAAGCATCAAAGCACTGGATGGTGAGCCCCCCCCTCCCCTCCCTTCCGCCGCCGTCGATCTACTGACTTAATTCGATTTTACGTGCTGTATAGTGTGTGTGTGTGTGTGCGCGGGGAAGGGGGAGAGCACCACGATGGAAACGGGAGCATCACAGCGCGCTCGGCCAAACCCTCTCCGCTCCTCGGCGATGGTCAGTAGTGGTTTCACAAAGCCATGAACCTTTATTTTTATTTTTTTTTTTTTTTTCTCTGTAGTGTTGAGTGATACTGTGATTAAAGCGTTATTGAATGATTCCAAGGTTTTTTTTGTTTTGTTTTGTTTTTTTTTCTCTCTCTCTCTGTCCTTAACTCTCGTTACCACTTCGGAAAAAATTTAAAAAAAAAAAAAGAATGAAAAAAGAATTAAAAAAAAAAAAAAAAATAAGGCAGCTTTGATTTCCAAATGTGCAATTCACACGTGAACAAAGTAATTCTGAACATCAGCCTCAATGTATTCTCCATTCTCGTTGCTCCCTTCGGAGCAAGAGACGTTTTGCCCTGATGTCATTTCCAACCTGCAGAAGATGTAATTTAAAACATTATATATATTGTGCTTGCAAGAATCATCAATCTGTGCATCCTATGTCATTCCTTTTCCCATTGTTACAATATGATTTAGGGTTTGGTTGTGTTATTTTTTTTTTTTTTTTCCTTTTAGAACTGTATAGTGTTTTTTTAAAATCAATTGTAAATGTCTGGGTTTCATATAATGTTTAAAAAACATTGAGAAAGAGGATGGTGCTTGTTCCATATCATTCTTGATTGTATATTGCTTCTGTTATGTTTATAAGTAAACTGTGCATGACTTGTGTTTAGCGGTCATTATGGTGTCTGTTTGTGAAATTTTTATTAAAAAGAAACAAATTCCGTAGATGCACTTATTGTATATGTGACTAGATTGTGCGTCCGGGGCTAGAAGCCTCCAACTGCCAAGGAAGAGAAAAAGAAGAAAAAGAAAAAAAAAAAAAAAAAAGAAGAAGTGTTGGCAGTTATTAATTAATATGAAATCGCTTTGTTTGGGAGCATAATGAAATAAAAAAAAAAAAAAGATATGAAGTGTAGAAAATAATGAAGAAAAAAGCGATTTTACAAATTTCATTTTGATGCTTGTGATAAAAGACAAATGTACTTGTGTAGAGAAATTCCTTTAAAATAATGAATAGGAAAAAAAAAAAAAGCTGATTTTGAGGTTAATGCTGTAGAATAGGAATGTATACCAAATGTAATCTTTCCAATGCTACAATGAATTTATACATGAGATTGATATGCAATAAACCTGTGTGCTTTTATAAGCGATGGTCCCGGGGGCTTTCTTTCTCCAGACGATGCCGTGAAGCGTTTCTGCAGAAGGAACAAAAGGTAAATGAGTGGCACAGAGCACCGTGTTTGGGTGGATTGGGTGTTGGTCGACAGTGACTGACCATGAGGCAGCAGTGTGCCCAGGTGGCCAAGAAGGCCAATGGCATCCTGGCTTGGAGCAGAAAGGGTGTGACCAGCAGGGCCAGGGAGGTTCTTCTCCCTCTGGACTCAGCACTGGTGAGGCCGCTCCTCGAATCCTGTGTTCAGTTGTGGGCCCCTCAGCACAAGAAGGATGTTGAGGCTCTGGAGAGAGTCCAGAGAAGAGCAATGAAGCTGGTGAAGGGGCTGGAGAACAGGCCCTATGAGGAGCGTCTGAGAGAGCTGGGGGGGTTTATCCTGGAGAAGAGGAGGCTGAGGGGAGACCTCATTGCTCTCTACAACTCCCTGAAAGGAGGTTGTGGAGGGGAGGGAGCTGGGCTCTTCTCCTAAGGGACAGGACGAGAGGGAATGGCCTCAAGCTCCACCAGGGGAGATTTAGGCTTGAGATTAGGAGGAAGTTTTTCCATGGAAAGGGTCATTGGGCATTGGAATAGGCTGCCCAGGGAGGTGGTTGATTCCCCTTCCCTGGAGGTGTTTAAGGGACGGGTGAATGAGTTGCTGAGGGACATGGTTTACTGTTTGATACGAATGGTTGGACTCGATGATCCGATGGGTCTCTTCCAACCTGGTTGTTCTATGATTCCATGATTCCTCCTCACTTCACCAACAGGTCATTTTTGAAGGCACAGGATGGGAAGCCCAGGAATTGAAGGGAATCATAAAATCATAGAACAACCAGGTTGGAAGAGACCCACCAGATCATTGAGTCCAACTCTAGTCACCCCATTCCCTTCTGTCCCCATTGCTTTGGGGCTCAACTCCAGCCTCCCCAGTCACCCCATTCCCTTCCTCATCACCTTGGGGCTCAGCTCCAGCAAGCGCATTAACTCCATTCCCTCCCCATCATTTTGGGGTTCAGCTCCAGCAATCCCAGTAACTCCATTCCCTCCCCATCATTTTGGGAATAGGAATGGGAATAGGCATTTGGACAGAAGCATTGGGTAGGAAGAACTAGTCTTACAAAAAATTATATTTTGGAGTTCTTCTTCAAAAATAGCAGCTTTTATTCCTCCTCTTTCCAAGCAACAAGGACACCTACGCTGTGACAGACCCAGAGCCGGCAGAGCAGTCACTGGGATGAAATAACACGGCACGATGTTCCTCTGCAGGAACAGCCACCTGATATTTGATGTGCTTGGTTTGTAATACTTAAAAACGGCTTCAGAAAAATCAGCCCATTGGGACACCTCTCCTTGCTGCCGAGGTCTGGAAGGAGCAGGCGGTGCCAAGAAGCCTCCATCCCGTTGAGGGCATGTTCTCAGGGAAGGGTGAGAACATTCCGGGGTGGGAGAAACAGGTTAGGGCGAAGAATCGGTGAGCTTTCTAAAAATATCAGGAATATTTTCTTTCATGTGCGAGCTGAGAGTCAGCCACCGCTCTAGTGATAGCGGTCAGGTGGTTCAGCAGGGGCTCTGGGAGTAAAAATGACTTGAAAGCAAGGTCTTTGAACTAACAACATGCATTACGGAAGCGATGAATGGTCTCCACTTCAAGGAGTCATTCACTGTGATCAAATGATGGTATCCTACATGCGGCATAATAGCCCTTCCCCGGTGTTTGCCAAGGAAGGGTTTCAGTCTCTGCTGAAGTCTCGAGTAGAAGCCTCTGCTTCTCTGCAACGCTGGCAACCTTTCTCCTTATTAGACCCAGAGGGAAACAAAAAAAGAAAAAAAATCTATTGGATGAGAAAGCTCTGATAATGGAGTGATTGTCAGGCAGGCCTTGGAGAGAAGAGAACAGAGTCTTTTGAGAGAATATTGATGACAAGTGGACTTTGTCATCCAGAAAGCACTCGAGATTCACCATAAATGAGTGAGAAAAAGGCTCCATTTGTAGGAAGGGGGAAAATCAGGGCAGGGGGCAAAAGAGAAGGTCAGGGAAGAGTCTGTTCCCAGTAAACACAGAGCCCGTTGAGCCTTACTGAGCAGCTGCAGAACTGAGGGGTTGCCAACAGCCTGACCCTTGGATCCTCTTGCGGCAGCAGCTGCACCTCCCAGCAGAGGGTGTGTGGTACCAAAGCAGCACAGACGGGCACCTCATGGACCTGGAGAGTGATCTTGTTTCACCATGGAAGCCATAAGCTGCTCCAACAGCCCCTGTGTAAGGAGCAGCCCCCATAGTGCTGGAGGTGTGTCTGGTGCTGGTCAGGCCCTGAGGAAAGTCACAGGTGTGGTCATTCAATAAATTCATGGAATGGTTTGGGTTGGAGGGACCTCCAAGCCCATCCAGTCCCACCTTCCACTGGATCAGGGGCTCCAAGCCCCATCCAACCTGCCCTTGAACCCCTCCAGGGATGGGGCAGCCACCCCGGCTCTAGGCAACCTGGGCCAGGGCCTCCACACCCTCACAGGAGAACGTTTCTCCCTAAGATCTCATCTCAATCTCCCCTCTTGCAGCTCAAAACCATTTCACTTCATCCTCTCCTTGTGCTCCCTAATCAAGGGCCCCTCCCCAGCCTCCCTGGAGCCCCTTTTACCACTAGAACACAGGTTTTTCCCTGTTACCTGATGGGAGGATGACCCCTGATGACCCTATAGCCTTCAGTGACCATCCTGCCCCAGTTCCCAGCCATTTCTCCCCATTCCCCCCTCACTCCTCCCCAGTTCCACCCCAGCTCCTCTCCATTCCCTGCCAGTTTTCTCCCCCTTTTCCAGCCCCGTTACTGCCTGTTTCTCCTGCCCCAGCTCCTCCTCATCCCCTCTCCAGTTTCCTCCCAGTTTCCATGCAGTTTCTCTCCCTTCTCAGTCCTGCTATTGCCCAGTTCCTCTGCGTCAATTTTTCCTCAGCCTCTTCCCAGTCTTCGCCCCATTTCCAGCCCCATTCCCAGCTCTATTACCGACTTTCTCCCCAATTCCCAGCCCTATTTCTCCCCCTTTTCCAGTCCCATTACTGCCTGTTTCTCCTGCCCCAGCAACTCCTCATCCCCTCTCCAGTTTCCTCCCAGTTTCTGTGCAGTTTCTCCCTATTTCCAGCCCAGTTTCTCTCCATTTTCAGTTCTGCTGTTGCCCAGTTCCTCCTTAGCCTCTTCCCAGTCTTCGCCCCATTTCCAGCCCCATTCCCAGCTCTGCTATTACCCACTTTCTCCCCAATTCCCAGCCCCATTTCGCCTTGTTCCAGCCCCACTTGTGCTCTGGTTCTAGCCCAGTTCCTCTGCTCTTTCTCCCAGTTCCAGCCCCAGTTCCTCTGCTCTTTCTCCCAGTTCCAGCCCCAGTTCCTCTGCTCTTTCTCCCCAGTTCCAGCCCCAGTTCCTCTGCTCCTTCTCCCCAGTTCCAGCCCCAGTTCCTCTGCTCTTTCTCCCCAGTTCCAGCCCCAGTTCCTCTGCTCTTTCTCCCCAGTTCCAGCCCCAGTTCCTCTGTTCTTTCTCCCCAGTTCCAGCCCCAGTTCCTCTGCTCTTTCTCCCCATTTCTCCCCAGTTCTAAGCACAGTTTCTCCCTAGTTCCACCTCCAGTTCCTCTGCTCTTTCTCCCCATTTCTCCCCAGTTCTAAGCACAGTTTCTCCCTAGTTCCACCTCCAGTTCCTCAGCCGTTTCTCCCCATCCTTCTCTCCCTCAGTCTCCTCCCGTTCCGGCTGCTCCTGCCCCTCCTCTCCCTTTTCTCCCGTCCCCGGTCCCTCCCCTCTCCCCTCCCCTTTCTCCCCGTGTCCGTCTCTCTCATCCCTGTTTGTTTCTGCTCCTTGTCCTGCTCCTTCTCGCCGTGTCCCTCTCTCCCTGCCCTGGGAGCTCCGGGGGTGCGGTCGGCGTTGGCTCCGAGCGGGTGAGGCTGTTCCCGAGGCTCGTGGGTCTGGGTGCGGGCACGGGGGGAGCCTTGGCCCCGGGGGGGAGCCTTGGCCCCGGGGGGAGCCCTGGCCCCGGGGGGGAGCCTTGGCCCCGGGGGCGGAGGGCGGAGCGGGGCTGGGGCGGCTCTGGGGCCGCCAACCCCTCCAGGCTGCTCCCGGGGGCTTGGGGGGGGGGGGGGGGGGGGGGCTCGGGGTGGGGAAAGCGTGAGGCGCCTCGGGAGAGGCTTCCCTGAGCCCTTGTCTCCCAGAGAGGCCTGAGGAGGATCTGCCGCAGGAAGCGGCCCCTCGGAGCGGCCCCTCGGGCTCCCTCAGGCCCTGGAGCCCATCCCGGGGGTAGAGGCGGTAGCTGCGTGTGCTTGAGGAGCTCTCTGAGCTGCTAAACAACCTTTGAGTGGCTAATTCTGCGGCTGGGGCTGTGCTGGGGCTCTCCAGGCCTGGCTGGGGCGCAGCTCCCTGTCCAGGCTGTGGTGTCTGGAGGGGCACTAGCTACAGCCCCAGGCTGTGTGGGGCTGAGCAAACCCCCTCAGGTGCCTCCTGTCTGCTCCCTGGGGCTCAGCTGCCTCCCTCCCAGCTCTGCCTGTGGGTTCAGGAGCCTCCAGCCTACTCCCTAGGGCTCAGCTGCCTCCCTCACGGCTTTGCCTGTAGGTTCAGGAGCCTCCAGCCTGTCCCCTGTGCAGCCTGAGTGAGGAGAAGGGGTTATGAGAGTCTGGTGAAGCCTGTCTGTGTGGGCTCTGCTGGGGTGCAGGTCCTTGTCCAGGCTGTGATGCTTCTGGAGGGGCACTAGCTAAGGGCTCCAGGCTGTGTGGGGCTAAGCAAACCCCCTCAGGTGCCTCCTGCCTGCTCCCTAGGGCTCAGCTGCCTCCCTCACGGCTTTGCCTGTGGGTTCAGGAGCCTCCAGCCTACGCCCTAGGGCTCAGCTGCCTCCCTCATGGCTTTGCCTGTGGGTTCAGGAGCCTCCAGCCTGTCCCCTGT
Source organism: Coccyzus lansbergi (assembly GCA_033558105.1). NCBI lineage: Eukaryota > Metazoa > Chordata > Aves > Cuculiformes > Coccyzidae > Coccyzus > Coccyzus lansbergi. Next base: position 988,824 of record JAUMJK010000061.1, read on the forward strand.
GCAGCCTGAGTGAGGAGAAGGGGTTGCGAGAGTCTGGTGAAGCCTGTCTATGTGGGCTCTGCCTGTGTACAGCGACCTGGGAAAGGGGAGGAGGTTCCCATGTTGTCCTGACGCTTCCCACTAAGCATAAATTCCCTCTGCCTTGCTAAGAGAAGGTCTTCAGCCATTTGGGTCATTAGGCATTGGGTCATTAGGTTCATTGGGCATTGGAATAGGCTGCCTAGGGAGGGGGTTGAGTCACCTTCCCTGGAGGCGTTTAAGGCACAGGTGGATGAGGTGCTGAGGGACATGGTTTAGTGTTTGATAGGAATGGTGGGACTCCATGATCCGATGGGTCACTTCCAACCTGGTTGTTCTGTGATTCTATGATTTACTTGTCTGTCTTACACAGCTTTCCTGGTCGCCTGTGCCGCCCTCATGTCCCACAGTCCCAATGGCAGCAGCGTGGACGATGAGGCCTTTCTCCTGGAGTACCGATGCCACCCAGTGCGGCCAGAGCCTCCCAGTCCGACCTCCTTCCCTGGGAAGCGCAGCTCTGTCACAGTGCCTGATGCCACCTCGCTGTCCCCGCTGGGCTCTCCCACCTCGGCTGAGCCTCGCCGCATCATCCTCAGCACGGACAGTCCAGCTGCGCTGAAGCTGGGGACCCAGCAGCTGATCCCCAAGGGCTTGGCTGTCTCCAGCAAGACCAAGAACACCCCCTCCCGGCACCAGAGCTTTGGGGCAGCTGGGTCGAGTCGGGAGCCCCTGAATCCTGACCCAAAGCAAGCGTCCATTCCCAGCTTCTCGGTGGAGATGGAGGATGAGGATGGGGGAACCCTCAAGCGCAACCTGAGGAACATGTCTTACCGTGCAGCTATGAAGGGCCAGGACATGGAGCTGGAGCCAGTGAGCGCTGTCCCATCCCTGAAACCCGTGTCGGAGGATGGCAGCGCCCCGCCTGCCCGCAGCCCCGGCAGGAACAAGGTGGGTTTGGCACCCGTTATCTGACTCCTGCTTTGTGGTGCTTGTATCTGAGCATGGGAACACGACCTGTGCTTTGGGAAGCCTGCATGTCCCCAGCGAGCACGGAAACAGCTGCCATGGCTTTTGTGGGGAGTGTAACCGGCTGCTCCGGGGCTCCTACTTGTCGTCGGGCGGCTTGGGCATGTTTGCAGGGTGGGGCTGGCCGGGTGTGTGGCTCAGAGTTGTACACAAACAGGGGAGAAGCAGGTCTGGGGAAAAGAAGAGGTGAGCGCAGGCAAAGTCCAGGCATGAGACGGGTAGATGTGAAAGGCAGCAGCATTAACTATGGAATGGCTTAGATCGTGGCCCCGATAGTGCAAGGTGAAAGCTGAGTCACTTCAGGAAGGCAAACAAAAGCTCAGACAGAAACCAGGCTGAAAGAACAGGGTGGTGGTTGCTGACAGTTGTCCTGTGGGCAACTTCTCCCCTTTTCCAAAGGAGCAAAATGCTTTCCTGGGCCACAGGAATGGGGTAGCCGCAGCGTGTTCTCCTTTCCTTGCAGAGAACCTTTGGGCGGAGGCGAGTGCAGAAGCGTGGTGGCTCCTTCAAGGACCGTGAGTGCTGCCTTCCTTCTTCCTGAGCTCCACGTTCCCCTCTGCCTTGCAGTTTGGTGTTTCCCAGCAAAACAAATCCCTGGAATCCCTTTGCCACATGTGCTGCTGCTGCTCATCCCTGGCCTGAGGCCATTCCTTCTGCCTCCCTTTCTCCCCATCCCCCAGCAAACAGCAGGAGCGCTCCCAGCTTTGCTCGCTCTAGGCAAACATAGAAGAGCTGCTTCTGGGAAGCTGCTGGGAGTGGGAGCGTATTTCTTGCTGTGCAAAGTCCAGCCTTGGTGGGGAGGTGCCAGCTTGCCGAGGAGCATGGCAGGGCTGGTGGGGTGAGGTGGTGGTGGGGAGGGAAGCGTGAGCCACAGCTGGGAGAGGCTTTGCTGAGCTCCTGTCTTTGGCAGAGCCCCGGCTCTACCAGGAAATCCGTGAGAGAGGGCTGAACTCCATCAGCCACGAGTCAGATGACGACCTGCTGGAGGATTCCATTCCTGAAGAGCCGTCCTCTCTGGATTCCTCTATCGTGGTGCGGAGCTATCGCCCGGGACAGGTGACCTGGAGCCAGCTCCCAGAGGTAGGGGCAGCAGCCGCACTTGTGTGTGCTTGAGAAGCTCTCTGAGCTGCCAATCAATCGATTAGCCCCTGCTAATCCTGGCTCCTGCCCACAGGTGCTGGACGCGGGCATCCTGCAGAAGATATCCCCTGAGGAGCGCAAACGGCAAGAGGTGAGGAGCCTGAGGGGTGCCTGGGAGCACAGAGTCATCGCAGGAGGTTTGTGGGGCTGCAGCTTCCAGCAGTGCTGGGAGGACTTGCCTGCATCTCTGGGTGGGAAGATGGATGCTGCTGGGAAGTAGCCACTGAAGGGGAAAACGTCTTGGTACTGCGGCTTATTAATGAATGAAAGACCTAAAACTTGCTAAAGGACTTGCTGTAGGCCAGGAAATTCATGAGATGATGCAGGGGCTGCTGTGCTGATGGAGCAAAGCCATTTCCAGTGGCTTTGTGCCAATCCAACATAAATAAGATCTAGTACATTTTAATTCAAGGCCTTGTTCAGTCAGTGATAATCCAGTTCATATGGTTATATTGTCACCGCCTGTCTTTTTCAGGCCATGTTTGAGATCATCACTTCCGAGTACTCCTACCTGCACAGCCTGAGCATCCTGGTGTGCCACTTCATGAGGTCGGAGGAGCTGAAGGAGACCATGACCCAGACGGAGCACCACCACCTCTTCTCCAACATCAGCGACATCCTGACCGTCAGCACCAGGCAAGTGGGGCTGGGACCAGGAGGAGGGACTCTGGAGCTGTGGCTCAGCACCCTGGCACCGGCACAGCCGAAAGCAGGAGGTGGCAAGGCAGGGGCCTGGGGCAGCCAAGCAGCTGCTTTTTCTAGTGGGTTGGGGATTGCCTGGTGAGGAAACTGTCTGTAAAGAGCCAGTGTGAGCGTGGCCTTTGATTCCTGTGTGGGGAGCAAAGGCCTCGGGAGCCGTGTCCGTGTGGGAAAGCAGCGAGAGGAGAGTGCAGGCAGGGCTGAGGCAGCCTGGGAACTGCTGCGGGGGTGTTGAGGGCTTGTGGCTTCCCACAGCCAGGCAGAAACCGCCCCAGTGGGGCAGGAAGGAATCTTGCGGAAGCGGAGGAGGGATATTGAGTGGGAACGGAGGGAGGCTGGGGACCTCTGCAGCGGAGGCGTGGGTCTCTGAACTGTGTGGAGCTGACCTTACGGAGAAGGGGTCCAGGGCCTTTTCTCCTCTGGGATAGGTGGGGGAAAGGTGGAGTAGGAACGTTATTAAACATTTGGTTGTTTTTTTTTTCCTCTCCTTAGATTCTTTGAAGACCTAGAGAAGCGCCACCAGGAGAACATCCTAATTCCTGACATCAGTGACATCGTGGAGGAACACGCCTCCCACCACTTCAGCCCCTACGTCAGCTACTGCTCCAACGAAGTCTACCAGCAGAGGACTCTCCAGAAGCTGCTGTGAGTACTGCTGGGAGCTCAGGCTTGCGAAGGAATTGGTGTGTCCTTTTCCCTAAGCAAGTTTCTCTCTGTTCTGAGCAGAGTTCACCTCCTAGATTTCACTGTGTCTGTGCTGGGTGATGTGTGTTTTTCTGCCCGAAGGGTGAAGGATGGGGAGCAGTGGGGGTAGCGCTTCCCGTGCTGCAGTCAGAAGGGTCTTGCCAAGGCTGTTAACACACGTGGATGCACTAAGGACGTGTATGGACGCTGTTCATCTCTAGGTCATAGTGGTACAGGTCAAGGTCGTGCCTGCTGTTGGCTTTACCCACCTTTTGGTGGACTGAGCATCTCTAGGTGTTTTTTTCCATCACATCAGCCCCTCTCTTGCCCCGGCATGTGTGCTTGGAGCTGAGCAGGCAGCCACGGGGCACAGCGACAGATCCTTCGCTGCCCTACGTGTCTCGTGCATGGAAAGCTGCTGGGAAATCTTGAACTGCAGAAGAGAGTTAATGGAGTTCTCTTGTCCTGTTCCAGAACAACAAACCCCTTATTTAAAGAGACCTTGAAACAAATTGAAAGGAAACCAGAATGTGGAGGCCTGCCAATGATCTCATTTCTCATTCTCCCTATGCAGAGAGTAACACGGCTTCCTCTGCTGTTGGATGTAAGTAAGTCAAGGCACGGGGAGATGAGGTCTTGAGGGACTTGGTTTAGTGTTTGATAGGAATGGTTGGACTTGATGATCCGATGGGTCTCTTCCAACCTGGTTGTTCTATGATTCTATGATTCTAAGTCAAATAGTGGCATCACTTGGAACTTCCCAAGAGGTGTCTGTGTTAGACCCTTCTCTGGTTTGCTCAGCTCAGCCTTCTGCTTGGCCTCCATCCCTCTGGAGCTGAGGCTGAGATGCCTGAACCTGCATCCAGGGTTTTGATCCAGAGCAATTTGCTTCTTGTGGGTGTCAGATGTTCAGTTTAAAGCTTTATAGATAACTCTTTGCATCCTAGTGCCGTCCACCTGAGGGACTCGAGGTTCTTCTGTGCCCCAGGCTGAGCCTGGATGCCCAGGGAGGGGTGGCACGAGTGTCCTGTTTAATTCACGGTCAGGTGGCCTAGGAAGGGAGAGCAGCTCTTGCACAAGCTGCATTGAAGCATCTCCCAAGCTCTGCCAGAGGAGATTTAGGCTGGAGATTAGGAGGAAGCTTTTCACACAAAGGGTCATTGGGCATTGGAATAGGCTGCCCAGGGAGGGGGTTGAGTCACCTTCCCTGGAGGGGTTTAAGGGATGGGTGGATGAGGTCTTGAGGGACTTGGTTTAGTGTTCGATAGGAATGGTTGGACTCGATGATCTGACGGGTCTCTTCCAACCTGGTTGTTCTATGATTCTATGAAAATCCAAGACTTCTGGAACTTCTGTACTCAGGTGCCCTACACAGCAAAAGTGCTGCATGTGGGATTTCTAGGAACAGCTCTTGGTCTGTAAGGAGCTATGGGCTGCCTGCTGCGTGGGGTGACAGGGATGCTCAGGCCACATCTGATGTGGAAGCCCCAGCAGAGACCAGTTTCACAGCTGTAAACCTTGCTTTGAAAGCAGTCCTGCCGCCAGGCTGACTGTGGGGAAGGGCTCAGGCGTGAGTTAGGTCCTGGAATCCCAGGGCGGCGGTTGATGTGCACTTCTCTGTCTTGCAATGTCACTGAAGTATATTGTCTTGAAATTCTAGACTGTCTGTCAAAAAACAAAAGCAGGCACTGCAGCGTACGGAGCTGCCACCAGAGCTCTGAAAGCCATCAGCAAGGTGAGGCCCGGCTGCCACCCTTAGTCCTTCCAGCGCTGTCACTACCACCCGAACCTCTCAGTTCTCCTCCCTACATGGGTTCACTTGAGATTTCTCTGCTCCAAGTTAGCTGTTGGATTCACACATCTTCTCCCTTGCTCACCTTTTTAACCTGATCTTGGTACTTTTTTGTATTTCTTGTCATCTTTTCCTTCCTCTTGGGGCCATATTTTGTTCTTCCCTTCATTCCTGTTGTCTCCAGGGGTGCTCTCCTTTCTCAGAATCTCTCTTGAGGCGACAGCAAGATCTCACACTTATCTTGCCTCAGTTTTTGGAGATGTAGGTCAAGAGCAAAGGGTAGGGGAGTACAGGAACTTGGCTAGTGGTCATTCCCTCAAGCCAATATGCCATGGAGATTATGGCCACCAGAGCAGTGGTAGCAGCTCTTCCTTTTGTCGCTCTGGCTCTTGGCAACGTGCTCCTGCTGCTCATCCAGAGGGAGAACAAAATGCGTCGCTGACCAGGTTGTGCTGGACGCAGAGAGCAGTGTGAGGGGCCAGAGTGCCATGTGGTGTTGCTTCATCTGGAAGTCCTTCCCTCCGACTGATCAATCATTCTCCTCCTGTCTTAACCTGCTCTCTTCACATGATTAATTCTGCCTCTTTGTGAAGTTCAGTTTTGGTGCGGGTTTCACTTTGGTCTCTCTCCAGGCAGAGGAAACACGCTGGCTCTCTCCTGGAGATCTTCCTGGCAGAACCTCCAACTACCTTTCCCCAAATCTGACTCGAAACCTGTGCTGGGATTTGACCATTTCTGCTCTTCGGAGCAGCCACCTGACCCTTTGCCAGCAGAACATGTGCCTTTCAGAGGACAGACGGGCTCAGCCTTTTGCCATTCGCTGCTCAACTTGTTTTTCTTCTTTTCCTAGCTGGTCAAGAACTGCAACGAGGGAGCCCGTGCCATGGAGAGGACAGAGCAGATGTACACCCTGCAGCAACAGCTGGGATTTGGAAAGAAGAAGGTGAGGAGGGGAAATCTTCTGGGCTGTGCCTCACCCATCCCAGGGGTGTCCAGGCTGTCCCGGGGATCCTTGATCTGCTGCAGCATCACAACTTCATGCCCAGAGTGAATATTGTTTTTGTGGTTGTTGTGACTTAAATACAAGACTCTGGGTGGGGTGAACAGACAGCCCCAGGGTCCCCACTGCGAGGTCAGATGCAGTCCCTTGATGTGATTTTCCCTGCTGGTTGTGACACAAGTGGCACGTGAGCCTTCCCCTTGCTCTGTTTCAGCCTTTCCCGCTGATCTCTGCTTCCCGCTGGCTGCTGAAGAGGGGGGAGCTGTACCTGCTGCTGTCGGAGGAGGCCGGCATCTTCCGCCGAGGGGCCGGCAGGCTCTGCTACCTCTTCTTGTTCAATGATGTCCTGATCATAACCAAGAAGAAGAGGTAAGACTGAGAACAGAATCACAGAACAACCAGGTTGGAAGGGACCCATCGGATCTTCTAGTCCAACCATTCATATCTAACACTAAAACAACCCCTTTCTTAGAAAAGAACAAGGGGAGGGATAAAAAAAAAAAAAACCCTCAGTTTCACAGTGCATGAAATTCTCTGGATTGCCCCCTTTATTTGTGGGTGGGTGGCAGGTCTGCTGTGTCCCAACCAGCTTGGTCACCTTGGAGATTCCTAGTAAATGTCCCTCAGAAGGCCACGGGGAGGCATCTCGGTCCCTGTCGGCAGTATCGCGGTGCCAACCCCATCTTTGCTGCAGTGAGGAGAGCTACACGGTCATGAACTATGCCATGCTGGACCACATCACAGTGGAGAAGATCGAGAACACGGACCCACCGTCCCCTCCTCCCAGCAAGAGCGGCAGCAGCAGTGTGACCCGTGGTGCGGCCGGAGGGCACCTGCTCCGGGTGGTGATGGAGAAGGACAGCGAGGGCCGGCGGGAGGAGATCGTGCTGTCGGCAGAGACGCTGTGAGTGGCCCAGGGGGAGGGGTTGCAGAGCACATGTTCTTGGTTGTGGGAGAACTTGGTGCTCTGGAAATCCCTGAGGCTTCTTTGGAGCACCTTTCCCTCCCTGTTCCTCTTTGCAGGAGGAACCTCTCTCTCCCTCCTCCACTCTCCCTCCTCCTCCTCCACTCTCCCTCCTCCTCCTCTCTCCCTCCTCCTCCCATTTCCCATATCTCTTCCACTCTCCAAATTAAGCCAAGGGTTCATTTCTTCACTAATACTTCACTGTTGGTGATGAATTTTCATACTGGATGCTTAGATCGAGCGCGGGTGCTATCCCTAAGGCTTTGTGCCGTGCTCTTTCCCTCGGCAGGAGTGCCCGTGCGCGCTGGATCGCTGCGCTGATGCACCGAGGGAAGGAAAAGCCTGATCCCACTCCTAAAGGAGGTACCGCTTCCCCTGTCCTTCCCTGCTTCTGATGGAGAAAGGGCCAAGGAGGTGTGTTGAGGGAGAAAACTTGGAGTATCACGCCCTGCTCCTTAGGAGCTCCCTCCCAGTAAGTTATTGGTACCAATAAATGTTAAATACTCTTCCTAGGAGGCACAGCAGCATTCCAGGAATGCCTCCCCCTGAGCAGCAGGGCTGTAGCTGCTCCTGACTGTCCCTGCTGTCCCCTGCAGATCTGAGCCAAGTGGAGATTACCCACGCGTACCTGGCGAAGGAGGCGGACGAGCTCTCCCTGCAGCAGGCTGATGTCGTCCTGGTGCTGGGGGGAGAGGACGGTGAGTGTCGGTGCCGGGGAAGAGCTTCAGGGAGCCTGGAGAACGCCCCTGGCCCCTTCCTCACGGCGTCTCCGGCTCTGTTCTCCTCCCAGGCTGGTGCTGGGGGGAGCGGCTGAGGGACGGGGAGCGCGGCTGGTTCCCCCAGACCTGTGCTCGGCCCATCACCAGCCGCACGGCCGTGGAGGGCAACGTGCGCCGGATGGAGCGGCTGCGGATAGAGACCGACGTGTAGGACACAGAGACCGACGTGTAGGCTCACGGCCACAGAGATGCTGCCGTCAAGACTTATTTCAGGGCTCATCAAACCCCTACTGGCTGAGCCCAGTGTGAGATGGGTGAGGGAGGTGCTCCTGCCTTGGATCTGGAGTCTGGAGCAGGCCCAGGAGGCACAGCCTGGTGCTCAGCACTGGCCTTTGGAGCAGCTCCTTAATGGGAGACTCATGCCAAGGTGCATGAAAACTCATTTATTATGTTCCCTCAGCCCAGGTTAAGGAAGAAGAAGAAAGAAAGGAGAAAAAAAAAAAAAAGGCAAAAAACAATTTAAATTCCCAGTTTGTATAGATTAAAATCAATTCTGCTGGGAAAAGCCAAGTTGTTTATTGGGGGTTTTTTAATCTGTTTATTCTGTTCCCTTAAGCTGCGGTTAAGTTAGATTGGGGAGGGGGGTGTAAATAAAAATAAATAAATAAGTAAATTTATTTAAATAATAAAAAAGATAAAATAAATTTTTCACAGTAAAGTTGTTTATTTTTTTTAAGCTGTGGTTAAGTTTGACAGGGGGGGAAAAAACAGCAGGTGAACTGGGGCTGGAACTGGAGCAGGAGTGGGGCTGGGAATGGAGAGAAACTGGGCTGGGAAGCAGGGCATGGAACAGGGGGAAACAGGGAAAAACGGAGCAGGGAACCGCGTTGGGGACGTTGTGGCAGCTGATTAAAACGCTGCGCATTTCAAGGGTGACCGACAGAGACCATAAAACCAAACTCAGTGACGCTTTCTGTTTATTTAACGGTGGAAGAAGTAAAACTTTTTCATCAGTGCTAAATTAGAGGAGATGGGATCCAAAAAGAGTGGCACTAGCAGCATGGAATGAGGGGAAAAAAAAAATCATGAAAGATAAAGTACAGGTAGAGAGTTGCTGTAGTTGCTGTCAGGAAGATGCTCAGATGTGAGGATCACTTGAAGCAGCTGCCAGGAGCTCAGCGCAAGGTTTCAGGCCCTTTGGATCCATTTCTCCTGATGCTTAAGGCCAGGTTGTGGTTTTGTGCTATCCCAGAGCAGAGCCCAGGAAAGAGATACCTGTGCAAAGGTCACTTAAAAGCAAATGGAACAATCCATACGACTGTCTGGAGAGTTGGTAGCAAGACCAGCAGGGTCTATCTGGACCCTCCTCCTCCTCCCTGGTTACCAATCACACAATTTTAATTACGCGATTTTGGTCCTTCGCTACGGACTTATATTAACATCATTTCTTCACAAGAATGGTACGTAATGCAAAAAAAAAAAATACTGTTAAGGAAGAAATAATAAAAATAAGAAAAGAATTAGCAAAAATATTACAAGTTATATACAGATTAAAATAAATCCCCTCAGGAGTGGGGCATGGGCTGTTCGCTGCTCCTGCAGGGACCAGCTGAGGCTTTGCTGTGGCTCTGCTCTTCCTCCTACCTCCATCCCAGCAACTGGTTTCAACTGGGATGGGGACGTAACGCAGGAGTCAGAGCTGGTGAGAACACTTCAACAGGGATTTGCATTTACCAGACCACGCCAGAGCTTCGTGTCTGTCCATACAGATGATTATGCCTAATTTAGGCTTGTTTTCTGGTGAGCAAACACCATGTGCAGCCCCCAGGGGCTGAAATGCTCCCTGCAAAGCTCATCAGGAGCTGCCAGCCCAACGCCTGCTGCTGGGAATGCAAACTGGGGGCACCACAGCCAGGAGAGGGTCAGGTTGCAGGCACAGGCTCTGCAGAGGGGGTGCCCAATGCCTTTTCCCCACAGTGAATCACGATTTACAGTTCGAGACCAATGCAAATTCAAATTACAAATAAAAATTCAAGTGAGGTGGTGCTTCTCCCGGAGCCACAATCCCAGGCGAGGCTCGGACAGGGCTGGGGTGCAGCTTCCCATAAATATTGTCACATAAATATGTGGAGGGGGTTGACCATGAGCTCCCAAGAGCTGTTCAAGTCCGCTGACCAGAAGTAAACACTTCTGAACCATTTTTTGGTCCTCCTGGTGCCTGCCTGAGGCTGGTGCTGGTGCCCCAAGGCCACCCTGTGCCGCCGCGGTGATCCGGTTACTCTCGGTGCTTCAGCCTCACTCAGACAAGTCCAAAAGCGGCAGCTTAGTCTGTCACAAATTGATAACCGCTCACGTGGCTTGCAAACAAGATCGTTAAATCTGTCCTTGGCTTTTTCAGGCGGCTGCTCGGTCGCACGGAGGTTGCGCTGCTGGTGGCTGCAGGACCTAGAGCTCTCCCGGCCGGAGCAGAGGGGACCCGGTGGGTGCCGGGAGCTGCACAGCTGGAAGGGAAACCAAGAGAGATCAGTCCTTGTGAGCCACAGCATCCCCTGCGGCAGCTGCTTTTGCGTTAGGATCCCCCCCATCACGTGCCCCCCGGGGTACTCGCTGTGGCACGGTGACTATACGTTACCTTCCCGGCAGGTGGGCCCCAGGTAGCCGTTGAGGCAGCGGCACTGGCCGTTGCGGGCGTTGCAGTAGGCGCTGTGGGGGGCACACTGGCAGGCCAGGCTGCAGTCCGGGCCGTACTCGCTGGGCCGGCAGTCTGGGGAGGGGAGAGAGGCGCTTGGGCTGCTGCTGTGGCTGAGCAGGGGGCTTAGCCCTTTCCTGCTGCACCACAGGCAGAGCTGGCAGTGGAGGCTGAGGGCCAGACAAGGCAGAGAGCTTTTTGCCTCGCCCAGCCTCCTCGTCTGTTCTCGATACAGGAGATCAGAGCATCCCCAAAACATGATGGGCCTTCCGCATTTCAGCCTCAGCCTTTTGACTCTGCTGAGCTGAACACACAGGCACTGGAGGCTGGGGGTGCGTTTGCACTCAGAGCAGAGGCTGCAGCAGTGACTCCCACTGTGCAGGGCCCTCTTGCTCTTTGTGGGGGAGACACAAAGGAAGAAACCCTCTTCCATGAGAATTCAGCTGTAACAATAGAGATTTTGCACCCAATTTCAGATTCTATGAATATGGTTGGACTCGATGATCCGATGGGTCTCTTCTAACCTGGTTGTTCTATGATTCTAACTCTAGTGCCCCTCGTGCACTGGCCCCTTTCTCACCTGAGCCGCACTTGGGGCCGGTTTTCCCTGGGGGGCAGAGGCAGCGCCCCGTGGTTGGGTCACAGGGCACGTTGGTGCCGCAGTCGCAGAGCTGTTGGCATCCTTTGCCGTAGGTCCCCTCCTGGCAGCCTGTTTTGAGAGGCGAGATACAGCACAGGCACTACATGACCGTGTCCTGGGATTGTGTTTGTGTCTGGGGATGCTAGAGGGGAGTGGGGTACCTGTCTGACAGCGCTCGCCACGAAGCCCAGGGGGACACCGACAGAGACCTGTGGCCGGGTCACAGCCTGCTCCGTGCTCGCAGTGGCAGCGCTCCTGGCAGCCAGCTCCATAGAAACCTGGAGGACAACCTGGGATGGAGCCGGGGGAGAGTGCATTAAAGCCCAGATGGGTTGGACACAGGTCTGGCTGCAGACAGGCTCTGCAGCAAAGCCTCTGTCAGCCCAGCAGAGAGAAGCAGAGAGCCTCTCTCTCTCTCTCTCTCTCTCTACCCAGGGCCTGTTCTCAGAGCAGAGGAGCAGCATCCTGCAGCCTGCCTGGCACAGCACAGCCTTTCAGCTCCAAAGTGCTGGATGAGGTCTTGAGGGACTTGGTTTAGTGTTAGATAGGAATGGTTGGACTAGAAGATCCAAGGGGTCCCTTCCAACCTGGTTGTTCTGTGATGCAGCCACTGCCTTGGAATGACACCTCTGTGTCACAGAATGGTTTAGGCTGCAAGGAACCTTTAAGATCATGCAGTTCCAATTCATGCAGAGAACAGGATCTACAACTACCTGAAAGGAGGTTGTGGAGAGGAGGGAACTGGGCTCTTCTCCCAAGGGACAGGGGACAGGACAAGAGGGAATGGCCTCAAGCTCCACCAGGGGAGATTTAGGCTGGAGATTAGGAGGAAGTTTTTCACACAGAGGGTCATTGGGCAGTGTCAGAGGCTGCCCAGGGAGGGGGTTGAGTCACCTTCCCTGGAGGTGTTTAAGGGACGGGTGGATGAGGTGCTGAGGGACTTGGTTTAGTGTTTGATAGGAATGGTTGGACTCGATGATCTGAAGGGTCTCTTCCAACCTGGTTATTCTATGATCCTATGACCTTCTCTGCGTTTATCTGCAGCCTGGGAAGGGTTCACTAGAGCCCCAAAAAAGGAAGGAGGAGCCCAGCAGTGCACACAGCCATGCACAGGACCTTTGTCCTACGGTCCTGCTCAAAGAGTGAGCTTTAGGAAGCTGCCCCCTTGCAAAGCCCGAGGTCTCCGCAGTGCCACAACTCACTGTGTTCACACAGGGGCCCGTAGTGCCCCGCGGAGCAGCGGCAGGCGCCCGTCACCGGCTCACAGGTGGAATTGTGCAGGCAGGCACAGCGGAGCTGGCAGTTGGCCCCGTACGTTCCTGGTGGGCATCCTGCAGGGAAGAGACGGTGGTGGAGATGCTCAGCAGCTGGAGAGACGGCCCCTATCCTGCTCTCTCTAAGAGCTGGGATGTGGCAGGGCAACAGAAACTGGACCCAGTATGAAGCAAAACTGAGCGAGCTCCACAGTTCCTGGGCCAGTGCGGGACAACACGTCCAGGCCAGACTTACCTAATTCGCAGGATTTCCCCATCCACCCTAGTGCACAGGCACAGGAGCCGTCAGTGGGATCGCACAGTCCCCTGTTGCGGCAGGAGCAGGTCTGCTGGCAACCCATCCCGTACCGGCCCTTCTCGCAGCCTGAGAGACAAGAGGAGGTGGCAGCAGGAGTACAGAAGGTGGAGCTGGGGCAGGGAAATGGGTTCCCATTCAGGACCTTCTCCAACCCCACTGCCTGCAATGTCCCCATGCAGGTTCCGGCAGGTGATCTTTACCTTGCTCACAGTTGGGACCGACTCTTCCCGGTGGGCAAACGCAGTCTCCGGTGACGTGGTGACAGGTAGCGCCATCCCCGCAGGAGCACAGCCCCGCACAGTCCTTGCCGTAGCGACCAGAGGGACATTCTGGGGGGAGGAGAACCCGGAGCTGCCTTGGTCTGGCCAAAGCACAGCTCAGCGTGTTGGCAGGACAGGGAGGAAAAAGGCTTCACAATGGCTCAGAGCAAAGCAAACGGGGCACAAGGGGAGGCTGGAGGAGGCCGCAGCCCCGTTCCCAGCACACAGGATGCCTGGCAGGTCAGGATCAGAGCTTTTAGGTTTCCTTCTGAGGAGCATTTTTAGCAGAGAGCCAGCAGTACCGCAATGGCGCGATGCAGAGGCTGCTGTGGCAAGAGTTCCAGAGCTGAGAAATCAGTTTGGCACAAGACAAATGGAGCAAGAGATGAGTTCTGTGGTTCAGACAGACAGCAAAGGAGATCGGCTGCACCCCCCCCCCCCAGTCAGGTTGGCATCACGGACACTCACATCAGGGCATTGCAGGTAGGGCAGGTTGCAGAGAGAGAGAAGGAGCTCGTCAGGAGTCAGGCACTGGCTGAGTGCAGGATTTGCACCCATCACGGATGCCCTGGGGCACTCACCGACACTGCAGTCGGCGCCGATGTAGCCGGGAGGGCAGTGACACATCCCTGTGGTAATGTCACACTGGCCTCCGTTCTTGCACTTGCAGGGCCTTTCGCAGTTGTGGCCGTACCACCCCGGGGAACAGGCTGCAGGGGGAAAAACAACGGTCTCAAGCCCAGAAAGAGGAGAACAAGGTCCAGCCACTCCAAAAAAAGCCACCATGTGGATTCAGACAGGGCTTCCAACCCAGAGGAAGCTCTGCTGGGAGTGGGTTGGTGCCAGGCTGGCACAGTCAGGGGGTAGCTGATCGGCTTTGTAGCACAGAGCAGCTCCAAAACCCACAGGGCGTGCGAGTCACATAGACTCACAGAATCATAGAACAACCAGGTTGGAAGAGACCCATCGGATCATCGAGTCCAACCATTCCTATCAAACACTAAACCATGTCCCTCAGGGCCTCATCTACCTGTCCCTTAAACACCTCCAGGGAAGGGGAATGAACCACCTCCCCGGGCAGCCTATTCCAATGCCCAATGACCCTTTCTGTGTTAAAAACTTCCTCCTAATCTCCAGCCTAAATCTCCCCTGGTGGAGCTTGAGGCCATTCCCTCTTGTCCTGTCCCCTGTCCCTTGGGAGAAGAGCCCAGCTCCCTCCTCTCCACAACCTCCCTTCAGGTAGTTGTAGAGAGTAAGGAGGTCTCCTCTCAGCCTCCTCTTCTCCAGGAGAAACCCCCCCAGCTCTCTCAGCCGCTCCTCATCAGGCCTGTTCTCCAGCCCCTTCACCAGCTTCGTTGCTCTTCTCTGGACTCTCTCCTGAGCCTCAACATCCTTCTTGTGCTGAGGGGCCCACAACTCAACACAGGATTCGACGAGTGGCCTCCCCAGTGCTGAGTCCAGAGGGAGAATCACCTCCCTGGCCCTGCTGGTCACACCATTTCTGACCCAAGCCAGGATGCCCTTGGCCTTCTTGGCCCCCTGGGTACACTGCTGCCTCATGGTCAGTCGCTGTCGACCAACCCCCCCAGGTCCCTCTCCTCCTGGCAGTTTTCCAGCCAGGCTTCTCCCAGTCTGCAGCCGCTGGTGCAGCCTTGGGCAGCAACGTGCAAAGGTCTGTGAGGCAGAAGAGGACACGAGTGTGGACTCACGCAGCTGGCAGGCAGGACCGTGGGAGCCGGGGGCGCAGAGGCAGGTGCCGGTGACCGGGTGGCACTCCTGGCTGGCTCCGGCGCACTGGCAGATCTGAGCGCAGCCCTCACCGAAGGTCCCTGGCAGGCAAGCTGCCAGGAAAGAGAGAGAGAGAGAGAGAGAACACCAAGGTGACTCAGATTTGCTTAGCAGAACCTATCCAGCCCCTCTGCGCAAGACTTCCCCCCACTTTTTTTTTTTTGGCTAGGATTTAAGAAGCTTTTTTATGCCAATGGAGGTTTTCTACCACCCAAAAAGCAAAGGGACCTGGTTCCCAGCACCCAAGTTGTTCGCTGATTCCAGGAAAGACTCTGATTGAAGAGAAAACTGAGTACTTGAAGGTGTTAGATGCCTTTTGCAATGCCAGCCCTGCCTCCCTTCACATTCCCATAGTTTCTTTCCCTCCCGACACGCAAGCACCGCAAATCCACCCTTGTCCCCTGGGTAAAGACTGTGCTCACATGCCTGTGTCGCTGCCAGACTTGCTCAGACCCACAGGAGCTCCTTTTAATATTGATTTATTGCTAATCCTCTGGATAAATATATCTAGCTCTGATTTCCCACTTGGCTCCCTGTGCTTTGCTGCCATTTTGCAGGCAAACACCCAAAACTGTGAGTTGCTCCTGGCATGTGATGCCATCAGGGTTTTCTCTTCTTTTTTTTTTTTAATTTTGTTTCTTTCCCCTCCGTTTTTTTTTGTCGTAACCGCTTGAACCGTCGTGTTCCCAGAGCCTGATCCCTCCCTTCCCCGTACGTTTTTCACACGCGGAGCCCGTGAAGCCTGGAGGGCAGCCGCAGCGGCCGCTGATGTGATCGCAGGGCACTCCCCGGGGACAGGCGCAGCGGCCGGCACAGTTCTTCCCAAAGGAACCTGGCAGGCAGGCTGCGGGAAAACAAGCAAAGAGACATAGAATCAGAGAACAACCAGGTTGGAAGGGACCCAGCGGATCTTCTAGTCCAACCATTCCTATCAAACACTAAACCAAGTCCCTCAGCACCTCATCCACCCGTCCCTTAAACACCTCCAGGGAAGGGGAATCAACCACCTCCCTGGGCAGCCTATTCCAATGCCCAACGACCCTTTCTGGGAAAAACCTCTTCCTAATCTCCAGCCTAAATCTCCCCTGGTGGAGCTTGAGGCCATTCCCTCTTGTCTTGTCCCCTGTCCCTTGGGAGAAGAGCCCAGCTCCCTCCTCTCCACAACCTCCTTTCAGGTAGTTGTAGAGAGTAATGAGGTCTCCTCTCAGCCTCCTCTTCTCCAGGATAAACCCCCCCAGCTCTCTCAGCCGCTCCTCATAGGTTCTTTTCTCCAGCCCCTTCACATAAGCCTCCTGACTGGCTTTCAAGTCCTTGTTAATGCCTGAAAGGCTTTAGAGGCCCAGGCCAGCGCCTGCCCTCTCGCCCGGCTGCCGCACGCGGTGCTGAGCCAGAGCCTTGGTGCAGCAGCTGGCTAGACAGCAGTTTTTACAGGAATCCCACGCAGGACAAGCTGTCAGCTCCTCAAAACGTTGGCCACAGTTTGTGACTTGTATTAAAAATCAAGTTTCTTTCCTTCCCAGGCTTTGGCAGGAGCCTCGATTCTCCCTGAGCCAAGAACATAGCCAGCGGTGCCTGGATGAGGTGCTGGCTCACCTTTCTCGCAGCGCCGGCCCCTCCAGCCGCGGGGGCAGTCGCACATGCCAGTGACGTGATGGCACGAGGTGTTGTCCCCACAGTCGCAGAGCTCTTCACAGCGCACCCCGAACCGGCCCTCTGGGCAAGCTTCAGACAGGCAAACATGGGAGAAATGACAAGTTACACAGGAAAGGCAACGTGGAACTTTATAGAATCGTAGAATGGTTTGGGTTGGAAGTGACGTCAAAGCCCATCCAGTTCCACTCGTGGGAGGGACACCTCCCACTGGATCAGGGGCTCCCAGCCCCATCCAACCTGCCCTTGAGCCCCTCCAGGGATGGGGTAGCCCCCATTGTTCTGGGTGAGCACCCCTTGTCCCCCACTTACGGTGCTCCCAAACATGGGAGAGATGACAAGTTACACAGGAAAGGCGACATGGAACTTTATAGAATCGTAGAATGGTTTGGGTTGGAAATGACCTCCAAGCCCATCCAGTTCCACCCGTGGGAGGGACACTTCCCACTGGATCAGGGGCTCCCAGCCCCATCCAACCTGCCCTTGAACCCCTCCAGGGATGGGGCAGCCCCACTGCTCTGGGCAAGCATCCCCTGTGCCCCACTTACGGTGCTCGCACTTGTCTCCGGTCCAGCCCGGTTGGCAGACGCAGTGGCCCTGCTGGCGGTCACAGAGCCCCCCGTGCTGGCACTCACAGCGCTGCCGGCAGTCAGCCCCGTGCTGGCCCTGCGCACACTCTGCGAGGAGGCACAATCAGAATCCCAAAATGCTTGGAAAGACCCTCTGGAGCTCATCCCGTCCAATCCTCCAGCTAAAGCAGGGTCCCCTCCTGCAGCTGCCCAGGATTCGCATCCAGACAGGATTGGGTTTCTCCCAAGAAGGAGACTCTGCACCTCCCTTCCTTTCACCTTCCCTGGAGGGGTTTAAGGGACGGGTGGAGGAGGTGCTGAGGGACATGGGTTAGTGTTTGATAGGAATGGTTGGACTCAATGATCCAGCGGGTCTATTCCAATCTGGTTGTTCTATGATTCTGTGACTCCCTTGGCAGGTAGTTCCAGGGCTCCATCACTAGCACAGGGAAGACTTCCCTCTTGTTCAGGTGGAACTTCCCATGCTCCAGTTTGTGCCCAGTGCCCCTGTCCTGTCACTGGGCACCACTGCGCAGAGACCATTCCTCTCCTGCCTCCATCCTCTGGATATCATAGAATCATAGAACAACCAGGTTGGAAGAGACCCATCGGATCATCGAGTCCAACCATTCCTATCAAACACTAAACCATGTCCCTCAGGGCCTCATCCAACCGTCCCTTAAACACCTCCAGGGAAGGTCAATCAACCCCCTCCCTGGGCAGCCTATTCCAATGCCCAATGACCCTTTCTGTGAAGGACTTCCTCCTAACCTCCAGCCTAAATCTCCCCTGGTGGAGCTTGAGGCCATTCCCTCTTGTCCTGTCCCCTGTCCCTTGGGAGAAGAGCCCAGCTCCCTCCTCTCCACAACCTCCTTTCAGGTAGTTGTAAAGAGCAATGAGGTCTCCTCTCCTCCTCAAATGACTCTGGAATTTGTTGGGTAGCCACAAGGTGCATGGTGTGAGCTCCTGAGAGGGTGATAGGGATCCCTTCAGGGTTGATATGGATCAAATGTGTGGGGCAGGACCCCAAACCCTCGCTCGTGGTCACGCAGCCCTAGTGCCGTGCACACCACTCTGGCCTTCAACGGGAACCGTTACTCACCCAGCTCGCAGGCCAACCCCGTCCAGCCCGCGGGGCAAGCACAGAGCCCTGTGACAGGGTCACACGTGCCACCGTTTTGGCAGAGGCAGCGCTGGCGGCAGCTCCTCCCGTAGAAACCCACTGGGCACACTGGGAAAACCAGGCAAAATGTCCCAGTCAGAACCCAACTCCGAAGGCAAACGGCGCTGGCAGTTTGCTGAAGCGAGAGCTGGGTGCTGGGGACTAACCAAACCATGAGTGCTTGCAGGGAGAGGAGCTAGCAACACCCTGAAGCTTTGTAGCTGCGCACGTAAGGACATTTACTATTTTAACCTGCTCAGGTAAGAGGCAGTGATGACACAAGGCACTGGCTGCCCCATTTCTTTAGAGCTTTTGTGGCTCTGGTGGTGGCAAATGCACCGAAGAGGAAAGGTTGGGTGAGTTCAGCAGCCAGGGGAGGCGCTCGGTGGTGCCTTCGGTCCTGAGCTGCAGAACATCTTCCTCTCCTAGACCCAAGTAGCGCTTGGCAGAGATAAAAAAAAGCCATTTAACCACAGGAATAGCTGTTTTTTCACACCCAGTTACACTGAGCTGTGCCTAAAGGCATCGCTGACTCGGTGTGGGGATGCTCCGAGCTGTGGATGATGAAGCTGTTGCTCTGGTTGCTGCTGTGGCACCGCAAGTCCCTGAAGTTTCTGGGGCTCCTGGAGAGGAGACCTCCCAGCTTCCCCCTTGGTGAAGGAGCCAGTGTTGCACAGCTAATTGCCATCTCAGCTTTTTGTATGGAAGACTCCAGCCCACCCCTAGAAACAGCATTTTCACTGAACACTGGCCGAGGGAGAAAGCAGCCTGGCTCCGGAGGGGCCCGTGAGGTGCGGTTACCTTGCTGGCACGTGGGTCCCGTCCAGCCGGCTGCACAGAGACATCGGCCGCTGACGTGGTTGCAGGTGGCATTGTTGAAACAGTTGCAGGTCTGGCTGCAGTTCTCACCGTACCTGTTCTCCTGGCAGGCTGCGCGGGAGCAGAAGCACCAGAGCTGTTAGGCAGCAGGTAGGGATTGCCTCAGTCAGCCTCCTGCTAACCACCCCAAAGGCAGCGTAACTTGGGTTTAATGGTGCTGCAGGAATAATGGCTGAATTGTACAGGAGTCTGACAGCCAAACCCCAACACTGCTGTCATTTCACGTATTTCATAGAATCATAGAACAACCAGGTTGGAGGGGACCCATCAGATCATCTAGTCCAACCATTCCTAACAAACACTAACCCATGTCCCTCAGCACCTCATCTACCTGTGCCTTAAACACCTCCAGGGAAGGGGAATCAACCACCTCCCTGGGCAGCCTATTCCAGTGCCCAATGACCCTTTCTGTGAAAAACTTCCTCCTAATCTCCAGCCTAAATCTCCCCTGGTGGAGCTTGAGGTCATTCCCTCTTGTCCTGTCCACTGTCCCTTGGGAGAAGAGCCCAGCTCCCTCCTCTCCACAACCTCCTTTCAGGTAGTTGTAGAGAGTAATGAGGTCTCCTCTCAGCCTCCTCTTCTCCAGGATAAACACCCCCAGCTCTCTCAGCTGCTCCTCATAGGACCTGTTCTCCAGCCCCTTCACTAGCTTTGTTGCTCTTCTCTGGATTTGCTCCAGAGAAGACAGTTTGTGACAGTTCTACTTGCGTGTCCAAGCCCTCTTTACATTCACAGAATAACTGAATGTTTGGGCTGGAGGGGACCTCAAAGCCCATCCAGTGCCACCCCTGCCCTGAGCAGGGACACCTCCCACTGGATCAGGGGCTCCCAGCCACATCCAGCCTGGCCTGGAACCCCTCCAGGGATGGGGCAGCCACCCCTGCTCTGGGCAACCTGGGCCAGGGCCTCCCCATCCTCATAGCAAAACATTTCCTCCTAAGATCTCCCACTTGCAGCAGTGACACTCACCCTGGTCGCAGCGGGGACCGTCCCAGCCGGGGAGACAGCGGCACTGGCCCGACACAGGGTCACAGTGGGCACCGTTCAGGCAGTCACAGGCTTCCTGGCACTCCAGTCCATAAAAGCCATCAGGACAAGCTGCAGAAAACAAAAGAGAAATTCTCACTGAATGCCCATGCAGAGAGAATAGAATCACAGAATCGTGGAATGGTTTGGGTTGGAGGGACCTCAAAGCCCATCCAGTTCCACCAAGGGACACTTCCCACTGGATCAGGGGCTCCAAGCCCCATCCAACCTGCCCCTTGAACCCCTCCAGGGATGAGGCAGCCACCACTGCTCTGGGCAACCTGGGCCAGGGCCTCCCCATCCTCATAGCAAAAAATTTCTTCCCAATATCTATATGTTTAATCCTTGTTTACATTCCATTAGTCTTCCCCCACCCAACACTTAGACCTTTTCACTTCAGAATTAAAACCAGAGACTTTGCAGCCTGTGGACACATGGTTTTCTCCACCACCATCCTGAGAGATTCTCTTTGCTGCAAGGGGTTTGCGAAGTCACAGAAGCAGCACAGATCCTGCTGGCGAGGAGAGCAGGGCCTGTGGGAGCCACCGACAGCACTGGGTGCCCCGACACAGGGACTCACCATGCTCGCAGAAGGTTCCTCGCCAGCCCGGGCTGCAGGTACAGGCTCCGCTGACGTGGTCGCAGGCAGCCCCATTGTCACACTGGCACCGGTGCCGGCAGCTCAGCCCAAACCATCCCTCCGGGCACTCTAGCGAGCAGAAGCAAAGGAAACTGAGAGCCTGTTCTTCCCTGGCATCCCCAGGAAGCTGCGCTAAGGCAGGAGCTTAGGCTCTGAATGGGAACAACCGGATCTGCCAGCTGCTTTTTGCCTAAGGAGCGGAGGGCTCTACCCTCCCCATGCAGATGTGCACCCACATCACCCTCGGGACAGCACTGGCAACTCCAGAGACAGGGCACGGACACTGCACCGAGAGGCATTACTGGAGAAATCTGCAGCGCAGCATCCCCTGCTCCCTTTGCAGGGAGAAGGCAGGAGCCTCCGTGCTGCCTGTGTGATGCTTTTCCCCTGGCGAATGGCTCCATCCGCCGTGGCTCGGCTCGAGGGCAGCACTCACTGTCCTGGCAGCGGGTGCCGGTGTAGCCAGCCTCGCAGACGCACTGCCCCGTGGTCGCGTCGCAGCTCCCGTCGCTGCTGCTGCAGTTGCAGGGGTGAGCGCAGTCGGGGCCCCAGCGCCCGGCGTCGCAGGCTGAAACACAGCAGGGAAAGGACCCTCAGTGGTGCGTGCTCCGCGTGCTCAGTGGCTCCAGTGAGCAAAGGCGCGGGCACAGCGGCAGATTACAACTGCTCGCTTGGGGAAAAGGACAAAGGTGCTGGGAGGTCCTCAGAAAAGCCAGTAGGACATTGAGAGTAGGTGCTATAGTAGGAAATATTTCATAGAATCATAGAACAACCAGGTTGGAAGAGACCCATCGGATCTTCTGGTCCAACCATTCCTATCAAACACTAACCCATGTCCCTCAGGACCTCATCTACCTGTTTGATGTGAATTCATTCTGCGAGCAAGCCCACTATGGAAAGGCAAGCAGTAGCCAGCAGGACAGAGCGGAGAAACCTAAAGGATTCCAGAGAGAGCTCTTTCTGGCAAAGGAAAACACAAGGATAACAAGGAAGTGAATCCCAGTGCAGCTTTGCAGAGGGCAGCGTCTTCTGCCCTCATTACTCTCTCCAACTACCTGAAAGGAGGTTGTGGAGAGGAGGGAGCTGGGCTCTTCTCCCAAGGGACAGGGGACAGGACGAGAGGGAATGGCCTCAAGCTCCACCAGGGGAGATTTAGGCTAGAGATTAGGAAGAAGTTTTTCACAGAAAGGGTCATTGGAACAGGCTGCCCAGGGAGGTAGTTGATTCCCCTTCCCTGGAGGTGTTTAAGGGACGGGTGGATGAGGTCCTGAGGGACATGGGTTAGTGTTTGACAGGAATAGTTGGACTCGATGATCCGATGGGTCTCTTCCAACCTGGTTGTTCTATGATGCTATGATTCTAGAGGTGACAGACAGCGAGCAGCGGGTACACTACCTCTCTGGCAGTTGGGGCCCGTCCAGCCCGGTGCGCAGCTGCACGTCCCCGTCACAGGATGGCAAAGTCCATCGTTGCCGCAGCTGCAGCTCAGCTGGCAGTCTGGGCCAAACCAGCCAGGCGGACACGCTGCCAACGGAGACATGGACTAACTGCAATGGCTGCTGTGACGCCACGGAGAGAGTTCCCCTCGGACAGACCCATGGTGCTTCTGCAGAGCCACCCCGAGCACCCACTCGCCTCGTCCCAGCATGGGGGTTCAGCTCTGGGCTGAATGGGGTGAAGGGCTCAGGGTTTTAGGGTTTTCTCTCCCTTTCTGCTGATGCAAAAGTTGCCACAGTGAAGGACTCAAGGGACTTAAAGGGAAGAACGCAGCCTGTGCCCCAAAGTTTGAGGCAGCGGAGGGTGCACGGTGCTGAACCCAGCTCTGATGAGGTTTTGTGGGGTGTCGGACACTCTGCTCACCAAAGCAGGTACCTCCAGGCCAGCCTGAAGAGCCCTCGTTCCAGCTGGAGGCAGCAAGGAGGAGCGCGAGCACTCACCGTCCTGGCAGCGTGTGCCGGTGTAGCCAGGGCCACAGAGGCAGGATCCCGTGGCAGGGTCACAGCTGCCGTTGTTCGCACACTCGGGACATATCTCCTGGCAGCCCAGTCCCCACTGGCCTTCAGGGCAAGCTGAGAGAGAGAACACAACCAGGCATCGGGATTTTGATAAGAATGGCTGGACTAGAAGATCCGATGGGTCCCTTCCAACCTGGTTGTTCTATGATTCTATGATCACAGTCGAGGCGTAAAAGGGAAATATCTGTTTTCTGGTCCCTTTCTCATTCCTGTCCATGCTCCATGCAAAACATGGACTCTCGTTTGGCAACACATGCCTACTAGGAAGGGCAACGCTGCTTTATTTGCTTTATGAACAGCGTGTGAGCTTTCCTGAGTGCTACCCTGATCTCACTCCAGTCCTTCCATGTCAATTTTGGATTCCGGTCGGGAGTTACGAGGGCTCCTCACTAGGAAATGGTGCTGCTGGCAAAGGGTCTTGGCAGCTGTGGTCCCACTACTGGACAACACGTTAGTCAGCACTCCCAGACCTGCTTTCAGCAGCAAAGAAGCA
Organism: Coccyzus lansbergi; assembly: GCA_033558105.1. Classification (NCBI taxonomy): domain Eukaryota; kingdom Metazoa; phylum Chordata; class Aves; order Cuculiformes; family Coccyzidae; genus Coccyzus; species Coccyzus lansbergi. The sequence continues at coordinate 1,012,249 of JAUMJK010000061.1, forward strand.
GCGAAAGGAACAGATACAACTCGGGCAGGAATCCTTCTTTAACTGCTCCTAAGCTGCTCCAGAGCCTGGGAAAAAAAAAGCCATTTCAAAACGTATAGTAAGCACCGTGCATGTGGGTTTTATTGCTCGGTCAAGCTATTAGGAGCAGGATGTCTATATCTGACTAACATCTTCCAGCTGCCGTCGTACTGGAGAGTCATGTAAAAGCTTTTGATTTAGGCTTCTCTAGCTTTCCAGCAGTTACGGAGTAATAAGCCGAAGGCAATGAAAAATACTTGTCGGTAAAGGAAGAGCCTTTCCTGTGTTAAGGGCTGCAACAACCGAAAATATCACAGAATCACAGACTCGTGGAATGGTTTCAGTTGGAAGGTAACTCAAAGCCCATCCAGCTCCATCCAACCTGGCTTGGACACCTCTAGGGATGGGGCAGCCCCACTGCTCTGGGCAAGAGCCTCACCTTTTTTATTGTGTGCATTGCTTTCCTCTTTGTACTTCTCTCCACTCCAAGAGCAGAGCCAAGCCAGCTCAGGCGGCTGTTTAAGACTCACCAGCAAAAGCCACTTTTTTTTGGTCTAATTTCCCACGAAGACGCTTCCAATCACGCTACAGGTTTTAAAAACCCGGTTTTAGCCAAAGTAAAACAACAACTCGGCGCCTAAATCCCTACCTCAGGGCTTTTGCTCCTGCTGCCTCCTCACCTTGGCCGCAGTGGTGTCCTGTCCAGCCGGGCGGGCAGAGGCACTGCCCTGTGCTGCGGTCACAGGGGGCTCCTCCGCAGGAGCACGACTGCCGGCAGCCGACCCCGAACTTCCCCTCCGGGCACTCTGCGAAGAAAATAAAAGCAGTGTGAGACCTGCAGTGCCTCTCCCAAGAGAACGTTACCGGCCTGAGCCCCCTGAGAGGCTCCCAACGCTGCAGAGGGAGACGGTGCTTGTAGCCTGGATGTCAGTGCTCTGTTATCCACACCCACCACCCCTGGCAGGGGCTGGAAAAAGCCCGTGACAGCTTTAATATCTTAAAAAAAACCCCCCACATTAAGATCAGATAAGACGACTTACATAGAATCATAGAATCACCAGGTTGGAAGAGACCCGTCGGATCATCGAGTCCAACCATTCCTATCAAACACTAACCCACGTCTAACATGAGATAGGTCCCGGTTAATGATCATCTTTTGTGTGGTTAGATAATAGTGCGACTCATTATCACGTCTTTCGAAGGAGGAGCTGGGCATTTAATTATATTCAGAAGTGCCAAGCGTGTGGTTTAGAGATACTGCCAATAACTGGGGAGAGACTGGGAGGAGGTGACGGGTGAATGAACTCAGTAGGTGATTTTTGGAGCACCGATCACCACACACCCCTAAAGATCCCTTGGAGCACGTGCAGAAAGGGCAAGAAATGATTTGCCATGTAAAATTTTTTCATGGAAAGTGTCACCGGACACTGGTAAAGGCTGCCCAGAGAGGGGGTTGACTCACCTTCCCTGGAGGTGTTTAAGGTGCAGGTGGATGAGGTGCTGAGGGACATGGGTTAGTCGATGGGAATGGTTGGACTCGATGATCCGGTGGGTCCCTTCCAACCTGGTGATTCTGTGATTCTATTCTAATTGCATATAAATTTGCGATTACACGCACGACGAACAACGTGTGCCTCTGGAATCTGGGCTTTTAAGGAGCAGGTACATTGCTGCAAAGCTAAAAGAAGGAGCATCCCCATCCACAGAAAGAACAAGCACTTTCCCTTCTCCTTGCCCTGGATGCTAGGGTGGTACTGTTGACACCAGAAAGCTCAGTTTGCTTTTTGCATCCCTTAACACAATCTAGGAGTCAGTTAATTCCATGCAGACTGAGGCCCCCAGACCCAAAGATCATAGAATCATAGAACAACGAGGTTGGAAAGGACCCATCGGATCATCGAGTCCAACCATTCCTAGCAAACACTAAACCATGTCCCTCAGGACCTCATCTACCTGTGCCTTAAACCCCTCCAGGGAAGGTGAATCAACCACCTCCCTGGGCAGCCTGTTCCAATGCCCAACGACCCTCTGTGTGAAAAATATCCTTAAATTCTGTTGGATTCTCCCAAGAGACTCGTAGCCCTCCCTGTTCACCGAAGCCAACGCTCGGTGAGGCTTCAGCAGCTGCAAACCCCGCAGTATTCACCAGTCACAGGGGAAAAAAGGCACCAGGGCCGCGGCTGCAAGTGACACAGTGGAGGTTTTGTTATTCCTCCTCTTTGCTAATTGATGGCAGATGTTTGTCTTCACCCTTTAATAATTTCCAGATCGGAACAACAGCCAAGAGCCTACTATTTCTATACAAATATTTGTGTTATTTCCTGCGACTCCCCCCCTGCAAGGCTCAAGGCCCTTTTTCTTATTCTTTTTAAAAATATCCCGAGCGAAAGCGCCCGGCTGGGCGCGGGGCCAGGGCCTGCGCAGGCAGCAGCGTCGCGCCGCGTGGCAGGGGCTCGGGGCGGCCAGGACCCCTGCCTGGGGGCACAAGCCCCAGACAACCCCATTGCACCTCTCCCCTCAACACGATTCAGCTCGGTCGGCGCTTGCTGGAGCTGGAAGCTTTGGTGGCAATCGGCAGCTTTTGCTGTGCCCACGTTCTATCACTTCTATCTATTGTGTTACGCAAGGTAATCGTCTGCTGGCAGCTTAATTAGGTTAATAGCTGCAACCTCTGGGTTGGATCTGGGTGTGGTGCTCGGTTATGGGGAAGTTAATGTAAGAAGCTCGTGGGATGCTTGGATCAGAAGTTGTGTGCTGACTGCCTGATGTGCCCTCTCCGACTCTCCGAAAGCAGCGTGTCCTCCGCTGGGGAGCTCAAGAGGCCAACATTTTGCGTCTCCTGTTGGATCTGACCTGATGAAGTGCAATTCTGAAGGAGACACCCTGGCGAGAGGAAGGGGCTGGTTGGCTTTTCTTTTTTAGCAGTTCCGAGGTTGGCGCAACTCACTATTTTCCAAGAACTGTGTTCGTCTTGTGCAATCATCACCTCATGCCAGCGACTCGCTGCCTTGAGGGCCACTCGAAACACCTTTGAAGAAAGTCAAGCTCTCCGACACCCCAGTTATCTCCCAAGATCTTGAAAAGCTGCGGCCTCAGAGCTCGCACGTTACCCTGCGCACAGAGCCGGTTACTCAAACTCACGTGAGAAGCAGAAAATCTGCTCTAGAAGGTTCATAGAGAGGCAGAAGTTGAAATCCTAATGTAAACAAAATGTAAAGTTTTCTTTTCCACTTGCAGATCAAAGAGAGTTTCAATATGGAATAGAAAACAGAGAGGAAAATATGATACTGTTTTGCAGGGCACTGATTGCCTAGAAGTAAAAAGACATCAAAGTCGGGGGGAAAGAGAACTGGATATCTGTCACCTCCATCTACCGAAGCAGAGATGCCCAAGTGCCAGGATAAAGCAAGACCTTGTTCTCCTCCTCTGAATCAGACCCATTATGCACCAGCAATTCTGCTTCCCCACTTTGAAGAGATTGTGGCGTTTGTGCTGCCGCAAAAGGCAGCTCCTGTCTCCTCTAAAGCCATTTCAATCTTCCCCCTTTAGAGCAGCCCTGGTGGGCTGGGGGCTGGGGCAGCACAGAAGCCATTCGGAAAGCCCTTTTATAGAATCATAGAACAACCAGGTTGGAAGAGACCCATCGGATCATTGAGTCCAACCATTCCTATCAAACATTAAACCATGTCCCTCAGCACCTCATCTACCTGTGCCTTAAACACCTCCAGGGAAGGGGAATCAACCATCTCCCTGGGCAGCCTCTACCAGTGCCCAATAACCCTTTTCCTGAAAATTTTTTTCCTAATGTCAAGCCTGGACCTCCCCTGGTGGAGCTTGAGGCCATTCCCTCTTGTCCTGTCCCCTGTCTCTTGGGAGAAGAGCCCAGCTCCCTCCTCTCTACAACCTCCTTTCAGGTAGTTGGAGAGAGTAATGAGGTCTCCTCTCAGCCTCCTCTTCTCCAGGATAAACACCCCCAGCTCTCTCAGCCGCTCCTCACAGGGCCTGTTCTCCAGCCCCTTCACCAGCCTCGTTGCTCTTCTCTGGACTCGCCCCAGAGCCTCAACAACCTTCTTGTGCTGAGGGGCCCACAACTGACCACAGGATTCAAGGAGCGGCCTCACCAGTGCCGAGTCCAGAGGGAGAATCACCTCCCTGGCCCTGCTGGTCACACCGTTTCTGATCCAAGCCAGGATGCCATTGGCCTTCTTGGCCACCTGGGCACACTGCTCTTGTTGTGTCGTGAAGGAAAAGTGGCACATGTGAGGCACCGCATGGGGCACCAGGTGCTCACAGCAGGCTTGGAGCTCCCTTACCTTGGTGGCAGCTCTCCCCGTGGAAGCCCGGGGGACACTCTGTCTGGCACTGCCCGGTGACGTGGTCACAAGGCACTTCTGGAGAGCAGCGACATCTCTTCTGGCAGCCCTCCCCGTAGTAACCCGGGTCACAGCCTAACACACCAGAGGCGAGAAGATCTTAGTAGGGGTGGAAAGCAAGCAGAGCTTTCCCCCCTGGAAAATCAGCCAGGGGAGAAGAGGCCACAGGATGAGAAAGGGGGATGCTCTTGGGCAACTCACTGGTCTCGCAGCGCTTGCCGCGGTAGCCAGGTTTGCAGCGGCAGGAGCCGTCGCGGCGGTCGCAGTCCTGCGTGTTGTGCTGCACACAGCGACATTCCTCGGAGCAGCCGGGGCCGAACGCCCACTTGGGGCAAACTGGGGCAGAGGGAAAGAGCTGCCAGTGACCCGTCAGGCAAGGGACGGAGGCTCTGCCACCCAGGGATGGCACAACCCCAGAACAACACAGATATAGTAAAGAAGAGGAGGCCAAACGTACCTAGATGGCAGTACCGTCCATACAAGCCAGGATCGCACAGGCAGGCTCCGTAAATCCGATGGCAACGCCCGCGGTTGGCACAGTTACACTTCTTCCTGCATTGCTTCCCATAAAATCCTTTAGGGCAACCTAATAAGAGAAAGATTTTCCGGGAAGATGAGCCCCTTTCAGCCTCTTGGTTTATTCCCAGCAGACCACAGGAAAAACATCCCAATCCCAAACTGGACAGCGTCAGAAATGAACCCAGGACGTGGCGAGGGCGGAGAGAAGGGTTGTTTTCTGAACAGGAATGTGTTATAAGTTAACGATAAGAGCGATCGGATTCCCTACAGCAGCTCAAAATCAGGTTCCCGCAGCAGTCGGCCCTCCTGCCTCCACTTGTGCAACGCGTGCTGCTGCTCCAGCCCTACGTGGGGCCTCGAAGGTCCCCACCAGCCACTTGAAATGCTGGCACTGGTTGTGCTGAAACGCACCCTGAGGGCTCCGGGAAGTCAGTTTTATCATACGTGAGAAAGTAATCCACGAGGCTGCTCCTATCGATAAGTAACAGTGGTATTTACACTATCCAGGGAATAGAATTATTGTTCTTTCTCTGTTATGCTAAAGATCTTAACATTAGAAGCACATGGCAGACAGATTGCATCAGCAGAAAGCTCCGGCCAGCAGCGGCCCAGGCAGCATCACCTTCTCCCCTATGATAAGGGCAGACAATCCAAGCACAGGGAATGCTACCCTGGGACAACGAAGCACTTCTTCGTTGTTTATTTTAATTTTCCCTTCCTGTTTTTTTTGCTCTGTATCCCTCCATCACCTCCTTCCTACAGAAAGGAAAGGTTGGGGTATCTCTTGCGTTCATTTACATTCTGCTTCGGTCTCTCTCCTCCTTCGGTAATAGCTCCCATATGCTCCCAACCATTTGTCTGAAGTCATTTGGGCTGAATCTCTCATTGCCTCCCTCTCCCTGTGCTGTTAGATGATGTCCCCTGGATTTTAACTCTTCAGGAGAACAAATACCAACAGCAAGTGACACCTCCCTTTGCAGCATTTTGAGTGACTACTGTTTTAACTAATGCTTTGCTTTTTCTTCAGCGGAAAACACCGCCACAGTTCTATAAATTTACTGGTTTAGCCATTCTTTTCTGAATAACCTCTGAAATCCATCCCGCGGTCATTGCCGAGCAGCTGACAGGGACTGCAAAGGTCTTAGAGAAGCTTCCCCAGCAAGAAAGGGGATCACTCAGAGCGGGCGAGAGGGGGACTCACCGTCCTGGCAGAGCTCTCCGGCCACCCCGGGCGGGCAGCGGCAGGTCCCCGTGACAGGGTCGCAGGTGCCACCGTTCTGGCAGAGGCAGGTCAGGCTGCAGTTCCTCCCGAAGGTGCCGTCTGGACAGCCTGGGGTGAGAGGGACAGAGAGAGATGAGGCTCAGCCTGTGCCTCTGTGCGTCCCCGAGCAGGGTGAGGGGAGCTTCCTCGAGCGCTGCCCCCAGCATCACTCACTCTGGTTGCAGAGGAGGCCGGTCCAGCCTGCCGGGCAGTCGCAGCCGCTCTCCTCCGCGTTGCACGAGGCTCCGTTCTGGCAGTCCTCGCAGGTCAGGCTGCAGTCGGGGCCGAACGTGCGCTCCAGGCAGACTGCAACGACAGGCACCAGGGGGTGAAGAGCTTTTCCCAAGGCTCCCGGTGCTGCCGAGAGCTTGGGCAGAGAAACCCTCCACGTGCAGATGCAGCAAAGCCAAATGCGTCTGCGTTTTAACACAGGTTCTGTTTACACCGAACAGGTACCCCACAAGGCATGGAATGGTTTGGGTTGCAAGGGATTCCAAAGTCATAGAATCATAGAATCACCAGGTTGGAAGAGACCCACCGGATCATCGAGTCCAACCATTCCTAGCAAACACTAACCCATGTCCCTCAGCACCTCATCTACCTGTGCCTTAAACACCTCCAGGGAAGGGGAATCAACCACCTCCCTGGGCAGCCTATTCCAATGCCCAATGACCCTTTCCGGGAAAAACTTCCTCCTAATCTCTAGCCTAAATCTCCCCTGGTGGAGCTTGAGGCCATTCCCTCTTGTCCTGTCCCCTGTCCCTTGGGAGAAGAGCCCAGCTCCCTCCTCTCTACAACCTCCTTTCAGGTAGTTGCAGAGAGCAATGAGGTCTCCTCTCAGCCTCCTCTTCTCCAGGCTAAACACCCCCAGCTCTCTCAGACGCTCCTCATCAGGCCTGTTCTCCAGCCCCTTCACCAGTTTCATTGCTCTTCTCTGCACTCTCTCCAGAGCCTCAACATCCTTCTTGTGCTGAGGGGCCCACAACTGAACACAGGATTCAAGGAGCAGCCTCACCAGTGCTGAGTCCAGAGGGAGAATCACCTCCCTGGCCCTGCTGGTCACACCATTTCTGATCCAAGCCAGGATGCCATTGGTCATCCAATTCCAACATTTTTCACTGGCTCAGGGGCTCCAAGCCCCATCCAACCTGCCCTTGAACCCCTCCAGGGATGGGGCAGCCACCACGGCTCTGGACAACCTGGGCCAGGGCTTCCCCATGCCCCATGGGCACACTCATCAAACACAAGTCAATCCAGCAGGTAAATCCCAAAGCCTCCCAAGCCACGTCGGTCGTTTACCAGTGCTGCAGAATGCCCACCGAATTTTTCAGAGAGGGTGTGCTCTCCCCTTGCTTCCATCTCTTCTTCTTCCTCCTCCTCTTCGTAATCGTCGCCGAAGAGCTGCGTGAACTCATCTCGTAGGACGGCGACGTGAGGGATGGGGCGGACCACGGGGCGCCGAGCATCCAGAGCCTCCACGGCCTCCTCGATCGCTAGGGGAGGGTGGAGAGACAAGATTTGGTGGGGTTTCCTTCCCCTGCAGGGAATTCGGGAGCCAGAGTGGGGCTGCAGATCCCTGTGGGCGTGAAGATTCCAGTCGTGCACGATGCTGGGGCAAACGGCTGTGCCGTTTGCCCCAGCATCGTGCACGACTGGAATCTTCACGCCCACAGATGCCCTAAAAAGCAGCTCACCTGCTGCTCACCTGTGTGGGAATTTCACTCACCGATGCAGCTCCTGCGGTCGTCGTGCAGCTTGTATCCCATCTCGCAGCCGCACTGGAAGGACCCCAGTTGGTTGTGGCACGTGTGCTCACACCCACCGTTGCCTGAAGAGCACTCGTCCACATCTGAGAAAAAAAAAAAAAAAAATAAAAAAGATTTAGGAGAAGCAGGACCTCTGCAGGATGGGGACATGAATGTATTTGTGCCTCAGGCTGATTGGCAGCATCTCTGCTAGTGATGTGAAGCCATCTCACCCTAAAAAAATTGAGGCTACCCACGTGATTCGTTGAGCTCTGGGTTTCAGGATATCACGTTCGGCTCACGTCCGTCACCGAGTTCGTAGAAATAGGTGGGTAAACCTGAGGTTTCACCCGGGAGACGTTATTGCAGAGCTTTGGTGGTGAGAATAACTCGTTAAGAGGAGAAAAAGCCCCACGTTCGTTATGCCAAGAAGGTGACTCATCACACCCAACAGGAAAACTGGTGTGAGCTGGGAGAAACTGGAAGAAAGAGCTGGCTGCTTGCAACCCGATAGTGCAAATTCTTATCCAGAATAAATCTTGTGTTAGTCACTGTCTTTGCTACTTTTTTTTTTGCTTCTATCCCATGGGAGAAAATGGGCAATGTTGGCCTCTGGGGCTGAACAGCAAAAGATTTCTGTTTGGGGTTAATTGGAATCGGAATTAATTGGAAATAATTTGGGATTAATGGGAATCGGACCTGGACCAACTCACTCTGAGACCCTGATTTGAGTCCAGTGGGTTCCAAAGCCCCTTTGCTACTCTTCAGTTGTGCTGGATTAGAATAATTGAGTTGCCTTAACAGCAATTAGACTGAAGAGGCTGACAAAATACAGCAAATCAGGATCAGGGGGATCCATTCTGTGTGTCCCTTGCCACGCTGAGAGGCTGAGGACTGGTTTACTTGCAGCCCAGCGCGATGTCTGTGCTCACCGTCACAGCCGCAGCCGCCCGTGCTCAGCCTGTAGCCAGCGTAGCAGGCGCACTCGTAGCCTCCGGGATAATTGTAACAGTCCTGCTGACAACAGTGAGAACCGTTGTCGCATTCGTTGATATCTAAATGGAAAACAAAGGGCAGCGGACGTTAGCACACATCTGGCTCGGCGGCGGTGACAGCGCTCGTTAAAATTGCTCCGTGACTGGTTCTGGTGAGCGCTCGGTGATCCCATCTGATGCCAAGTGCTGAGCTAGTGTTCTTGCTTCGCTGTTGAAATAAGTGAGCTCTGTGTCAGCAGATCATCCTCTGCAACGTGCCCTCCAGCCAAGGGAGGAATCCTGAAGCCTGGAGACCAGGATTTCCAGCTTGAGATTGTCCTTAAAGGTTCAGTGGGCTCCCAAAGAGGGGCTGATCCCAACTGCAGCACTGGGCCCTCTTTCCCCATTTACCCTGTTACAAGTCCAGAGAGGAGGAGGAAGAACTTCACGGTTCCTTCAAACTGTCTCTGAGCAAAGTCTCTGAAGGATGGATCTGGATAACCCAGAGCTCCTGGGCCTTTGAATTCAAGCTCTTAGTATTTACAGGACAAGATTTGTCCATTATCATAGAATCATAGAACAACAAGGTTGGAAGAGATCCATCGGATCATTAGTAAGTGCCTGTACAGCAGGAAGGTTTGCAAAGCATCCCTGTACCACCAGAGGAGCCCAGACCAAGGAGGCAGCTGGTGAGAAACCAAATGGTTATGGTTGGACTCGATGATCCGATGGGTCTCTTCCAACCTGGTGATTCTATGGTGGTGGTGAAATAGCATCTCTGGGCTACAGAAAGTGCACTGGGCCTCAGAGCACGGAAAGGAGAAACCACAGCCTGACAGGCTGGTGCAGCACACACCTTCCACTGAGCTCTACAGTGAGTTTCTGAGAGGGTTACGTGCTGCGAGGGGCTCAGAGTAGTGCACTCGAAAGCGTGTGCCTCAACATCATAGCATGCACAGAGCTCAAGGTGCATTTCACCACTACCTCTCCGTCAACACACAGGTTACAGAGCCGGATGGGGCCGAGCTCTGCATTGCTCGCAGCTACTGACTCATCCCCATCACTCATTGACTCTAATTACGCTGCTGCTTCCGGAGAGATAACGGGCAAGACCATACATTTTGAGCATCAGCCCTTCCAGCTGAGGGCTCACAGGTATGTGAGCTGCAAGCCCCAGTGCTGCCTTAGATGAGTTCCAGCAGGGAAAAAACGAACTAGTTCTGAGGTCAACGTTCGCTGTCCAAGTAGGTCTGAGGATGCCCTGACAGAGTAATGTCTCATCTCCCTTTACCCTGCATCTCCTTCCAGCTTTGTGAACCTGTTTGTGATGCACAAAGGAGCTGACACACAGCTCCTCATCATCACTTAGAATCATAGATTCATAGAACAGCCAGGTTGGAAGAGACCCATCGGATCATCGAGTCCAACCATTCCTATCAAACACTAACCCATGTCCCTCAGCACCTCAACTACCTGTGCCTTAAACACCTCCAGGGAAGGGGAATCAACCACCTCCCTGGGCAGCCTATTCCAATGCCCAATGACCCTCTGTGTGAAAAACTTCCTCCTAATCTCTAGCCTAAATCTCCCCTGGTGGAGCTTGAGGCCATTCCCTCTTGTCCTGTCCCTTGGGAGAAGAGCCCAGCTCCCTCCTCTCTACAACCTCCTTTAAGGTACTTGTAGAGAGTAATGAGGTCTCCTCTCAGCCTCCTCTTCTCCAGGATAAACAACCCCAGCTCTCTCAGCCGCTCCTCATAGGGCCTGTTCTCCAGCCCCTTCACCAGCTTCGTTGCTCTTCTCTGGACTCACTCCAGAGCCTCAATATCCTTCTTGTGCTGAGGGGCCCAGAACTGAACACTTGCGAGGTGCTTGGACAAACAAGGCACGGAGGTTCCCCCTTGCCTTACCAGTGCACGTCTTCTGGTCCTGCTCAAGCTGGTAGCCGAAGTTACAGGTACAGACAGGGCCAGAGCTGGTGTGGTGGCAGGTGTGGGAGCAGCCACCGTTGTTGGCCTCACAGCTGTTCACGATCTCCATTTCTATGCCTGGAAAAGCCACATTGGTTAGGATCCTGCAGCATGCGCTCTATAGAATCACTAATGTTAGAAAAGACCTCTCAGCTCATCCAGTCCACTTTGGGACGCGGTTCAGCAGGTGTGGGGTTGGGCTGATAACCATCAGCCCAACCCCACACCTGCTGAACCGCGTCCCAAAGTGTCATGTGTACATGTTTTTTGAACCCCTCGAGGGATGAGGGCTCCACCACTGCCCTGGGCAGCCTCTTCCAATGCTTCACTGCTCTGTTCGTGAAGAAATCTTCACCAACATCCAGTCTCCACCGCACAGCCTGGCTGGCCCCTGCCTTCCCCCAGCCCTCCCTGCACATTTCTGGGCACAGCTCTGCCGAGGGGTGACCTGCGGTGGCGAAAGGATGAAAATAGTTTTGCACGGAGGCCACCGCTGGGCTGGGAAGTGATGGATGAAAACAACCCCACGGATCCCAGGCAACGCCCCACGGAGCCCCTCAGGGACAGCCTCGTGGAGCAGCTCTGGACAATCTCTGAGAGGAAGCAGCCTGCAGACAGAGCTGCTCCCATTCCTGACGAGCGGCAGGACGTGCTGCCAACCAAAAGTTGGCTCAGTCTTCCCAAGCACAGAGCTGTTCCCATGCCAGCTAGAAAGGGGAGCAGCAGAACACGGCTAACGAGGGAAACATCCAGCTGCCCACAGCTAGAAATGTTAGTCACTGACATGTCAAAATGGGTGGGAGCAAACATCAAGAGCAGCCGTATATCTTCTTAGCTTGGCAAAGTTTACGTAAACTTCGGTCTAATTAATTAAGCTTTCTTCAGCTGAAAGGAACTTGTACCATGCAGCTCTGACTCAGTTCGGAATCTCAGGAAAAACCATTTCTGCCTACAAGGACATTTTTGAGTGCATTCAGCCCCAAGGAGGATGGAAGCAGAGGAGCCTGATGCTCCCCAACGGATCTACGTGTGTCAAACCCACAAGCTGTGCCCATGGTGGAATCACAGAATCATAGAACAACCAGGATGGAAGAGACCCATCGGATCTTCTCGTCCAACCATTCCTATCAAACACTAAACCAAGTCCCTCAAGAGTCAAGGAAGACTCCTCCAGATTTCACAACGTGAATATAGTTCCTCTGACTTTCCTTTTCTCATTAATGCAAGATCACACAGGGTTTTGCATAAAAAAACTTGCTGGGAAAGGCAGGAGGAAACACTGTTAGCACAAGAAGGCTACTGATGTCTATCAGCTGGCACCAAAGTAGAGGGTTTGGTCCATGGTTATGGCAACGAGTCATAAGAACAGGAGTTGCCGCATCAGAACACGAGAGGGGCTTGTGCTTCCCCTGGCACTGCTGTCAGGAGCGACCCTCCAGGGCTGGCATCTCTTCAACCTGGAATTTCTGACCTGAGCAGCACTAAAACCGAGCCTTTTTGTCACCTGTGGGTCAGTTAGCTGAAGCCACAGAGGGGAACCTTCCCTGCTGCGCAGTCACTGTGCTAAGTGAGGAGGTAGCTAGGGTTTATTAGGCATAGATCTGGCTTCCTAAGTCAATCCTTGGTCTGCCTTGCTTGCCATCATGCACCTTCCCCCCAGCATCCGAAGGAACCTGTGCAGTCACACATGAAACTGAGCTGGGGGGGACGTTTACTTACAGACTAACCGTGTAGGAACACAGACTAACCTGAAAGGAACAGACTAACCTGAACAGACTAACCTGAAAGGAACAGACTGTTCCTGAAAGACTAACCTGAAAGGAACAGACTGTTCCTGAAAGGAACAGACTAACCTGAAAGGAACAGACTAACCTGAAAGGAACAGACTAACCTGAAAGGAACACGGTTAGTCTGTAACACGGTTAGTCTGTAACTAACCTGTAAGACTGTTCCTGAAAGGAACACGGTTAGTCTGTAAGTAAACAGACACGGTTAGTCTGTAAGTAAACGTCCCCCCCCAGCTCAGTTTCATGTGCGACTGCGCATGCTTCGGCTCTTAAATAGCACATCATCAGCCTAGCTCCTCACATTGCTCCACCTGATGCCTTTCGAGACCCGTTTATGGTCTGCAAAGCCTTATCCTCGTGACCCGGGCAGGCTCCTGGGGGGGAGCTGCAGTGCAGCACCACAGCTCCCAGTAACACCAGCTGCCCGCACTGGGGCTGCCTCAGCGGCCTTCAGCCCTAAGGGGGTTGCTAAATGCCGAGAGCTTCCCTTTGGACTCTCCCCACTGCTGCATATTAGCTGAACAGAGACATATGGGCGAGCTGGATCATTCTTGCATAATAGTGTTTATTTCTTCCCTTGATGGGAGCAGATGTGATCTCTTCACTAACTCAATTCCTTCTGCAGTTACACATCTGCAGCTGACTGAACTCATCCAACAAGTCCCCAAGAGCAGAACTTGGCCCATCTGAAGCCAAACGGCTCCAAAGAAACTGCCTAAACCAGCAAAAGTAGCTTCGTGGTAATTTTAAAGATCAGACGAAGTTTTTAATCTCGGTGGGAGCGCAAACAGCCCCAAACCCGCTTGTGAAATTCTTCAAACCAGATTGCCCTCGCTTGGCTCCACCAGGTCCCGGAGGACAGTCGCAAACGCCTGCTCTGCGGGAGCAGAGCCGTCCCCACCTGGCAGTGAGGGCAGTACTCACGATAGCATTGCCGGCCGTCTGCCCCCAGCTCGTAGCCAGGGTTACAGGTACATTTAAAGGAGCCCTGAGTGTTGAGGCACTGGTGCGCGCACTGGGCTGCTCCAGTCAGGCACTCGTTCACGTCTGCAAGAGATGGGAAGTCAATCAGCAAAGCAAGTTGAGCCACAAACATTCTTTCAATTATACCACTGTTAAGATCTTCAAGTTTTTCATCAGTTTCTTGCACCCTAAATCCTTCACTGGGGTCCAGACCAACAAAGAAACAGGACGAAGAGCTCAGAATTGCTGTTCCAGGGAAATGATCACATAGACTCATAGAACAACCAGGTTGGAAGAGACCCATCGGATCATCGAGTCCAACCATTCCTATCAAACACTAAACCATGTCCCCAAGGACCTCATCTACCTGTCCCTTAAACACCTCCAGGGAAGGGGAATCAACCCCCTCCCTGGGCAGCCTATTCCAATGCCCAATGACCCTTTCTGGGAAAAACTTCCTCCTAATCTCCAGCCTAAATCTCCCCTGGTGGAGCTTGAGGCCATTCCCTCTCGTCCTGTCCCTTGGGAGAAGAGCCCAGCTCCCTCCTCTCCACAACCTCCTCTCAGGGAGTTGGAGAGAGTAATGAGGTCTCCTCTCGGCCTCCTCTTCTCTAGGCTAAACCCCCCCAGCTCTCTCAGCCGCTCCTCATAGGGTCTGTTCTCCAGCCCCTTCACCAGCCTCGTTGCTCTTCTCTGGACTCACTCCAGAGCCTCAACATCCTTCTTGTGCTGAGGGGCCCACAACTGACCACAGGATTCAAGGAGCGGCCTCACCAGTGCTGAGTGTGCTGAACATGAAACTGTTCCAGACAACTCAAGCAGGGTTCTTGGACAGACATCACCTGGATGCTTTCCTGCCACCCCTCTGGAAGGCTTGTGCATCACTCTGTTACATTCACAGACACTGAGAGTTGCTAAGACTGAGCTCTGCTTCACCCAGAGTTGTTTTCCACAGTTTTGTTGCAAGGAGCTCACTCACCTTCGCAGCCCTTGCCATCGGGCGCCAGCCGGTAGCCGGGGTGGCACTCACAGCGCACTGTCCCACGGTGGTTGTGGCACCGGTGCATGCAGCCCCCGTTCCTGTCGGCACAGGGGTTCCTCACTGCAGGGAGAAGACAAAGAGGTGCCTTATTTTCTGCTAATCCTACCTCTTACTGGCATTAAGCTTATAGGAAAAGGGAGCAGCAAAGCAGTTGCGCCTCACGGAGCAGCCGGCAACCTGTGAGAGCCCATTCTGCACCAGACAGAAAATCTCTGCTACTGTTTACTGCTCCTTCCAGGCAGGAGGATTTACGCAGTGTGAGACTCCACACCAGTGAGGCACTAATCTGAGTCAAAGCCTTTCCAGCAGAAACTTGGCACGGGCACGTCCCTCCGCAGAGGTTACAAAGCGAGCACCAGGCCAATTCGCTTCAGGTTCTCCCACCCAGAGGTCCACCAGCCTCTGGCTGCTCCAGGAGCCTGGGCACACGCTGCAAACCCCTCTGACTGCAGCATTTATAATACCTGAGCTGGTCCTTTTCCCTCAGCAACTTCACAGCTAAAAGCCTTCCCCCTGTTAGTGAATGCCAGCTGCTGTGAATGAGGAGATTAAACTTCTGCTCGAGATCCCCTTCAGCCTCTCTCCCTCCTGCAGCTGGGAGCAGGGCAGCCAGAAAGCTGTCTGAGCAGAGGGAGAAGATCCTGTCCTGCTGCTGTTCCCTCACCTTCTCGGAAGCGTGTGCCTACATACAGCTCCATTTTTGTTGGCTACACTCCTTCAGCTCTCCCTTTCATAGAATCATAGAATCATAGAACAACCAGGTTGGAAAGGACCCATCGGATCTTCTAGTCCAACCATTCCTATCAAACACTAAACCAAGTCCCTTAAGACTTCATCCACCCGTCCCTTAAACACCTCCAGGGAAGGGGAATCAACCCCCTCCCTGGGCAGCCTATTCCAATGCCCAATGACCCTTTCCATGAAAAACTTCCTCCTAATCTCTAGCCTAAATCTCCCCTGGTGGAGCTTGAGGCCATTCCCTCTTGTCCTGTCCCCTGTCCCTTGGCAGAAGAGCCCAGCTCCCTCCTCTCCACAACCTCCTTTCGGGGAGTTGTAGAGAGCAATGAGGTCTCCCCTCAGCCTCTTCTTCTCCAGGATAAACAACCCCAGCTCTCTCAGACACTCCTCATAGGGTCTGTTCTTCAGTCCCTTCCCCAGCTTCGTTGCTCTTCTCTGAACTCGCTCCAGAGCCTCAACATCCTTCTTGTGCTGAGGGGCCCACAACTTAACACAGGATTCAAGGAGCGGCCTCACCAGTGCTGAGTACAGAGGGAGAATCACCTCCCTGGCCCTGCTGGTCACACCGTTTCTGATCCAAGCCAGGATGCCATTGGCCTTCTTGGCCCCCTGGGCACACTGCTGGCTCATGGTCAGTCGCTGTCAACCAACACCCCCAGGTCCCTCCCCTCCTGGCAGTTTTCCAGCCAGACTTCTCCCAGTCTGTAGCTCTGCAGTTCCTGTCAGAACGAGCTGCAGGTTACGTCCACAACAACAAGACATGCAGAGAAACACCTCACTCTGATCCACCTGACGTCTGAGCAGCAAGTCCACTCTCACTATTCCCCGCAACTGCCTCTGAATAAAAGGCCAAAGCCAAGTTCTGCCTCCCCAGGGTCCCGTGCATGCTCGAGGGGACTCACAGACGCAGCGTTTGCCGTCCTCCCGCAGCTGGTAGTTGTGCCGGCACTGGCACCGGTGCTGGGTCGGCGTCACCTGCACGCAGTCGTGTTCGCAGCCACCGTTGTTCAGGGCACACGTGTTGACAGCTGCAAGGCAAAGGGACAGAACATGGACACCAAGGGACATGGGTAATTGTGATCCCAAAGCAATACTGCCAGCACTCCTCCTGGCATTGCCCAGCTCTGAACCCCAGACACGGGCTGGGGTTTGATCCTGCTTTTGTTGACTGTTAGCAACAGTAGATTTGCAACACGTCACGTGTATCTGGGATGACTGACGATCCGATGGGTCTTTTCCAACCTGGTGATTCTATGATTCTATGAGCATTCATCACAAAAACAGTGGCACCCGGATGAGCCTCTTGCACAGGACCAGGGGAAACCACACGTGTTTACACAGAGAATCTAAAATCAGGGAATATTCAACCTGAGCTAAAGCATCTCCTCTTAGACCACTGCGTGTCTCCTGCCTGCTCGTTGTGCAGTCAGCATCTCAAAAAAGAAAATCTCTGAAGAGAGACGCACCTTACGGGAACTGGGAGACAGGGCTTGAAAGCCTGTTCGTCCACTCAGGAGACACAAACATGTGTGAAACACACAACGCGCTGCACGTTAAAGCTCTGCGGGTGCAACACGGCTAAAACCTGGTCTGGGATGGAAACGTTGCTTTCTATAGGATCATAGAATCACCAGGTTGGAAGAGACCCACCGGATCATCGAGTCCAACCATTCCCATCAAACACTAACCCATGTCCCTCAGCACCTCGTCCACCTGTCCCTTAAACACCTCCAGGGAAGGTGAGTCAACCCCCTCCCTGGGCAGCCTCTGCCACTGCCCAATCACCCTTTCCATGAAATATTTTTTCCTAATGTCCAGCCTAACCCTCCCCTGATGGAGCTTGAGGCCATTCCCTCTCGTCCTGTCCCTTGGGAGAAGAGCCCAGCTCCCTCCTCTCCACAACCTCCTCTCAGGTAGTTGTAGAGAGCAATGAGGTCTCCCCTCAGCCTCCTCTTCTCCAGCTCTCTCAGTCGTTTCTCGTAAGATTTGCTCTCCAGCCCCTTCCCCAGCACGAGCAGCACAACACAAGTTGTGGTCTCTCACATCTCTGACCCATTTTTCCAGCTCCAGAATAAAGCAACGTGCTGACCCTGAGCAACCACATCCGAAAGCTAAAAATCTCCCTAACGCAAACCAACTCTCCACAAACGAACACGTCAGGTAATCACAGCACCCTCGACAGCCCCGAGAGCTTGGCTCCGGCAGCGAGTCTGGAAAGCACATGCCTGTAAAAGCCTCTGCGTTTAACGAGGTTCCCGAATCCCACGGGAAGTCGGGTCTGGCGAACACCCTTGCCCAGAGGAGCTGCAGGCGGCTCTCTCATGCTGCCTACGGCTGCGTTTGCCATCGCTGGGCGTGCGGCGCCGCATTCCCAGCACCTCATCCAAGAGTATTTTCCACAGACAAAGCACTGACAATAATTTGATTTAAGCCTCTCTCGTACATCAGCGAAAAACAAATATTTGGCACAGGACGAAAATCAAAGGAAAACTGTACGTTGATTTTTTTTTTTTTTCCTCCCCCCTGCTGAAAAGCTACGCGTTGACTCAGAGCTGAGGAGTATTCCAGCTCTCGTTTCCAGCTTTTAAAAGCTAAATTCCCTCTATGCCTCTAACTAACTAAACAACATTTAAGGGAATAAAAGTGACTTAATAGGGTCAAAGCGTCACCATGCACGACATGCGGCTGGAGCAGGAGCTCTGGGTTTATGTTAGCTGTGCTCACACTGGTGCCTTTAATGCATTTGGAAGGAAAGAACAGGAATAGTCGACGTTCCTGAGAAGCTCTGGGTCACAGTTAGTGCTCGAGTTTTCGCAGAGACGGGTGGTCATTCTAAAATATTCTGAGATGCTGAAGTGTTTAATGACATCCATCCAAAAATACCCGTCAATAATGTGCTTGTTCTTCTCGGAGCGAGGGTTTTTTTTATTAAAAAAAAATAATAAAACCATGTTAATGCCTGCCAAAACATTCCTTCAGATGGGAAAGTCCTGGGCCAACATAGAACAAGCGAATGCATCAATGTCTAAAAAAAAAACTTCCCAGTATGCAGCTATTTGTATGAATTTGCACTGTAAGTAACTGCCCTCCTTGCTTGCCTCTAAAAGATCACTTTTTAGAGTGGAAAAAAACCCTAAAGTCCATTTTTTTTCTTAAGATACAAAGTTCAAGGAGACAGAAATGCTGTGATGCCCAAGCCTGGAGGGGTTCAGGGACAAGGATGGGCCTTGGTTTCTAGTGGGAGGTGAACCTGCCCATCCAGGGGAGTGGAACTGGATGATCGTTAGTGTCCCTTCCAGCCCAAACTATTCTATCATCCCATCTATTCTATCTCCCTCTGGACTCAGCACTGGTGAGGCTGCTCCTTGAATCCTGTGTTCAGTTGTGGGCCCCTCAGCACAAGAAGGATATTGAGGCTGTGGAGAGAGTCCAGAGAAGAGCAATGAGGCTGGGGAAAGGCCTGGAGAACAGGCCTTATGAGGAGTGGCTGAGAGAGCTGGGGGTGTTTAGCCTAGAGAAGAGGAGGCTGAGGGGAGACCTCATTACTCTCTGCAACTCCCTGAAAGGAGGTTGCGGAGAAGAGGGAGCTGGGCTCTTCTCCCAAGGGACAGGGGACAGGACAAGAGGGAATGGCCTCAAGCTCCACCAGGGGAGATTTAGGCTAGAGATTAGGAGGAAGTTTTTCCCAGAAAGGGTCATTGGGCATTGGAACAGGCTGCCCAGGGAGGGGGTTGATTCCCCTTCCCTGGAGGTGTTTAAGGGACGGGTGGACGAGGTGCTGAGGGACATGGTTTAATGTTTGACAGGAATGGTTGGACTCAATGATCCGACGGGTCTCTTCCAACCTGGTTGTTCTATGATTCTATGATTCTGAGTCTCCTTAGCTGGCTCCTCGCAGGGGAACAGGCAGCAGACCTCACTGCTGGCCTTGCTTTAATTACTGCTCTTTTTTTTTAATGTTTACAGAACCACTCTAAAAATATTTCCATTCCCAGATGCTTTCCCTAGCTTAACATTTCTGTGACAACACTGCCAAAACCAGTGTCATCTTGTACATCGCACACATTTTTCTAATTAGAGTCAGACAGATTTTCCACAGATGATATTTCATCGTCCGAGGCTCCTTCCATCCCCTCTGCCTGGAGGGACCGCAGGGCTGCTGGAAGATGCTAGCCCCGAGATCCTGACCCGCTGGGGCCCAGGGAATGGATGAAAAGGGATGGAAAGGGATGAAAAGGGATGGAAAGGGATGAAAAGGGATGGAAAGGACGTTGTCACTACTGGTAGCACATGGGGAGTAGGTCTGCGAAGTAGCAGCCTCACACAGGAGTTGATTTAATAACTGGGCTACCTGCACTCCACATCCTCCAGCCACCCTTCCTGAACAGGGAAGAGCTGAATCCAGGGGCTCTGGGAAACTCCGTCATCAGCATTCGCTCCGCAGCTCTCCCTCTCGCCAGCACAATCCTCACACCCCAGCAAGTCTGTGATAAAGCTTCACTGGGCTTGACGAGGGGAAACGGCCTCAATATGAGTGAGCTCATACCCTAAAAGCAGCTGTAACGAGGACTGAGCCTGATGGTCCCTTTTCATAGAATCATAGAACAACCAGGTTGGAAGAGACCCATTGGATCATCGACTCCAACCATTCCTAGCAAACACTAACCCATGTCCCTCAGCACCTCATCCATCTGTCCCTTAAACACCTCCAGGGAAGGGGAATCAACCACCTCCCTGGGCAGCCTCTGCCAGTGCCCAGTGACCCTTTCTGTGAAAAACTTCCTCCTAATCTCCAGCCTAAATCTCGCCTGGTGGAGCTTGAGGCCATTCCCTCTCATCCTGTCCCCTGTCCCTTGGGAGAAGAGCCCAGCTCCCTCCTCTCTACAACCTCCTTTCAGGGAGTTGGAGAGAGTAATGAGGTCTCCCCTCAGCCTCCTCTTCTCCAGGATAAACAGCCCCAGCTCTCTCAGACACTCCTCATAGGGTCTGTTCTCCAGCCCCTTCACCAGCTTCATTGCTCTTCTCTGGACTCTCTCCAGAGCCTCAACATCCTTCTTGTGCTGAGGGGCCCACAACTGAACACAGGATTCAAGGAGTGGCCTCACCAGTGCTGAGTCCAGAAGGAGCAAAACCTCCCTGGCCCTGCTGGTCACACCATTTCTGACCCAAGCCAGGATGCCATTGGCCTTCTTGGCCACCTGGGCACACTGCTGCCTCATGGTCAGTTGCTGTTGACCAACACCCCCATGTCCCTCTCCTCCTGGCAGCTTTCTAGACAGACTCTCCCAGTCTGTAGCTCTGCACAGGGTGATGCTTTTGCAGCATCACACAAACCCACTGATCCCAAGAAAGGGCTGAGAAGTGCCCCACGGGGCGAGTTTTGTCTGTACAACACATGCAGACTGAAAACCTCTCCAAAGCACATGTGGATGGTTGCCCTCTGCGCACACAGCTCGAGCCCACACAAAGCTCCTCGGCACAATCCTCCTGCTCGTGATAGAACTCGCTGCTCTGTTTGGGATTTCTTCATTTGAAGTACCCTTAGCATAAACAGGGATACATCATGCAATCCCAAACCGATTTATTCTAACCTCAGACAATTTCCAGAAACAAGTTGTGCGCTAATACAGACCATTTCTCCACTCCGCAGGCCAACAAAAGCAATTGGCTCTGATTAAATGCTTTGCCTTGGACTCTCTGCTGAAGCGGAGGAGAAGGACCTGAAGATGTCAGCTTCCTGCCTCCTGCCCATGTGGTTCTGATAAAAGGAGAGGTAATTTCAGGACGTCCAACGACTCTTTGTTCTGTTTCACTTTCAACAGAAATGCCCTCTCCTTCCCCCTCCCTTCTGAATTACAGTCATTACTGATTTGCTGTATTTGAACAGCAAAGATGGAGAAAAAGAATGTTGCACAACTGAGCCGCAGATTACCCGAAGCACCAGCAGGGCTTGAGAGCTGCTGGGAGGACAGAGCAGGACAGATATGGACTCGATGATCCGGTGGGTCTCTTCCAACCTGGCTGTTCTATGATTCTATGATATTGGCTGGTTTGTGCACTCTCCTGAGCCACAACCACCAGAGCAGTTCCAGGTACAAGTTAACCTGGAGAGCTGCCTCGGCCTCTTTGTCACCACCAAGTCCAGCCCAACATCTTCTCTCCACGTCTGCTCTGCAGCATCAGTGGTGGCTCAACGTCACATATTAGTGTATATCTTATTTTATGATTATCATTGTTGTGGTTCATTAAAGCCATTTTAGTTTCCAATCCACAAATCTCTCCCTTTTCCCTTTTCCCTGTGGTGGAATTGGGACCCAACTACCCACATTTAGCTGCCCACCAGGCCAGGTTGGGGCTCAACCCATCACATCCCATCTCTTTGCAGGAACCAACTAAAGCAACAGCTTTAAAGCAGCTCATAAACTCGTAGAATCACCAGGTTGGAAGAGACCCATCGGATCATCGAGTGCAACCATTCCCATCAAACACTAACCCATGTCCCTCAGCACCTCATCCCTTAAACCCCAATCAGTCCTGTTGCTCCACCTCCCTTAAGGTATCAGCATTTAGCAAGAGAAAATCCTTTCTTCTTCCCTAGCAAGTCCTCCTGACACATGAAAGCTGAAGGGTGAAGGGTGAAGGGGGGGGTGTTGCGCGAGGTCCTGCTGCTGCTGCTGCTGCCACCGCCGCCTGGTAACTTGTCAAGAATGCGGCTTAATAAAAACCGTGTGATTTCCAAGATCAAGTCGGAGCAAAGCCTCTGACTTTGCAGTGTAAATATTTACGCAGACCGAGGACTAAAGGAAAGAACCACTTGCATGTACTTGTGGAAGGGCCACGGAAAGCGTGCGCACGCTCCAGGGTTCGGGATTACCAGGACGTGACCCCCGGGAAGCTGCCCCGGGGGGACCACACGCTGCTGCCAGGTCAGGCACTCGCTGTCTGAGCATCGGTGATGGCGACGAACGGGAGAGCCCTTCGCACTGCGGCAACCAAACGTGGGGTGAGAGCGGTGGGGACCCCTCGGTGGCATCCCCACTGCCACCAGCCAAGGTGCTTCCCTTGCCTGGGCTCTGCCGTGGGACGGGCTTGTCCTAAGAGCACCAACAGCATGTATTTACCTAGATCAGAGTGGTGTGAAGCCCAGTCCATCAGGCTGGGCTGCCGTGCAGCCTGCAAGACTGGTTGGTGAGCTCTGGCACCAAGAGCCACCGTCCGGAATCCATCGTGGGGAGAAAGCTGTGCAGCAGGTATCAAATGGGACAATCGGGGCACTCAGACATCCACGGCCCACAGCAACTTTACACCTGCAGCTGCACACAGAGCAGCCACAAACACCAGCAGAGAAGGAACCTCCGAGTCTGAGCTTTTACAAGAAAATGAAGTTTACTTCCAGCCTTCTCCACCACTGCCTCAGTAGGACAGCACAGAGCTGTTGTAACGATGTGATGGAGACATCCACATACTCATATTTCTGTCACCAAAGCACGAAGAACAAAAGCCACAGTCCTGAAGCAAGAAAGCCAGATTTTTTTTTTTTGATTATTTGTTTTTGTTGCTATTTTAGAACCAGCTCTCTGCCAACTGCAGAGCAAGTTTGCACTCGCTCTGCCTGCTCTCCCTCTCCTCTCCTGCACTTTGTGGGGGCACAGGCACTGCCACACTTACAGCAGCAGCTCCGCTCCCCAGAGCTTCCAGAAACTACCCCAGTCGCTGCCGCAGTAGATCAGGTTTCATGAACAGAGACCCCTTCATTCTGGCAGCTGAACTCCCACTCTGTGCACATTATGGGAAATACTCGCTCAGAAGTTTAATGCGAAGCAGGTTGGCAGCGCCGAGCGCAAGCGGCTCGGAGCAGGGAAGCCCTGCCTGGATCCCACTAGAAGCAAACTCTCCGCACACCACGGCCACACGAGCCGCGAAGCCCGAAGAACGAAAAGATGGAAAATGCCTTTAAGCAAGTTATTCCTCTCACCGTCTTAGGCTGACCCTGCTGGGAGTGTCAGAGAATCATAGAATCATAGAACAACCAGGTTGGAAGAGACCCATCGGATCATGGAGTCCAACCATTCCTATCAAACACTAAACCAAGTCCCTCAACACCTCATCCACCCGTCCCTTAAACACCTCCAGGGAAGGGGAATCAACCACCTCCCTGGGCAGCCTGTTCCAATGCCAAATGACCCTCTGTGTGAAGAACTTCCTCTTAATCTCCAGCCTAAATCTCCCCTGGTGGAGCTTGAGGCCATTCCCTCTTGTCCTGTCAGAGCATCCCAGTGCCCGGCTTCTGGTTTATTCCATGAGGCAGAGGCAGCAGAACCGCTCGATACCACAAAAAAAGAGAACTACGCACATTATAAAGACAATTCTTGGATGACAGGTCACATGCACACTTACACGCAAACAGTTAGCAACTCGTAGCCATGAACACGAGCTTGCGTGTTCAGCGCTAGGGCTGGGAGCGATGGGCAGTTTTCTTAATTTTCCTGAATCTTCTTAATTTTCTCTTTAGAGAGAAATTTCCTATTTCTATTTTTCTAATTTCTATTTTCTCTCATAGAGCACAGAGTGAGCCCGCACCTTAAGCTTACACCTCACTGCTCTTGTTCGAGCATTTTCACGCAGTTGTGGAAGGATGTGCAGCTCTAGGCAGGGTGGGTACCACTTCCTTGGCTTTCTGCATCACCATTCCCTGCTGGGACCCCCCGGCTCACACAGGCATTTTCAGCAAACACCAGAACCTGACTGCATTCTGAGTTCAAACAGCAAATGGCCTCTGTAATACCATCGCCCGGGGAATTCTTTCCACTTGTATGAAAACATCCCTCAAAAAAAAAAAAAAAAATGGAAAAGAGCGTCGAATGAAGCTGTGAGGGAGAAGTCGTTTAACAAAACCACAGCAGCAGATGCTGGAGGGCAGACTCCAAGCTCCAGCCCAGCGTCTCCGAGCCTAGCGTTGGGGGCAGACAATATTTCAAGAAATTGGCTCAGAATTCCACCGCGAGCCAGACCTGGCACTGGAACTGTGATGTCTGGACACGCATCGTGCAAGTGGACGCGTGACCAGCACCTCGGGGAAGAAGGGCTCGAGATGGCAATGACTACAGTTCCCCAGCCAGGAGTGATGATTCTCCCCTGGTTGTTACACCCAGAGCTCAGGGGAGGTAAAACTGATTGATTTAAAGCAAATTAATGAAAAAAAAATTGTGTATTAGTTCTAAAAGAACCCCTCCCTCATACACCCTGCACTGCGAGTTACTGTTCCTGAAGCAGAATAAGCTAAAGAAGGGCAAAGATGACTGAATTGCACACAACTGAGTTCAGTAAACCACAAACCCAGTTACAGCGACATGTTTGGGACGAGTACCAGGAACCTGCGGAACGAAGGAACAGACAATCCCATCATCTCAAACCGCCTGCTCAGAGGGTAGGTGTGAATGGGTGAGAAACAGTCGCATTCTAGGCACAGCTCCACACGTTTACAGGTAGGAAAAAGGCTACGAAGAACGAGAGGATCTCAAGGAGTTTCGAAGGGCGACTTACGGAGGCAGGTCCTGCCATCTGCGTGCAGGCGAGAGCCCGGCTTGCACTCGCAGTAATAAGATCCAAGGGTGTTCACACATCGGTGCTGGCAGCCGCCGTTGTGGACCTGGCACTCGTCAACGTCTGCAGGAGCAAAGGGAAGAGAGGAAAAAGGGTTCAGAGAAGTGGGCATGATGGTGTCTGAAGCCAGGATTATTTATCCTCCCTTGACTGGCTCCGGATTCGAGGAACACACGCAGAAAGAACAATGCTGCTATTTCACGATGTTTAGTCGGTAGAGCTATTTAAGATATTTGCAGGCCAAGCATGCGATCGGGGAGGAAAAAAAAAACCATCTTATTTTTCAATCAGCATAAACCGTCCTTCATCTTGTTCACCTCGTAACGGTCACCTCTGGCTGCCCAGGGAGGTGGTTGATTCACCTTCCCTGGAGGGGTTTAAGGGACATGTGGATGAGGTCCTGAGGGACATGGTTTAGTGTTTGATGGGAATGGTTGGACTCGATGATCCGATGGGTCTCTTCCAACCTGGTTGTTCTATGATTCTGTGATTCTTCCATTCGGTCTAAGATTATTGCTTTATTAAACTTTTACATTTCCTTATTCTTTAGAGAACCACAAAATCACAGAGCGGTTTGGGTTGGAAGAGACCCTTCAAGCCCATCCTGTCGCACCTCCCTGCTCCCTCCAGCAGGATGACGCAGCCCCAAGCCGAGCAATGAACCAGCACCGCTTCATCCACGACTGTTACCAAGAAGATAAAGAAAGGTTTCCTCGCTGAATCACTGCAGGGCGTTGCTCCCAACTCTGTCTTTGCAAGTCAGCACTGCAGAAACCTGCTCCAGCCTCACCCATGTCCTTTGCCTGCTCTCTGCTCCCCAGCCCCCAGCATCGCTTGCTCTGCGAGCCTGCTCGGACCTGACCGCAGCTCTCCCTGGGGTAGCAAAGGGCATTGGAAACCATGGAAAAGGAGAATCATAGAATCATAGAACAACCAGGTTGGAAGAGACCCGTCGGATCATCGAGTCCAATCATTCCTATCAAACACTAACCTATGTCCCTCAGCACCTCATCCACCCGTCCCTTAAACACCTCCAGGGAAGGGGAATCAACCCCCTCCCTGGGCAGCCTCTGCCAGTGCCCAGTGACCCTCTGTGTGAGAACTTCCTCTTAATCTCCAGCCTAAATCTCCCCTGGTGGAGCTTGAGGCCATTCCCTCTTGTCCTGTCCCCTGTCTCCTGGGAGAAGAGTCCAGCTCCCTCCTCTCCACAACCTGTCCAGAGCCTCAACATCCTTCTTGTGCTGAGGGGCCCACAACTCAACACAGGATTCAAGGAGCAGCCTCACCAGTGCTGAGTACAGAGGGAGAAGAACCTCCCTGGCCCTGCTGGTCACACCATTTCTGATCCAAGCCAAGATGCCATTGGCCTTCTTGGCCACCTGGGCACACTGCTGGCTCATGGTCAGTCGCTGTCGACCAACCCCCCCAGGTCCCTCTCCTCCTGGCAGTTTTCTAGACAGACTTCTCCCAGTCTGCAGCTCTGCATAGGGTTGTTGTGCCCCAAATGCAGGACCCGACATTTGGCCGTGTTAAACCTCATCCCATTGGACTCAGCCCAGTGCTCCAGCCTGTTTAGGTTCCTTTGCAAAGAGAAATGCAACCTTACTGAAGCGAGTACTGAAATTTTACATGAATTAGATTGATTTTTCACTAATCAGGTCAAATGCCAAAAAAAAATATCAGCTAGCAGCTAGCAAGCCGAGCGAGTCAGGGAAAGAAATGGGAAGAGAAGCAGGGAGGGTGACGCTTTCCAACTCAGCGTTTCTGAGATACACCATAATAATAAAAAGATGCTTGTTTTGTCAGCACACTTGTCATCAGAAGGCTTCTCACTGCTTAAAAAGTTAAAAGCTAAGGAAGACAAGGACTGTCTGCCCTTTCTGCAGAGGGAACCTACAACCTTGACGTTGGATGTCTTGATCCAACGGCCGTAGGAGGCCCCTTCTTCACTTCTTCACAGCTCCCAGAGTAGCTGCAGCGCTCACTAACCTGGCAGAGAACGGTCACTTCATAGAATCATAGAACAACCAGGTTGGAAGAGACCCATCGGATCATCGAGTCCAACCATTCCCATCAAACACAAGCCGTTGCTCAGAAGGTTTTGGTATTTCCTTCCTGGTTTTTGGGTTTTTTTTTTTTTTCCAAAACACTTAATTTTTCAAGAAAGGAAAACGAATACATTTTTGAGGTGAAACATAAGCTTCGAGCGATGCTCTGCAAAGAGCAAACCAAACCCAAACCAGCTTTTCAGTTGGGAAAAAACGCTGCGGCACGAATCCGAGATGCCTCGCAAAGCCACCTCGCTCCAATCATTTTCATCTGCAAAGGGTTTATACAATTTGGATGCCACAGAGCCCCTGATGCCCTCACTCCTTGCTCAAGCAGCAAGGTGGTTGTTGGGAGCAACACCAGAGCACACGTCCTCCCAAACCCTCCCACTACCAGCTGCCGGGAAACATCCCCAGTGGCCCCACAAAGCTTGAATCAGGTTGGAAAAGACCCCCACGCATCGTACAAACCCCTCTCCGATTCACTTTGTGGTCATTCACTCTCCTACAATACTTTGAGATGGAGGAAGGGCGACGCATCAGCCCCCGGGGAGGGAGCAGGGCCACCGGCCACCCCAGCAGCGTCTCCAACCTGCCCAGGCACGAGGCTCGTCGGCGAGCGGTTCCCTCAGGAATACAAACCATGAGGCAGCAGAAGCTGCTTCCCGGGGCCAGGACAGAGCTGCGAAGGGTCACGTTGTCCTCAGCGCACGTCTTGGCAGAACAGCAAGACAAAAATCCGCATGACGCTTTGCGAGATGCGGTTTGGGGCACGCCGAGGTTATTTTCCTACTGGAGAGCTGTCAAACTCTGCTTGGAATTAATATACCAAAGAAAGCAAATTGAAAGCATACAGGCTTCTCTCCCGAGAAGGGCAGCTGACACCAAGCATCCCCGAGCCAAAGACGGAGCCTGCCGAGCCCTCATGCCGGCGTGGAGAGGGCAGCGGGTACCGGCTGAAGCCCATCGAGGCAGCCGACAACCAAACACAGCGAGAGCCTGCGAGAGGAACTTGGCTTGGGAAACCTCCCTGCTGCGTAAGGAAACCAGAGCTCATACCCTCATGCACGAGGACACGGGGCTCACTCAAGAAACAGCTGATGCTCCTGTCAGCCTCTTCCCTGAACAGACAATCCATCATAGAATCATAGAACAACCAGGTTGGAAGAGACCCATCGGATCATCGAGTCCACCCATTCCTACCAAAAGACCTATCAGACCTCAGATACCGGTTACGTGGACCAACAGGCATCCTGCTGAACTAAACACAGCGAAAACCAGCACAGAACCAAACCAAAAACCAGAGTGCAAGGAGATGACTTTGGTTCAGCACACAGGTCCTTTGAGAATCATTGAATTATAGAACAACCAGGTTGGAAGAGACCCATCGGATCTTCTAGTCCAACCATTCCTAGCAAACACTAAACCATGTCCCTCAGCACCTCATCCACCCGTCCCTTAAACACCTCCAGGGAAGGGGAATCAACCACCTCCCTGGGCAGCCTGTTCCAATGCCCAATGACCCTTTCCGTGAAAAACTTCCTCCTAATCTCCAGCCTAAATCTCCCCTGGTGGAGCTTGAGGCCATTCCCTCTTGTCCTGTCCCCTGTCCCTTGGGAGAAGAGCCCAGCTCCCTCCTCTCCACAACCTCCTCTCAGGTAGTTGTAGAGAGCAATGAGGTCTCCTCTCAGCCTCCTCTTCTCCAGGCTAAACCCCCCCAGCTCTCTCAGCCGCTCCTCACAGGGCCTGTTCTCCAGCCCCTTCACCAGAGAAGAAATGCTGGGATTTGTCTCCAACAAGAGCTCCGTGTCAGAGGAAGGAAAGTGGCCACGGCAGCTCTACAAATTACCGAATACTCGGTACAGAGGCAGTTTATCTCCTCTGAAAGGCTGAGGAGGAGGAGATGGATCCCAGCTGGAAGCAGAGGCAGTAGATAGGCTGCTAAGGTTGGCTCTGGCCAAGCAGCAGTGCCAGCCTCTAATCCCTGCAGCAATTAGCCTGGATTACAGAGCAGGGCTGCAGGGAACAGGTTAATTAAAATCTATCAAGATGAGCACGGGTGGGATTTAGTGACTTTATCTTTCCGGTACCAGTTTGTTGAAGCTCGTTCTGCAATTTTAATAAGCAAAGAGACTGGAAGGAGACGAAGCAAGGCAGCGGCACACTGGATGGAGCAGCCAACCGCTCCTGGGCAGAGGAGCACAGGGTTCCCGCTGCTGCCCCACACTGCAGACAGGGATCAGGAACTCAGGGTGCAGGCTGGGTTAGAAGGAAGAAACCCGATGCGTTATTTCATCTCTTGCATCTATTTCACATCCCTTAGCATGAATAATCTGGAGATATCAGAGGTCTTGTTATTCCGTTCGCTTGCAGACCATGCAACGATCATAGAATCATAGAACAACCAGGTTGGAAGAGACCCATCGGATCATCGAGTCCAACCATTCCTATCAAACACTAACCCATGTCCCTCAGGACCTCATCCACCTGTCCCTTAAACACCTCCAGGGAAGGGGAATCAACCACCTCCCTGGGCAGCCTATTCCAATGCCCAATGACCCTTTCCATGAAAAACTTCCTCCTAATCTCCAGCCTAAATCTCCCCTGGTGGAGCTTGAGGCCATTCCCTCTTGTCCTGTCCCCTGTCCCTTGGGAGAAGAGCCCAGCTCCCTCCTCTCTACAACCTCCTTTCAGGTAGTTCCAACTACCTGAAAGTAGATCCAACAGCTCTAGGAAGATATGGAAGAGGATGGTATCTCCCCTCTGCTAACCTGGAGCCTTTCCCTTCTCTAGGAAGAATAGTACCTGCCTCAGGCTGGTCTCAGCTTGGAACGCGAGTCACTCACGCGAGGTAAGAAGAAAGGTCATCTTGTGGTGGCCAAGACGCCTCCACACCCTCAGTTTTCATCATGTTGCACACCAGGCATTTGGGAAAATCTCGAAGGCTCTTAAGCATATGGTTGGACTCGATGATCCGATGGGTCCCTTCCAACCTGGTTGTTCTACGGTTCTATGATTCTAAGCAGCTTCACCAAGTTGTTCAAGCTGGCATTCCTCCCACTGCACCCTCTCCTAGGGAACAGGAGATGCCCATAACTTTCCCACACGACCTGCACCATCCTCGCCAGCAGCTGTTTCCAAAGGTGCTTCGGAACAGAAGCACCGGCGAAGTGAAAACGTATGCGGGAGCTGGTTCGCCTCAGTCCCTTGCTTTGTCCTCGGCTCACCTTTCCTTGCCTGCCAGGGCAGCAGCCGGGAGAGTAGCCCAGCTCTCCTTTCTGTCTCCGGATGGTGCCGATAATTAGGTATTACTCAGAGCGCAGCAGAGGTGCACGTAACAACAAGCAGGCAGCCTGCTCTGGACTTGCTGCTGCGCTCGCACACTCCAGCCCCCTCCACGGTTTGGTTTTACCTCACTTCTAGGCATTGATGGGAAGGGTTGGACTCCATGATCCAGCGGGTCTCTTCCAACCTGGTTGTTCTATGATTCTATGATTTCTGCTGGAAGATGTAGCTGTGCGGAGGTGCCCTGGCTCGGCCCCTGCGGAAGCTAACGGCACAGGGGTGAACACCGACGCGTACCTGGCAACGCTGCTGACTGCTGGGAACACGAGTTGCTATCGAAGGAGCTAATGGAAACCTTTCAATTATACAAAAGCGACCCTGACACACTTCAGAGAACGCAGAGTATGGAGCTACCAGGTCTGCTTCACAGTCAGGACAATGCAAATCCCCAGCAGAGCACAACCCTCTCTCCTGTTCAGGTTAGCAGCATAAGAACATAACGAGCAGCACTACAATTAGCCACTCGTGCCGACACCAGGGTCTAACGGAGCACTGTTTATACACAGACTGTGTTTTAAGGCACTCAAGACCTCAATGAAACGTACACTGCTATTACTCAGAACACCTCTCCATTCTCCAGCTACACAGTAAAACTGTCGGTGGAGCACGTGTGCAGCAGGTTGTTGTGTTTGCTTTGCTTCTGCAGCTCACTGGGGAAAGAAATGTGTCTGAGTAGAAGTGTGCGCTGCCTGGAGTAGATGGGAATGGATTCCACATAAACCAGTGCATGAAAACCATAGAATCATGGAAAGGTTTGGCTTGGAAGGGACCTCACAGCCCATCCCATCTCACCCTCTGCCCTGAGCAGGGACACCTCCCACCACATCAGGGGCTCCAAGCCCCATCCAACCTGCCCTTGAACCTCTCCAGGGATGGGGCAGCCACCACTGCTCTGGGCAACCTGGACCAGGGGCTCCAAGCCCCATCCAGCCTGCCCTTGAACCCCTCCAGGGATGGGGCAGCCACCCCTGCTCTGGGCAAGCTGGACCAGGGGCTTCTCACCCTCACAGCAAAACATTTCTCCCTAAACTACATAATAGGGACGGGAAAGCTGGAGATGTATAATCCTCACCAAGCTGGCTCTCAGCTTGCCTTGGAGATGTTGCATAAGCTAATGTAGCTGGATGGAGGCAGCAAACGCAATCGGAGTTTGAGACAAAGATCTGACCTGTAAACAACAAAATAAGCACTCGTCCCATTTCCAAAGGTCTGACACATCTCACAAAACCACTGCTATCGCTTTTATAATCGACTGCTCGGGGCACTTACTTATTAGGATTATCTCATGGTGAGATAATGCATTCCCTTACGTCCACAGCACTCAGAAGCATCCCAAGTCTTTACTGAACTTCACATATTCCCTAAGTCTTCAAGGCAACCTCCAACTTTATTTGCTGCTACATCAGCTGAACACCCAAAAAGGAAGAAACAGGAGGAACTGGGGAACTTTCACCTCGCTCAGTGTCCCCATCGACCATCACACACAAGCCAGTGCACATCAGTGTTCAACAAGAGCTACTGGAAAGCGGCAAAGAGACATTTATCTCCTCCTTGCTGCGCAGTAGAAAGCACAAGTTCATAAAAAAAAAGCAAAGCAAACCTCCCAATACCAGTGATCATAGAACAACCAGGTTGGAAGAGACCCATTGGATCATCGAGTCCAAGCGGGAAATGGAAACATGGAAGGTGATGGTTCACTTTGTGGTGTGTCTGGATCCCCATCTCCTATTCGCAGTCACAGCTGTTAATGCTCGTGACTTCTCAAAGCTGAGGGGAGAGGATAAATTCTGGGATACCAGCTGCAGACAGTGCCACACGCGTGGAACGGGGGCGCAGGGTGACACTGTCCCCTCCGCCTGCTCCACCGCTCAGCCTGGACAAGGTCTACTCGCGCAGCAACCAGTTTGAGACGCCCGATGGGGAATTTTGTACAGACACTGGTGAGCGTGGACCCTTCAGTGCCGAGACCTGGGGGACATGACTCTTCCAACTGCATCAATCAGCTACAGCTCATGGTTGCCCAAGGTCTCCCCTTATGCATAAAATGACACCGAGTAGCGCTGAGCTCCATCCTTCACGGTGCTTCCCCGTGCAGTGGGGACTAACCCAGACCATCCGGTGGAAACTCCGATTTGTTCCACGATGAAACAGTCTCAGGTTTCATCAATTGCCCTGCAGCAGGGCGAGAGCCTCGGAACTGAGAAAAAAACCTAATCAACACATCCCAACAAAATGCACACACTGATTTTTTGAAGGAATATTTCACAGGAGCTCTCTTTAACCGAGCCAGAGCTGCACCGAGGGGAAGAAATGAGGTTCTTTCCCCTCTGCCAGAGGTGACTTTTCAGAACGACAAACCAGCCAAAGAGGTAGACTGTGCCCAGAGAACGCAGAGTGACCACACAACCAGAGGCAGATGTGCAGCCAGGTCCCTACTTTGTGACTTTAGTGACTGAATCATAGAATCACAGAATCATAAAACAACCAGGTTGGAAGAGACCCATCGGATCATGGAGTCCAACCATTCCTATCAAACACTAAACCAAGTCCCTCAGGACCTCATCTACCTGTCCCTTAAACACCTCCAGGGAAGGGGAATCAACCACCTCCCTGGGCAGCCTGTTCCAATGCCCAATGACCCTTTCCGTGAAAAACTTCCTCCTAATCTCCAGCCTAAATGTCCCCTGGTGGAGCTTGAGGCCATTCCCTCTTGTCCTGTCCCCTGTCCCTTGGGAGAAGCGCGACAGGGACAGGAATCCCGCCTGGCAAATCCATTTCCCACCTCCCCAGCAGGAGCAGAGCCTCTCGGGCTCGTTGTGCCCGTGGCCCCCAGGGAAATGAGGTCCCGCAGAGCCCCCCAGCCCCCCACCTACCTGGCCTGAGCTGGGCGAGCCCAGCGCCGTAGCCCCCGCGGCCCACGTAGCAGGGGTAGCAGTTCCTCCAGAGGTAGGGGTAGTGATTGGCAGCGGCGCCCGCGATGCCTCCCAAACACACCAAGCGCCACAGCAGCAGCCACAGCTGCCTGCGCTCCTGCCCCATGGCCCAGAGTTCACCCGCATCCAGCCAGAAGGCGAACGAAAAGAACACAGTCCCACAGGGGAAGGAAAAAAAAAAACAACAATAAAAGGAAAAGGAAAGGAAAGGAAAGGAAAGGAAAGGAAAGGAAAGGATAAAATCTGGAGTCCTGTGGCACGATGGAGAAGCAGGGAAGGAAAGGGGAAAGGGGAAAGGAAGGGGAAAAAGGAGAATGAGCCCAAAAGTGGATGGAAAAGGGAGAATGAGCCCAAAAGGGGGATGAGGAGAGAGGGGGATGAGGAGAGAGGGGGGATGAGGAGTGAAGGGGGATGAGGAGAGAGGGGGGATATGGGTGGGATGAGGAGAGAAGGGGATGAGGAGAGAAGGGGGAGAGGAGAGAAAAGGGGGAGAGGAGAGAAGGGGGATGAGGAGAGAAGGGGGATGAGGAGAGAGAAGGGGGATGAGGAGAGAGAAAGGGGAGAGGAGAGCAGGGGGAGAGGAGAGAGAAGGGGGATGAGGAGAGAAAGGAAGATGAGGAGAGAGAAGGGGGATGAGGAGAGAGAAAGGGGATGAGGAGAGAAGGGGGATGAGGAGAGAAGGGGGATGAGGAGAGAGTGGGGGGATGCGGAGAGAAGGGGGAGAGGAGAGAAGGGGGAGAGGAGAGAGGGGGATGTGGAGAGAAGGGGATGAGGAGGGGAGGGATGCGCAGAGAAGGGGGATGCAGAGAGAAGCGCTTGGGGGATGCGGAGAGGAGCGGAGAGGAGCGCAGGGGGTGGCTGAGAAGAGGGTGAGAGCGCAGAGGGGATGCGGAGAGGAGCCGAGAGGAGAGGAGAGGAGAGGAGAGGAGAGGAGAGGAGAGCGCTCAGAGGCTGCTTAGCAAAGCGCAGCTCCTGGAGGCCGCGGAGCAGAGCGCAGGGTGTGGGTCCCGCCCCACACAGCCCCGGGGGGGGCAGCGGCTGCCCCGCACAGGGACCGTCACATCACACCTTCTCCCCATCATGGGCTCTTTGGAGCCCACACTGTCCCACACTGGTCTCTTTGGATCCCACTTTGTCCCACACTGGTCTCTTTGGATCCCACTTTTCCCCATCCTGGTCTGTTTGGATCCCACGGTTCCCCCACCCCAGGTTTTTCAGATCCCACATACTCCCTATCCTGGTCTGTTTGGATCCCACGCTGTCCCATGCTGGTCTCCTCTGATCCCACATTTTCCCCATCTTGGTCTGTTTGGATCCCACGTTTCCCCATCCTGGTCTCTTTGGATCCCACTTTGTCCCATCCTGGTCTGATTGGATCCCACTGTTCCCCGACCCCAGGCTTTTCAGATCCCACCTTCTCCCCATCCTGGTCTTTTCAGATGCCATTTTTCCCCATCCTGGTCTGTTTGGATCCCACTTTTTCCCATCCTGGTCTGTTTGGAACCCACTTTTTCCCATCCTGGTCTCCTCTGATCCCATATTTTCCCCATCCTGGTCTTTTTTCATCCCACTTTTCCCCATCCTGGTCTTTCTGGATCCCACATTTCCCCATCCTGGTCTTTTTGGATCCCATTTTATCCCATCCTGGTCTTTTTTCATCCCACTTATCCCCATCCTGGTCTCCTCTGATCCCACCTTCTCTCCATCCTGGTCTTTTTGGATCCCACAGTTCCCCATCCTGGTCTGTTTGGATCCCACTTTGTCCCATCCTGGTCTCCCCTGATCCCATACTTTCCCCATCCTGCTCTGTTTGGATCCCACGGTTCCCCTACCCCAGGCCTTTCAGATCCCACATTTCCCCATCCTGGTCTTTTTTCATCCCACTTTTCCCCATTCTGGTTTGTTTTCATCCCACGTTTCCCCATCCTGGTCTGTTTGGATCCCACTTTGTGCCACCCTGGTCTCCCCTGACCCCATATTTTCCCCATCCTGCTCTGTTTTCATCCCACTTCTCCCCATCCTGGTCTGTTTTCATCCCACTTTTCCCCATCCTGGTCTTTTTGGACCCCGTGCTTCCCCCACCCCAGGCTTTTCAGATCCCACCTTGTCCCCATCCCCAGCTTGCAGGCTGCTGGGCAGCAGGGAGGAGAGCGCCCGGGACGCTGTGGGAGTGGATGGACAGGCACCTTCTGCCTGTGTGCCTCAGCAGGTCCTTCACCTCTGGCAGGGACCATCGAATCCTCGTCCCGAGGATTCGATGGTCCCTGCCAGAGGTGAAGGACCTGCTGAGGCACCTGTCCACGCAGCCAAAACCCAAGCAGGGCCTTCACCCTAAAATAAAGCCACACATCTGCCCAAACTACAAAGTTGGTGAAGGGGCTGGAGAACAGGCCCTATGAGGAGCGGCTGAGAGAGCTGTGGGGGTTTATCCTGGAGAAGAGGAGGCTGAGAGGAGACCTCATTGCTCTCTCCAACTCCCTGAAAGGAGGTTGTGGAGAGGAGGGAGCTGGGCTCTTCTCCCAAGGGACAGGAGAAGAGGGAATGGCCTCAAGCTCCACCAGGGGAGATTTAGGCTGGAGATTAGGAGGAAGTTTTTCACACAGAGGGTCATTGGGCATTGGAATAGGCTGCCCAGGGAGGTGGTTGATTCCCCTTCCCTGGAGGTGTTTAAGGGACGGGTGGATGAGGTGCTGAGGGACATGGGTTAGTGTTTGATAGGAATGGTTGGAGTCGATGATCCGATGGGTCTCTTCCAACCTGGTTCTTCTATGATTCTATGATCTGAGAGCATTCCTGCGCATCCCAGAGCATCTCTGCATCGTGTTGCCTGCAGGGAGCTCAGCGCAGAGCAGGGAGGCAAAAGGTGAGAGGAGCCAGAAGCCACCAGAGCCTGAGTCTCCCCTCCCACGGTCAGGCTCTCCCTGGTCAGTCCACACCCAAACACAGAATCACAGAACAACCAGGTTGGAAGGGACCCATCGGATCTTCTAGTCCAACCATTCCTATCAAACACTAAACCAAGTCCCTCAGCACCTCATCTACCTGTGCCTTAAACACTTCCAGGGAAGGGGAATCAACCACCTCCCTGGGCAGCCTATTCCAATGCCCAATGACCCTCTGTGTGAAAAACCTCCTCCTAATCTCCAGCCTAAATCTCCCCTGATGGAGCTTGAGGCCATTCCCTCTCGTCCTGTCCCTTGTCCCTTGGGAGAAGAGCCCAGCTCCCTCCTCTCTACAACCTCCCTTCAGGTACTTGTAGAGAGTAAACACGATGCTGTGCGCACAGGACGGCAAATCCCAGCTATTCCAACAACCCAAGGGCTCTGCAAGTCCTGAACCGACACCCCAAAGAGCTCCCCTTAAACCCTCCCTGGGCTTTTCTTAAAATAACCTAAAAGAGAAAATCTCCATCAACGAATCCGAGCTCGAAAGCGGCCGCGTTACGGTTTTCCTTGGACCCGGCACAGTGCAACTGTGCCGGGTCCAAGGAAAACCGTAACGCGGCCGCTTCCCGCAGGACGGAGCCTAGAATTTTATTTTACATTTTCATTAGGCGAGAAGCAAGAATAGCTTATAGGATTTTTCCAGAGGCAAAGCGCAAAAGCCTCGTTTAACTTGCCGGAATGTTTTGAAACAATGCACTGGCAGGGGCTGAGCTGGCGGAGAGCAGGGGCTGCCGCGACTTTGAGGCGATTTTTAGCAGCGTTATTTGGCCGTAGTAAAATTCCGAATTAAAACTTGCGGTTTAGGCTGCAACGAGCAGCGTTCCATGAAAAAAATTCCGAAAGACGGAGAAATCGAAGCCAAAAAGAAAACCACAATTTCATAGAATCGTAGAACAAGCAGGTTGGAAGAGACCCATCGGATCATCGAGTCCGACCATTCCAGTTTGAGGCTAAGGCTGGGGCAGGTTCCACTCCAGCCACGAGTCCCCTTTGCAGATCGTTCCAAGCAGGAGAAGCTCCAGTTTATCCGAATCTTCACCCACCTCAACAGCCCACGTGCTTCTCATTGGTATCTTGAGTTTAATAAAAGCATCCGACCCACGAACTGGGCAGTTTCTTTGCGGATGAAACACCAACCTTTCTAAAAGGCTGGAGATTAGGAGGAAGTTTTTCACAGAAAGGGTCATTGGGCATTGGAATAGGCTGCCCAGGGAGGTGGTTGATTCCCCTTCCCTGGAGGTGTTTAAGGGACGGGTGGATGAGGTCCTGAGGGACTTGGTTTAGTGTTTGATAGGAATGGTTGGACTAGAAGATCCGATGGGTCCCTTCCAACCTGGTTGTTCTATGATTCTATGGTTCTATGATTCTAAAAGATGCTGCAAGTTTTCAGACATGGTCTAGAGGAGGAAAACCAGGGGGAAGTGCAGATCATAGAATCACTGGGTTGGAAGAGATGCACTGGATCATCGAGTCCAACCATTCCTAGCAATCTCTAGCCCACCAGCTCTTCACCACCACCTTCCTCTCCCTGCTGGAGGGTCTGTCAGAGCATCCCCAGATGCTGCTGAGCACTGGGGCAGGAGAGGGACTGAGGAGGGGGATTGCTGGAGGTTATGGAACAGCACCAGAAATCGCTCCTGGACTCCCCAGGTCCTGCGATGAACCCACTGCCCCGTTTCACTCCTCCCCAAGACGCCGCAATGTGAGCAGCCGTACACTGACATCCCCCCAGGAGCCGCTTTTCATCTAGCAAATTCTTCGCTGATTTAAAAATAACACATCGCCAGACACGGCGAGTTTTCATAGCTGGCCTGGGTCCGGTTCCTTGGGAATTCTCCCTCTGAGCAGTGACACTGAGGCCATCATGATGGGCAGCACCGACACCGACCCTGGAAATGTTTCCAGGGGTGTTGACAGGCAGAAAAGAAAGTTGCCACAGAGCCACGAAAAATGGGTGAGACCGACTTCCGCAGCTCAGCAGTGTTTGTAAGACATTGTCTACATTAAATCTCCCCTTGCCTGGAAGGCAGATGAATCGCAGCGAGCGCAGCTTTCCAACTGACTCCCTGACTCCACAAGCACCGAAGGGACCTTTCCGCCGGCTCCATGACCTGGAAATTCCTCCTACCTGGGGCACACGCAGACCCCAGCCAAAAGCCCTCACTCCTTGCCCTGAAGAATCAAACACAGCTCAGCCGCTGCCGCTCAACACATGACGCGACAAACTTGTCTGGTCTCGTATTTTCTTCCACTGCTGAAATAAAAGCAACAGTGAGAGGCTCCGACTGTTCCGAACAGCTCTGTGGTGCAGCACGTGCGTTAAAAGCACGTCAGGCTCGAACATAAACTGAACGGTGCTTATGTAATAAGTTATCCTTGGCCAGGTTCGAGCCAGCTCGAGCTTCCCTGTCACCTAATTTGCTTCAGCTGATTAAGTATTAAGAGGCGGGTTGGGGACGGCGACACACTGCAATCAGCAGCAGATCGTTACTGCTTCCTGCGCAATTAGCTAGGAGAGCATTAACATTCAGAGACGCTCTTTGAACAGACACCGAGCTGGGCCGAACCCGTAACTCTCAAGGAATTTCATTCAGATTCAGCCTTTGCATTCATAAATTCTCCCAGTAACCCAAACAAATTACAGCCAACGAGGTGGTGCTTCAGAGCTCAACAGCTTGTGAAGTTCCGGAGCTCATTCCCCCATCCCTGCACAGACACAGGTCAACCAGCTTAGGTAAACACGAGTGCTTGAATCTCCATCCAAAGATCACCCAGAACTGGAACTAATCCCAGGCAAGAAAAGCAGCAAGTCCTGAACAACACCATCCATCTCCTTCTCACTAGAGGTGAGGTCGGGAGGTCCACGAGGAGCAGAGGTTTTTCATAGAATCATAGAATCACCAGGTTGGAAGAGACCCATCGGATCATCGAGTCCAACCATTCCTAGCAAACACTAACCCATGTCCCTCAGCACCTCATCCACTCGTCCCTTAAACACCTCCAGGGAAGGGGAATCAACCACCTCCCTGGGCAGTCTATTCCAATGACCAATGACCCTCTGGGTGAAAAACTTCCTCCTAATCTCCAGCCTAAATCTCCCCTGGCAGAGCTTGAGGCCATTCCCTCTCGTCCTGTCCCCTGTCCCTTGGGAGAAGAGCCCAGCTCCCTCCTCTCCACAACCTCCTTTCAGGTAGTTGGAGAGAGTAATGAGGTCTCCTCTCAGCCTCCTCTTCTCCAGGATAAACCCCCCCAGCTCTCTCAGACGCTTCTCATAGAGCCTGTTCTCCAGCCCCTTCACCAGCTTCGTTGCTCTTCTCTGGACTCTCTCCAGAGCCTCAACATCCTTCTTGTGCTGAGGGGCCCACAACTCAACACAGGATTCAAGGAGCAGCCTCCCCAGTGCGGAGTCCAGAGGGAGAATCACCTCCCTGGCCCTGCTGGTCACACCATTTCTGATCCAAGCCAGGATGCCATTGGCCTTCTTGGCCCCCTGGGCACACTGCTGCCTCATGGTCAGTCGCTGTCGACCAACCCCCCCAGGTCCCTCTCCTCCTGGCAGCTTTCTAGATAGACTTCTCCCAGTCTGTAGCTCTGCTCAGGGTTGTTGTGCCCCAAGTGCAGGACTCAGCATTTGGCCGTGTTAAACCTCATCCCATTGGACTCAGCCCATGGATTCAGCCTGTTTAGGTCCCTTTGCAGAGCCTCTCTACCCTCCAGCAGATCCACTCTTCCACACAGCTCAGTGTCATCTGCAAACTTGCTAAGGGTACCCTCAATGCCCTCATCCAGGTCGTTGATGAAGACATTGAACAGGGCTGGACCCAGCACTGAGCCCTGGGGACACCACTTGTAACCCTGGGGAAGCCCACTTTTCCTACTTAAGAAGCAGACACTGGGTCCAGGCAGTTTTCTGCCTCTCCTCACAAAGCATCCTGTGATGTTATCGTGTAGCTATTTGTTTAGCAGATACTTCAAAGAGCAGGACTCCAGAGAGCCCAGCTTGACATCGCTCCGAGCCTGGCAAGAGCCAGCAAGCGAGTCACAAGGGTGAAGCAAGTGAACCGCTGGCCTCTAAATCCACGACTCATCTTCTCAGGCCACCCTCCAGAAAGAAGCCAGGTCCAAACCCTCCTGTCCAACCAGGGCTCCAAACCTCTAACCTCGTGGTTTGAAGCCCAGACTGCTTTATTCAGGCTCCATCAGGACTTTGATCAAGACAAGCTGAATATTTTGCAAACTGTAAACATTAATCAGTGTCTTTTGTCTTTTTTAAACTCCCTCGTCTGTGCAAACATGGATCTAATCCCATCCGCTCGGCTAAATACACGCAGTAACATTCAGGGTATTGGGAAAGACATGATCTAAAAATATAAAAATTAAGGCAGAAAGTGGTGAGTCGAGCAGGGTCCAACAACTATCCTAGCAGTGAGACCAATGGAGAAGTGCAAACCACAGAGGGGATCATTGACACCATCCTACGCAGTGGGTCACACTCGAGCTAAATGTGAGGGTGGGAGGCCCTGGCTCAGGTTATCCGGAGCTGTGGGGGCTGCCCCATCCCTGAAGGGGTTCAAGCCCAGGTTGGACGGGGCTCGGAGCCCCTGATTCAGTGGGAGGTGACGTGACTGGATGGGTCTGAGGTCCCTTCTAACACAAATCATTCTGTCATTATGGGAGCGCGAGCGATGCAGCCTGACGCAAACTCCAGCGTCAGTTAATTTAGGGCTTAATCTTCCATGTGCCCTTTTATTTTTGCATGATCATAGAATCATAGAATTGTAGAACAACCAGGTTGGAAGAGACCCTCCGGATCATCGAGTCCAACCATTCCTATCAAACACTAAACCATGTCCCTCAGCACCTCATCCACCCGTCCCTTAAACACCTCCAGGGAAGGGGAATCAACCACCTCCCTGGGCAGCCTATTCCAATGCCCAATGACCCTTTCCAGGAAAAAATTCCTCCTAATCTCAAGCCTAACTCTCCCCTGGTGGAGCTTGAGGCCATTCCCTCTTGTCCTGTCCCCTGTCCCTTGGGAGAAGAGCCCAGCTCCCTCCTCTCCACAACCTCCTTTCAGGGAGTTGGAGAGAGCAATGAGGTCTCCTCTCGGCCTCCTCTTCTCCAGGATAAATCCCCCAGCTCTCTCAGCTGCTCCTCATAGGGCCTGTTCTCCAGCCCCTTCAACAGCCTCGTGGCTCTTCTCTGGACTCGCTCCAGAGCCTCAACATCCTTCTTGTGCTGAGGGGCCCAGAACTGAACACAGGATTCAAGGAGCGGCCTCACCAGTGCTGAGTCCAGAGGGAGAATCACCTCCCTGGCCCTGCTGGTCACACCATTTCTGATCCAAGCCAGGATGCCATTGGCCTTCTTGGCCACCTGGGCACACTGCTGCCTCATGGTCAGTCACTGTCAACCAACCCCCCCAGGTCCCTCTCCTCCAGGCAGCTTTCCAGTCAGACTTCTCCCATGCATGATGGAACATGTAGACAGAACACAGACACTCAGAACGAAGGAGAAGCTCCAGGAGGACAAGAGCAGCCATTGCCACCAACTCAGAAGGAATGAGCTGGGTTGCCACCTCCATCCCTGGCTGGAAGGCGAGAGCAGGCATGGGCAGGCTCCGGGCACAACAAATAACCCCAAGGATACGTGCAAAGGGATTGACATTGTCTGTCCTAAAAGAGAAGGATTGTTTGTTTCCACAAAAATCCTGAACCTCTTAATCATCTGCGGAGCTAATCCTCATCAGGGGAATTCTGGGGAAACCGAAAATATTTCAGCTTGGCTGAGATAAGGGCAGAGCTGTTTATTTCACACATCCCTGCGGTGGTACCGAGCCAGCAAATACTTCTCAGTTAGTTTCAACAAAACAAGACGAATGTACCAGATTGGCAAGAAAGGGACATTTTTCTGCAGAATTCTTCAACGTCCAACCCGATATCCACCAAAATTACTCTTTCCTTGGTTTGTCAGCAATCTCTGTAAATTATTTGGAAAACTTTTGGGCTTTTGCTAAGCCAACTACTGTCAAAATGACACGAGAGCTCCACTGTGACCCCCGAGCAGCCTAAGCCATCAGCAGAGTGCCCTGTTGAAGGCTGAGCTCCAGATCCATGGTCTGCAGGAGTTTCAGAAAGGTGCCTTGTTCTGATCCTGTCAGTGAATCCAGGAACTGCAAAATGGTCCAAAAAACCCCTCTATCTTGGTCTTGGCTCTGATAAGCAAATAGCTTTTTGCATTTTTCTGACTCTCGGCCCCAGCTCTTGCACTGGAGATGATAACTCCCAGGGAGATAGGAACAGGGAACCTACTCGGTGCACAACAGCTCAGATCTGAGCTGTAAGAGCCGAGACCAACACACGACGTGAGGTTTGCTCACGATTGATTGCCTGCTCCTCGAATCCTGTGTTCAGTTGTGGGCCCCTCAGCACAAGGAGGATGTTGAGGCTCTGGAGTGAGTCCAGAGAAGAGCAACGAGGCTGGTGAAGGGGCTGGAGAACAGGCCTTATGAGGAGCAGCTGAGAGAGCTGGGGGGGTTTATCTTGGAGAAGAGGAGGCTGAGAGGAGACCTCATTGCTCTCTACAACTACTTGAAAGGAGGTTGTGGAGAGGAGGGAACTGGGCTCTTCTCCCAAGGGACAGGATGAGAGGGAATGGCCTCAAGCTCCACCAGGGGAGATTTAGCTGGAGATTAGGAGGAAGTTTTTCATGGAAAGGGTCATTGGGCATTGGAATAGGCTGCCCAGGGAGGTGGTTGATTCCCCTTCCCTGGAGGTGTTTAAGGGACGAGTGGATGAGGTGCTGAGGGACTTGGTTTAGTGCTTGATAGGAATGGTTGGACTAGAAGATCCAATGGGTCTCTTCCAACCTGGTTGTTCTATGATTCTATGCTAACACAACCCCCATCCAGCATTTTCATTTCACGAACACAACGTTGCCTCTTCTCTTCCACTTTGGTTTGAAAGCAGGAGGTTGAAAATGGAAGAAGGAAAAATCACAGAGGGGAAAATCTCGATCTCTTGCTGCACTAGCGAGGCGGCGCCAGCCCTACCTGCACACGTCCTGCCGTCCGGCTCCAGCCTCAGCCCTGCCGTGCACTGGCAGTAGAAGCTCCCGATGGTGTTGCGGCACTGGGACTCGCAGCCACCGTTCCCCACCTCGCACTCGTTCACATCTGGAAGAGAAAAAAAAAAAAAGGGAATCATAGAATCATAGAACAAGCAGGTTGGAAGGGACCCATCGGATCATCTAGTCCAACCATATCGCAGGTGAGATTCTGCATGAGAGCAAACCAAACCCCTTTTGTTACAGCTTATTTTCCTATTACTACATTTTCAGTGCAAATAAGAGAAAAAAGAGCATTAACCAGTATAAAATGATCCCCCTTGCTCTATGCTCCTCTTGTTCCCACCACTTGGGCCAAGCAGCCTAGAATTAAGCTCCTGGCTCCCTTCTCAAGGTTGGCACCGAGGAGGTGATGCTGACGGAGACCTCAGGCTGCTCCATGGCAGGTTCACATTAGAAATTAGGAACATTGAAAGGGTTCTCAGGCCCTGGCAGAGGCTGCCCAGAGCGGTGGTGGAGTCCCCAGCTCCGGAGGTATCTAAGAGATGGGCAGACGATTTACTCAGAGATACGATTCAGTAGGTGGACACTTGGACTCAACGATCTCAAAGGTCTTTTCCAGCCAGATGCCTCTCTGACTCGATGTTCAACCACTAAGATGTCACTCCAAAGGATTCCCACCTTGGATGAACACCAGCACTCACACACAGAATCACAGAACATAGAATCACAGAACAACCAGGTTGGAAGAGACCCATCGGATCATCGAGTCCAACCTTATCCACGGATAAGAACTATTCACTATCACAACACGACGTCTCATTTGGAGGCAGCCACCTTGTCGTGATAATGAGAAGACCAATTATTTGTTGCGTTGAAAAACTGTTGGAAGCTTTACTTTCTTGTAAACCAGAGGTGTAGAACTATTACCCCTTTTCAGCAGAACTCTTGCAAATAAGCTCCCACAGGTTGCCTGAGGAGCATTCATCTGGGGAAGACTAAACTAAAAGGCACTAAAAAGAAATAAATAAACACAGAATACCTTTTCTACTGATTTTTGTAACTCACTTTCGGAATGAGTCACAATACCCAGTGAGACCAGAGATTTCCCTTCCTCTCGGTTGGGTTTTCAGGGGAAAGGGAGCATCTTTCTCCAATTACCTTTGATACCCAGTGAGACCAGAGATTTCCCTTCCTCTCGGTTGGGTTTTCAGGGGAAAGGGAGCACCTTTCTCCCATTACCTTTGAAGCACAGTAATTAAGAGGTGAAATTGTAGGAATTGCCACTCTCCTTGT
Organism: Coccyzus lansbergi; assembly: GCA_033558105.1. Lineage (NCBI taxonomy): Eukaryota > Metazoa > Chordata > Aves > Cuculiformes > Coccyzidae > Coccyzus > Coccyzus lansbergi. The sequence continues at coordinate 1,056,871 of JAUMJK010000061.1, forward strand.
TGTCAGTGTTACCTAAACACAGGCTCCCACCACTCCTTAGCTCAGAGGCCAGGGATTTAAGGAGGGGAACCCAAAGGGGGTGATACCTGCGCTTCCCCTCTGCCTCCGCAGCAGCCTGGTCCCCAGAGCCCACCTGGAAGCTCTTAATGAGCACTGGAGGTGGTTCGCATCCAAGCATTTTCAAGCCTCACCAAAACACACGATAACTACTTTAATTAGTCCCAAAAAACCCAGACTGCCTAAGTGGCCAAGGCTCCCAACGTCCACAATATCAGCCGTGTGACCCCAGACTGGAATCTCCATCGGCTGCAGCCAAGAGCCTGCGAGCTCCAGCTGCCCCGGCTCCGCGGGGAAGTGTGGGCAGTGGGATCCGCTCAGGCAGACGCGGAGCCTCTCCCACCGCTGGGCTGCAAATCCCTGCTCGCACACAGACCCTGCGAGAAATAGGAACATCGAGCGCGGCCACAGCCTCTGCGGCGGCAGAGAGAACCGACACCAGCGACTGGATAACAAGGAGGAGACCGTGTGCTGTGTCATCATTAGGCATTTTGATTATTTTCAGTTACAGATCAAAAATCGAGGCCAGATTAGGAAATGCCAAGTTTCAGTTGGACACGGGAAATAGATGAGGAGGTTTTAAAAAGACTTATCAGTTGCTGGCCAATTTTTGACATCTGGCACTAAGCGAGGCACTCGAAAAATGTATTTACGCTCAAGAAGCTGCTTTTTTTTTTTTTTTTGCTCCAAAGAGAAGCCTTCCCTTCTTAAAAGAAAGTGGGAAAAGGGAGACAAATCCTGTTTTAAGGCACTTGGTCTGGATGGAAGAATAATGAGCTGTAGCGTTGCCAAAAACGCATGCTCCAGCCACACTGCGCTCTGTGTGTTTCCTTCTGCTACTGCAGATAAAGCTTGGGTTTCTTTGCTCACCCAGCGCCGACGGAGCTCGTGGTCTACGAGGAAATGGCCTCAAGCTCCACCAGGGGAGGCTCAGGCTGGACATTAGGAAAAAATTTTTCACGGAAAGGGTCATTGGGCAGTGGCAGAGGCTGAACAGGGAGGGGGTTGAGTCACCTTCCCTGGAGGGGTTTAAGGGACGGGTGGACGAGTTGCTGAGGGACATGGGTTGATGGGAATGGTTGGACTCAATGATCCGGTGGGTCTCTTCCAACCTGGTGATTCTATGATTCTATCAGGACCCAGCCCCGTTCCCATCTGCCGTGAGCCCCACAGGGCTCTGCTGCCCCCCGAATCACTCCAGTACAGAGCCCCATCCCCTCCCACTATCAGCCCTCTGGAGAGTTAACCGCCAAGGGTTTTAATTGCTAACTAACGGCTGCAAAGTTACTCTGAGATCCCATCAGCCCATCCTCGTTTCCAAATGAGGGACTCAGGGCAGTGGGAGCTGGTCCCCGACGATTCCCTGCAAACCCTTGAAACCAAGTATGGGTCGCCTCGAATCGCACCCACAGGCTCCACCTACACTTGATTTCCAAGGTCAAGCACAGTGGACATCGAGTAGCTCCCAGAAACCTGTTCCTCCAGGAAGGAACTTCAGAAAGGCTTCTTCCTAGCCTGAGTTTTATTTGTGGGTGACCGAAGTACCACGTAAATGCAAATCGATTCAGTATGAAACTTCTTGCAAAGTGAAACTTGGTTCAATCAACCTGTTTCAGGTTTCAATTAACAGGTTTCGATTAACCTGGTTTTAAAGCCACAGTTTTGCTTTTGATTTTTTTGAAGGAAGAGTTAGGAAGAGGTAAGATGATGCTGCACTGAACTTTCACCGTATCACACGTGTTGCTGGATGATCAGTGCTGGCTTGAATCCAGCAATTTTCAGATAACTCACATCCCTACCCAATCAGAGCAGGAATCAGGCTTGATTGGAGGAAGATATGGATGCAACACAACTGCTAATTATCCGTTTCATTTCCTGCTTATTTCCCAAATAACTCAGCGAGAAACGAGCACCACTTGTGCACTGGGATGAAGGCAGCTCTCGTCATCCTCTTAACCCTGATCAGAAACGTCCCCAAGCAACTATTGCCTTGCTCCTCTAGCTCTGTGCTGCCTCCAGGCACTGATCCCCAGGGGGTGTAAAGCTGCACAGTAGCTTATATTCACACTCATTCTCGTCAGCAACCGTCTGCCTACCCGGGCGCTGCCCAAGCGAGACAAATCCAACTGTGTGGATCCTGGGATAAAATCACCACTGAAACGTATGAACCTCCCCAGATACAGCCTGACCTCCAAGTGGTCAAGGGAGCCCCTGGCACTCCGAGAGGCAGGGCTGTGGTATGGAAAGAAATGAATCATTTTAGTTCAATTAAAACAAACCCCATCCATGGGTTCATAGAAGAAACAGGTTGGAAGAGACCCATCGGCTCATCGAGTCCAACCATTCCCATCAAACACTAAACCAAGTCACAGAATCACAGAACAGAATCACAGAACAACCAGGCTGGAAGAGACCCATCGAATCATTAGTCCAACCATTCCTATCTAACACTAAACCAAGTCCCTCAAGACCTCATCCACCTGTGCCTTAAACACCTCCAGGGAAGGGGAATCAACCACCTCCCTGGGCAGTCTGTTCCAATGCCCAATGACCCTTTCTGTGTTAAAAACCTCCTCCTAATCTCCAGCTTAAATCTCCCCTGGCAGAGCTTGAGGCCATTCCCTCTTGTCCTGTCCCCTGTCACTTGGGAGAAGAGCCCAGCTCCCTCCTCTCCACAACCTCCTCTCAGGTAGCTGGAGAGAGTAATGAGGTCTCCTCTCAGCCTCCTCTTCTCCAGGATAAACCCCCCCAGCTCTCTCAGATGCTCCTCATAGGGCCTGTTCTCTAGCCCCTTCACCAGCCTCGTTGCTCTTCTCTGGACTCTCTCCACAGCCTCAACATCCTTCTTGTGCTGAGGGGCCCACAACTGAACACAGGATTCAAGGAGCAGTCTCACCAGTGCTGAGTCCAGAGGGAGAAGAACCTCCCTGGCCCTGCTGGTCACACCATTTCTGATCCAAGCCAGGATGCCCTTGGCCTTCTTGGCCCCCTGGGCACACTGCTGGCTCATGGTCAGTCGCTGTCGACCAACCCCCCCAGGTCCCTCTCCTCCTGGCCGTTTTCCAGCCAGGCTTCTCCCAGTCTGTAGCTCTGCATAGGGTTGTTGTGCCCCAAGTGCAGGACACGGCATTTGGCCATGTTAAACCTCATCCCACTGGACACTGCCCAGTGCTCCAGCCTGTTTAGGTCCCTTTGCAGAGCCTCCCTACCCTCCAGCAGATCCACACTTCCGACACTTCCAGGTCCTGCTTTCCCTTTGCTCCCTCCAAACACCATGTGGGGAGCTGCCCCCTCCCAGCGCTGGGCTCGGACAGTGCTCCACATCAACACGTCAGCTGCACACCCCAGGATCTGCATTTCTGTGATGGGATTCGGAATTGCAGGTAAGCCTGGCTTAACCTGAAGAGCTCGGAGCCCAGGACCGAGGTCGAACACGCCAGAGCCCATTCTGCATCCCTGGCTGCTGCGCCTGCCACTCACAAACTCACTCTGACAGCTTCTGCTAGAAAAGGCTTGAAATAAAACAGCAATAACAGCAGGTATCCCTATTCTGTATGAGAATCCCCAAGTCAAGGAAAACAGAATTCAGGCACATCTGGTATTTTATTTATGGAGGTTACACATGAAAGAAACCACCAACTTTAACCGATAACGAGAAAAACCCTCTTTTCCATCTGCCTTTGGGCTACGAGACCATTAATATTCACAGCCTATTGTCAAGCGACTTTACAACGTCTTGTAAAAAGCCCCAGAGGAAGGTGAAATGCCAAGAGGCCCTGGACTGGTAGCATCTGGCTGTGCCTGGAACAATGGGTGCCCTCAACCAGCGCACCCAGAAAACACACCGTGACGTGACAGCGTCACCTCCCAGCTCAAAAGCACAAACACCCACCAGGCTCCGAGCACTCGGAGCGACCCATGGTATGAAAAGGAGCCTCTGTCTGTTATTGTGACGTCCCCGAAAATGGAAGAGTGCTCCAGACCACACAAACTGCCTCAGTTATCTCAACAGTCGCAACTCCCTAGGAAGAAGGACCAGGGTCTGAACTCTGCCGCCAACATAGAATCACAGAATCATAGAACAACCAGGTTGGAAGGGACCTATCGGATCTTCTAGTCCAACCATTCCTATCTAACACTAAACATGCCAACATCCTCCTTGTCCCAGCAGGTAATTATGTGGTTTAACTTCCCTTAATGGAATAAAATCAAGCAACGTGGCAGGTGAGAGAAGCTGCCAGGAGGAGAGGAGCTGCCAGCCAGGCTAGATGGGCAAACAGAGCACCCGTGTTTGTTGAAAGCGTGACCAGGGCTTCAGGTTGTGAAGGGGAACCCTGCTGGCACCAAATTCCTTCTCCAAATCAGCAAATAACAACTGCAATGTAGGCTGAACAAAGAGGGGGGAAAGCAGGGAGCAGCCAAAAGCTTAAACGGTGCCAGGTTAACTCTCTTTGCTCTCTCCAGTCCTTCCCATCCATCCTTGCGGTGTCCAAGGAGGCTCTGGCACTGCTGGGATTTTTCCCACAAGCCGCGAGAGGGACCCAGACGCTGCAGCTCTGCCTGAGAGGGTGAAAGTAATAAGCAGATCCTGAGGTAGAAGCAGCCCAGTCTGTGCTGCCGGCTTCATGCTCACTCCATCCGCTTCCCAGCAGCCTGTTTCCTCACCTTGGATAGAACAAGCAGATTGGATTCATTGCCAATACCCAGGGAAAATAAACCCTTGCTGCTGGGACTTCTCCTTTTGCACATCCTCCAAAGGCTGTTTCAGCGACTCCCCTCCCATCACCCACCCCTGGTGGGCATCTCCGCGGCTCATGAACCTCACAGCCGCTTGCAGCTAATTACTAGCAGCTCTCTTCTCTTCCTCATCACTCGGACACATTCTTTATTACAAATAGAGGAGAGCAGATTTCTGAGCTCAGCCGTGCACTCCGAGCAAGGCAGCTGCACGGCTTCCACGCTCCTCGCTAGCAAAGCATCATCCCCAGGAAAACTTGAATGTCTTATCTGTAAGATGTAAAACTCCTGCCCTGGGCTGGCTCAGCCCCCAGCACCTCTCAGAGATGCAGAACCGATGCTTATACAGAAAATCATCTCCTGGGATGCTGTGCTGGACATTTCCGCTCCGTGTTGGCCCAGGGGACCCAGTGCATTCTCCCTGGTTACAAGAGATCCGATGGCTTCAGAAACACACATGGGGTTTGTTCAGACCAATGCTTCTGGCAAGAAGCAGGTCAGGAAAAGAAATCATGACTCTCTATTTCAGAGTCCGTCTGTCCTGCCAGCACAGGGAGCACCAAGGGCTGCAGAGCTCACCGAGCCCCTTGGACTGCCGGCTGCTCCGGCTCAGTGAGAAACACCACCCGGTGCCTTTTCCCAGCATCACTTTTTCCTTTATTAATAAAGGAACTTTTAAATGCCTCATTATGTGTTATTGCAGAAGGAGAATTTCCATTTCCTGAGCGCTTTGGACCTCAAAACCTGCCTGTTTCCTCTTCGGTGTATATGGCTGCGAGCAGGCTCAAGCCAGCTCACCGACAACTTTGTTTTAAACTCCAGGCCAGCTAAGCCCAAGTTTGAACCTTCACGGTTCAGATTTACAGGACCAGAAGCTTTTTGTCCTGTGCTGCTGGTGGGGCAGCATCCACACCCAGACGAGACACTTCGGTTTCTCAAACTCCTGTGGAAGGTGGACGGGTCAGGTCCCCAGAGCTCACACCATGCACCTTGTGGCTACCAAACAAATTCCAGAGTCATTTCCTAGCAAGGATTCTCCTGAAGTAAATGAAACCTGTCAAATCCGTATGTCCAAAAGACTCCTCACTTACATCTGTAGCATCATATACACACACATACAGAACTTCTACCTGGAATGGTTTGTTTCCCCCTCAAAAAAAAAAAACTCTATGAGCTTTGAAAAACTTTTTTTTTCCTTTTTGTAGGGAATTGACCTGTAGTATGACAGAACCATAAACACAAGTTGCTGCATTTTGTTTGACCAAAACAAAAGAAAACCACTAGAGCCTCAGTAGATGAAATTTGGGATTAAAAAAAAGGTTGTATTGAGCTCCACAGGGATAACCCTGCAGCTCCACAATGGGGAGAATCCTCACCCCAGCCCGAGGGGGAGGGAGGCACTTCAAGCTGGAGGCTCTATCCCCTCCCTCTGGCTGCAAGAGAACTGAACGGCTGCTGGGAAAGGGCCACTGCAAGCCCTGAGCTGGATTCATCCACTTCAAAGAAGAAACTCTGGACAATTACACTCTAAAAATCAAGCTGCTGGAGCGTATCTCCACTGAACCAGCCGAGATGCCTTGAGACTGAACTACTCTTGTTTTAGAACCACTCAAAACAATGCCTGCAACACCTTCAGCAAAATGAGAAGTGAAGGGCTTGTTGGGATCGCCCTTTCCCTGCTGGAATGTGTGCAGGTACCTGCCAGATCAGCGCGAGGTACTTCTCTCGGCAGTGGAAATGTTCTGGATGGGGGAACATCTGTAAGAGATAACAGCTACACAGTTCCGCGCACACAACCCGCTGTGCTGGGCATCCTCCACGCAGCTTCCAGTAAAGGGTGGGACAAAGCTTCTCATCGAACGTTCTTACTCCACTCAGAACACACGTTTATTCCCGTTGGTGTCGTATGATTCCCTGTTTCCCTTGCCCAGGCTCCAGCCCCCATCCCTGAGACATTCCCCTCTCCGCCTGCTCCTAGACTCTGCCGTCGGTTCCACCAAGGTCCTTGCTCTTTGCTGCTCAGCCCAGTTCGTTCGCAGCTTTGGCAAGTCCCCTTTGTCTTCCCGCAGGACGGGTCAGGCCTTCAGCCCAGCTGCTTCTTCACAAAGGTTCCCTCACTCTTTTTACAGCTTCGCTCCCACTTAAGGCAAAGGCAACAGCCTGCGGCTCAGCCAGAGCAACCTCAGACTCCCAACCTCTGCCATAAAACCTTATGGCCTATAAATATCCCTCAATAGCAGAGAGAATTCTTTTTTGACACGCTGTATAATGGATGCAATATAAAAATATACTGCGCTTGGCAGGCTTTCCAAGGCTTCCCTTTGGGAGCTCAGCAAACGGGCTGGTGCTTGATGACTTTTTTTTTTTCCCCCACCGTATGGCCAAGGCAGCATTTCACGGAAAGCCGGGCCGACGGCTCTCCGGGGAAAGAACCCGTATTCCTCTTACGGAGAAGCCGAAGAGGCTTCCTTCAAAGTTTCCACATCTTCCAAGTGACCTCAGCTCCATGAGATCACGGATGTGGTTGCCAAGGCTGAGCGTACGAAGGTGCGAATGCCAGCCGTGGGTTTGTCCCATCACTAATTGCTTCTTGCAGAGAAGCCCGTGCCAGACCCATCTCCAGCTGCATCCCCCCTGGCACCCAGACCCTTGCTGCTGAACGGACCCTGGTTATGCCTCCTGCTCTCAAGGCAAAGCTCCCAACCCGAGCAGGACTTACTGCCACGTATCCGCGGAGATAAGGCAGCAAGAATGCCTGGAGCTTTGTCCTCACTCGTTACATCGCCCGGATCCAAAGCCAACGAGATCCACACGGAATCGAGGAAAAAATGATCACAATCTAGCTGGAGGGCTCAAAAGCAAGCACTGTAAAGCTGCGAAGGGTTCAGATAGGGACTGAGGAGGAGCGAATGGCTGAGTGCCAGACACGCTGTGCGCTGGGGGGGTAGGAGATCTGGGCTCCAGCCTCGCCGCATCACCTCCCCAGGGCCAAGGCACCTAACCTGCCAGTCCAACCCCTCCAGCTAAAGCATCAACCATGTACCTCCTCCAGGAGCCCTTCTCACTGCGACGCTGACCACGGCTGAGCTTGTTAGTGGCTTTACGAGCTGCTATGTGCATGTGGCAGAGTACGGCTCGTCTGCCTCTCCTGGACCATGAAATCAGCCCCGACGCTTGCTTCTCCCACTTGCAGTTAAAGCAGAACATAAGCAGGATAAAGAAATCAAAGGTCTCTTCTCCTCTCGTTTAAAAAAGGGGAAAAAAAGCATTGACTTTAATGTACTTATTCCTGCTTTATAACGTTGCATCCCCAAAAGCCAATTCCATTTCCCTGAGGAGCTGCCAGTGGAATCCAGCTGCCTTGGGTTACACAAGGATTGCAGAATCATAGAATCATAGAACAACCAGGTTGGAAGAGACCCATCGGATCATCGAGTCCAACCATTCCTATCAAAATAAGAGAAGTCAAGTGAACGCGAGTTACACTGGAGCTACAAAACACGACTTACGGCCTTCTTTGAAAGCCAAAAGCTTTGATGAAACCGCACTGAGTGGACACTGATGATGACCCAGCAGAGGACGCTCGGCTGGGGAAATAACCATGGACAACGTATTCCCAGGAGCACCAATTACAGAGGAAAAGGCCCAAAGTAAGAAGTGAGAGGTTGAGGCATGGGGAGGATTGGTTTGACGTTCACTGGTCGGGTTTAAACTTCCCCATCTGGATCAGGAGGCTGAGGAGCCGCCCTCTATCCAAAAGGAGCCCCAAACCCACGCACCTCTCAAAGCTCTGAAGCATTAAACTCAGCTCCTCCTTCCACCATTTTTTTGGCTGGAACAGAGTCAAAAGTGCTGAAATACCATAAAAAAAAAAGATGATGACCTCGGGTGAAAGGGTTATAAGCAGAACGGTCAGCAAGAACCGTCTCTCCGTGCCCAGTCCTTTCAGGCACTGTGCCCAACGGGGATTGTCCGGCAGGAGAAGGCAGATAGAGCCCCTCTTTGAGGCTCACACCCCCGCTAGCCTTGCACAAGCAGCAGGACCCATCTTATTCTAAAGAACTGGAAAATTTTTCCCTGGGGAACAAAATAATCCCTTTGTCTCCATATAATTAAGTTCAATACTGCAAAGCGTCCTAGGGGGGACGGAGTCGGTGAGGATCTCAAGAGCTGCAGTAACGTTTCTAGCCCAGGACGTCTGTGCTAAGCTATCGATCACCCATCTCATTATTTCTGTTTCGCTACGAAAGCCGCTCCTGTTCCCAGGTGCACAATAGGTGTCAAGAGTAAGAACCTCGGAAAAGAAACGGGAAAAGTTACACTAGCAAATGGCTCGTTTATGCCATAATTGGTATTAGGCAATTAATGGTGGGCTGGAACATGGCATTGCCTCCGCAAACAAAAAGCAATGCTGTTTAAAGAGCATTAATGAGCATGTTTTATGTTGTCCTCAGCAAGTTTACTGCCAAGCCACAAAAGACATAGACACACATTTCCTTTTGTCTCTAATGAAAGGGTCACTGCTGCTTGCTCCCTGTTAAATTCACAAGTTTAAAAGAAAGGGCGAACGTAACGTTTCAAACTCGAAATTCACCTTCTCTCTCGGTTAAGTCCGAAGACGTTTGCTTGGGAGAGCGAGTCCCAGCACCGTGCGGCTTGTCAGAATTAGAGGCAGAGCGAACACCTCGAATCAGAGAGACAGAGTTCAGTGACCGCAGCCACAGAGATCTATTGTATCACCCCGATAACCAGCCCCTCCAAATGTTTGACATTCCAACATCTTCCCTATTAATGAGGTGAAATCCTCAGCAACTGGGAAAAACCAAGGCAGAAACGATGTGTTTATTTGCCAGGAGTCAGTACTCCGCTGTGTGCTTCAGGGCAGCTTCCCAGACCGCAACGGAGGCGGATAATGCCTAAATCATCTTAAACCGGAGAAATTACCTGATCCGCTCTCTCCCAAAGCCCTTTTTCTCCATCTGTTTCTCCTACGCGTTTCAAACGTAGCTGCTCTCTGCTCTTATATTAAAAAAGGTCAAAGCCAATATCACAGAATCACAGAACAACCAGGTTGGAAGGGACCCAGCAGATCTTCTAGTCCAACCATTCCTATCAAACACTAAACCATGTCCCTCAGGACCTCATCCACCCGTCCCTTAAACACCTCCAGGGAAGGGGAATCAACCACCTCCCTGGGCAGCCTATTCCAATGCCCAGTGACCCTTTCTGGGAAAAACTTCCTCCTAATCTCCAACCTAAATCTCCCCTGGTGGAGCTTGAGGCCATTCCCTCTCGTCCTGTCCCCTGTCCCTTGGGAGAAGAGCCCAGCTCCCTCCTCTCCACAACCTCCTCTCAGGTAGTTGTCGAGAGTAATGAGGTCTCCTCTCAGCCTCCTCTTCTCCAGGATAAACAACCCCTACATGCTACGAGCATAAAGAAGCGAACATCAAAAGGGTTAAAAAAATGGTGTTTTCACAGAGCTAAAGGAAAATATACAGAGGGTGCATCCAACACCTATAGCACCTCACACAGACAGATCCCTTCTGGGTAAAAAAAACCACTGGAGGGGTTTAAGGGACGGGTGGACGAGGTGCTGAGGGACATGGGTTAGTGTTTGATGGGAATGGTTGGACTCGATGATCCGATGGGTCTCTTCCAACCTGGTGATTGTGTGAAAAGCCTGTGTAACGCACGAGCATTTCCACAATGAATTCACCCCTCAGCACGCCGAGACGCAGTCTGTATGCTCCACATTCTATTTTTAACCATTTCTTCCGTTTAAAACTGGGCATTTCTGAAGAGCGTATCCGGTTACGCTAGAGACCTCAAAAGTGAAAAGCCTGATTGTCACATAAGTACAAAACCATGGCTGGCATTCCTTCACTTCAACCCTGGGAGTCTGCTAAGGATTCATTTTACAAGTTAAACGCAGAAGATAATTTTCCAGGCAAATCGTAACAAATGCAAATCAAAACACACTCTTTGACTTTCCTACATGTGCTGGTTTAAGCCCATGACTTAAGAGTTAAAGAGAAGCCTGATAACATCCGAGATGGCAGCAAATTGTCCGAATTCAAGCCTCTCCTGATGGAGATGTACAGCGGAGGAAGCGATGGACAACTCGCAGCTGGTGACGAGAGGCATCCTCTGCTGCCTGACATCTGGCACCCATTATCCCAGCATCTGCTGCACCGAAACCCAACACGCCTCCCAAAACACAACGGGATGTGGGGAAAGGCACAACATCTCCTGGATTCTCTTTAACAGCTTCGGCGCTGCTGCCTGTCCCCTTCATCCACTGCCCCTGGTACCATTAAACCAGCAGAAGGAACCCCGCGTCCTACCAATTGTCTGCATTTATTACACGGGACTGGATCGGTTTGGCCTTTGATCTCTGACAATCAGGTCAGGGCCAGGAATCAGCAGAACTAAGCCCTGTTATTGATGATTCACGAGCTGGTTTGGACCTCTGGTCTACCTAGTCTTTAAAGCCACTTATTTAAGGGATGTGTAGATGAGGTCCTGAGGGACATGGGTTAGTGTTTGATAGGAATGGTTGGACTCGATGATCCGATGGGTCTCTTCCAACCTGGTGATTCTACGATTCTATATATATACAATAATCTCAATTTATCCACAAGCATGAGCTATTTGACTAGTGCAGGGAACAGTTTTAGGCTGGAAGAGAAGAGACTGAGATGAGATTGAGGAAGAAACGTTTCGCTATCAGGTTGGGGAGGCCCTGGCCCAGGTCGCGCAGAGCAAGACGAAAGCCAACGGTGATGCCAGCGCCCCCAAAGCCCCAGCCTGCCGAGCTTTTCAGCTGAAGTCCCAGAATAAATAGAAAGCCAAACACAAACGTATGACTTCAGAGAGCAGCTGAGGGCCAGCAGCCTCGCTGTCTGGCCCGCGAGTGTGCGAGACAGCCACGCCGAGGAGAGCTTCTCGGACTTCTTGGCAGCCCTGCGCAGGGCCGCCTGCTGTTCTGCTGTGGAGTGGAGGATTTCCAGATTCAACTCGGGCTTTATTTGCGTGGGGAGGCGGCAAGAAGGACCCTTAATGTGCATTCGCATGCGGCAAACTAGAAACACCTGTAGGTCTTCAAACCAGTTTTTTGGCTGGGGTAGAGAGACCCAGGGTCCAACAGGTGCCCCTGCAGCCAACGGGAATGAAAAGGGGTTACAGAGGCCCCACGAACGTTGAATTATGCAAAGAAAAACCATCTGCACAGCTACACGCAGCACATGTGTCCATGTGTGCGAGTCAGCCACGAGAAACTGAGGTCCTGTAAAAACTAAGCACGTCTGGGAGGAAACCAACCACACTGGGACTGGGAAATTTCAGCCCAGGATAGCCAGGGCTGCTCGGACCATCCTCTTGGTCCAAAGCTGCTTCTGCGCCTGCTCCCAGCAGCTGACACTCCTGGCTCCAGGGTGGGAACCAGCCCCAGAGCCTGGAGACAACGACAGAGCTGCGGCGCCGGCACAGCCAGGGCCCCCGTGATCCCTGCAAACTCTAAAGTGCTGCCAACCCATCACTACCAGTACGAGCACTGAGAGCAGTTTGCATCTGGTGAGCTGGGGCAGCAGTAACTCAGAGCAGAGCAGGGTCTGGACTCGGCTGCCTAGGAAGCGTTGGGGATGCCCCAGGGCTCTGTGTGACTGTGTATGGCTGGGAAGGCTCCTCGGCCAGGTAAACGGTCACTGCACGGCAAATCCTTCCCACGCTGCCTGGGAGGGGACTGTTAAAACGCAATACATACTTTAAAATACCAGCTATAGGTGCACAAACCACAATATCTTTTGTCTTATCGCCACGACTCACGGGCCCAGGTTGCCCCATCCCTGGAGAGGTTCAAAGCAAAGTTGGATGGGGTTTGCAGCCCCTGATCCAGTGGGAGGTGGTGGGGCTGGATGGGCTTGGAGGTCCCTTCAACCCAAACCATTCCACAATCATAGAATCATAGAATCCTAGAACAACCAGGTTGGAAGGGACCCATTGGATCTTCTAGTCCAACCATTCCTATCAAACACTAAACCAATCCTATGATCCAATCCTATGATATCCTACCATCCCTTTCCACACACACACATCTCCCTGCACTGCAGCGTTAATTCAAAACTAACCCATCTGCGATCAGCGAACACTGGCAGAGCACCCACGAGACCTGAGGATAAAACAGAACAAAGAATCTCCCTAAGCTTGTTCTTTGAACCTGGGGCCACATTCTCAGGGAAGAAGGGATACAATTTTCCATTTAAATTTCCATTTTTCACCTAGCAGTAAAAAGTGCCCGTAACGAACTCCTTTGCTGGCTGCTGCCACCCTGGATTTGTTTCTCTGGGTTTTCAGTGGGAGATTCCCCTCCTTCTCCTCCTCCACTATCAAACCGCTCGGTCTGGGTCACGGCTGCACCGAAGAGCCAGCGTCAGCCCAAGTCAGAAACCTGCCTTGCACCACAGGAATGCACAAGCACTTGAACTGGGATCAAGGCAAGTGTCCTCCCTTTCTCACATAACTCTTATCAATTAAACCCATGGAGCACGAACCTTCCAAGAATCCTCCCAGAAAAAAAAAAGGCATTTGTAAGGACTGGGATCTCGACATGTGTTTGTTTCCTGAATTATTGCACACATTGTATTGCAGCACCGAGACCACAGAGAAGAGGGGAGAGGCCGAAACACAACAAACGAGGCAGAAATTAAAGGCAAACCTGTAGCTGAAGTGGAGGTGAGGAGCTGGTTAAGAGATGTTATCGGCCGCTAGAAGCCACGGCCTTAAAAAGACGCCTTGGAAAAATGGCATGGAATGCATTAAAACCTTTTCTCTATCCTTTCCAAACACAGCAATTGAAAGCAGAACATCCTGACAATTTATTACAGATCACACCATCTATTTAAGCATAAATTAATTCTAAACATTCCAGCTCTGCTTATCACTTCGACTTGGCCTTCACTCCCCACTTCACTCGCTGTAGCACCTATTTTGGCCGCAGCCCATTCCCTTGTGCCTGTGGCCGGTGTGGACCCTCGTGCCACCAAATTTCATGGGATCTCCAGAAAACGAGGTCGGGTCACAAGTCCTAGAGTTAACCTGCCTCGTGTCCTTTCCCTTCCATAACACAAATCAGTCAAAGGCCAAGGCGAGAGCTGCTCAGGTGGCAGCAGGAGGCAGAAGGAGCCCATCTCAGACGTTCCGGCTCTGCTGCATGGGCTGAGCTGGGCTCTGCTTCGCTCCCATCCTCTCTCCTTCCAGGTTCCTGGCCAGCTGGCTGAGCCCTTGTCCGCTCGGGATGGCTCTTGGCTACCTGACTTGGGGATTGTCTCGTCCTCTCCAGGAACAGTCCAAGGATTCGGCATTAATTCAGTCTATCTGGCATCCACATATCAAATTCCTCTTATTCCCAATTACACGACGGGATCCCAGTGCTCCCTTTTCAGACCGGAGTATTTTTCATTGCTTGGAATCTGCTCTCCTATATAAATATCCCTTTGACTCACCTCCATGCTCTGGCTTTCAAGAGATGGTTTATGAGAAGAAATCACTCAGGGTGGACTACACAGCTCTCAAAAACGTCCAGTTGTTAGGCCCCGGCTCTCGCTCAACTTTGCAAGACGCAAATTCCCTCCTTTTAATTGGTCACAGCCGGATGCAAACCCGCACAGAAACCCTTACGAGGAGATTAGGGGCTGACATTTCTCAGTGGCGCTGGCACCGTGATAACGAAGGAGGTGATCACGGGAGGGGCCGACGAGTTCCAACCCTCCCTGGAAGGAAAACACGCACCCTTGGAAGATGCCATCCAGTGCTCCACATGACTTGGCCCAAGGCACGAAGCCCTCAATAGGCAGCGTGGATTTGGTCTCCTCCAGATGGCACAATAAGCAGTTTCCTTCCAAGCTCTTTTTAGCCCCGACAGATCGTAACGTGAGGAGCAGTAAAGATCTATATGAGAATTCCAACCCGGCGCAATGTCAGCGAGAGGATTCCTCGCTTGCTCATTTGCCAAAACCTAAGCAGAGAGCTATAACTCATCTAAAGAACTCGAGCCGTGCCTTTTCTGTCACCCAATATAATCACCTCTTTTAAATGATAACGAAATCCTTAATTCTTGGGCTCGGCCCAAGTAAAGCTTGAAAAGAACAAAGAAAGCCATATTTCGAATTCACCAAAGCCTTCAAAGCTTTCAGTCTCTCGAAGCAGCAGCTTTCCTCACCCGCTATCATGTTCCTTTAAACAAACATGTCAGTAATATTTCTGCCTGTGCGTATGTTCCATCGCTCGTCGGCAAAGCTGGACAACTCTACATGTGTCAGCGAACATCCAAAAGGCCCTTTGCTGTACTCCAGTTCACCTTTAGAAACTCAGATCCTAGGAACTACGAAGTTATTCATGGAGTAACTGCCCTGCGCTTACATCCAGATTTGCGAAGCCGAGGAGGTGCCAGGCAGCTGGAGATAAACTTCCCTCTGGACTCAGCACTGGTGAGGCTGCTCCTTGAATCCTGTGTTGAGTTGTGGGCCCCTCAGCACAAGAAGGATGTTGAGGCTCTGGAGAGAGTCCAGAGAAGAGCCACAAAGCTGGGGAAGGGGCTGGAGAACAAGAGGAGCGGCTGAGAGAGCTGGGGGAGTTTATCCTGGAGAAGAGGAGGCTGAGAGGAGACCTCATTACTCTCTACAACTACCTGAGAGGAGGTTGTGGAGAGGAGGGAGCTGGGCTCTTCTCCCAAGGGACAGGGGACAGGACGAGAGGGAATGGCCTCAAGCTCCACCAGGGGAGATTTAGGCTGGACATTAGGAGGAAGTTTTTCCCAGAAAGAGTCATTGGGCATTGGAATAGGCTGCCCAAGGAGGAGGTTGATTCACCTTCCCTGGAGGTGTTTAAGGGACGGGTAGACGAGGTGCTGAGGGACATGCGTTAGTGTTTGATAGGAATGATTGGACTCGACGATCTGATGGGTCTCTTCCAACCTGGTTGTTCTATGATTCTATGATTCTATAAACGCTGCTCTGTGTGTCTCGGCGAGGCCGCTGGACCCTGACAATCCCCTGCACGTGGCAGTTGAGGGAACTAGGGTGTGCAGGTACAGCCCCAGCTGTCTCCCCAGCCCCAGTACATTTTCCCTTTTCTCCAAAGCTCCCTTCCCAACAGATTCAGTTTGGGCTTTTTAATTGGATAAACCCCAAAGCAGCCTTGGTTCTTTTCCTCTCACTAGCTTTTTCAAAGGGTTCAGTGCTACCTGTTTGCCAGCTATTAAATACCTAACGCTTGGCTGAGGGACAAGCAGATAGCGCAGGACGAGGCTGAGCTCTGCACAAACCGTCCTTGTTCCACTCTTTCTGAGCCAAAAGGAGAGAAAATCCCGGCAGGCAGAGCTGTAGACCGGCAGAAACCCCCTTTGAGCTCAGGCTGTTTCCCTCTGCAGCGGAAGGTGAAACCTTTGAGTCAGGAGCCCGTTTATAAATAAAAGTATTGGGACTTCTTGGCTGTGGGAGAAGTGTTCTGCTTAATTTAGCCCTGGTATGAGTAACAGTGGATTCTCTCCAAAGAGCTGCCAGCTGAGGAACAATCGCCGCTCTTTAATCCTGCAAAGGGATTTTAAACCAGCCTCGTGAACTGTAAACCCATGAAAACGCTGAACACAATAGGCTGCTCCTGTCATTCTGAAACTGGCTCTGGGGTTCCCTCGGACCAGGGAAGTCACCCAAGTCCGTACAAGCCTTATCACACGTGCACACTCGCCGACAGCATCTTTCCATCTCGGAGTGAAGCAGCTGCCTCCTGGATCCAAGATGAGTTCACAAGGTGCTTTCTGCTGCTTGCGAAGACAAACCCTTTCCCTTTTTGACTTCCAAACCTACAAGAGCTTTGCAGCCCTGCGTTACCTTTTAGAAAATCGCTCTCCAGTCGGCTCAGCAAACCCTCCTCTCCCACCCCGTGCCCCTAACACACCCCAAAGGCTTCCAGTTGAACAGCTCCAAGAGATTAGGAGGAGAAATAGGGTCATTAGTCAATCAAACAACACTGAGGGCATGTCAGACGCATGTGTAAATGAGGGCAGTGCTCTAAAGGAGAGAGAGAATAATGGTCTCCGCCAGCCACTTCAGCTGCCCTCGCACAAGCAGACACTAATCGAGGAGCTGACCTCTCCTTTGTGCGAAGCTAAAGAAGGTTGGGTCTGCCCTATCCTTCCAAAGGCAGCCTGGCTAATTAGGAAGGTCCCGGCCCTACAGCGAAGCTGCGTTCCCACACCACAGCCCCAGAGTGTGGCTGAGACGATCCACTCTGCCGTGAAGTCTGCAGCGAGCGAACGCTGAAGGTTTTGCGGCAGCTGATTTCCAGTACGAGACGCACATAACCACAAGCCTTGTGCTCCCCGTCGCACGGCCGGATGCTCCCTGCCTCGGCCGCGTGACCCTCCCGGCGTCCAGAGGCCTCGGGCCAATGCCAGAGCCGCTCGGCCGCGCTCCCTCGGGCACACGGAGCTCACCAGGACCGGCAGCCCCGCAGCGTCGGGTGGTCTGAGCGGCCCAGGGCAGGCTTGGAGCGGAGCCCAGCTTCTCCCACACCCCCTCCTCCCTCCGAGCCCTCTCCAGCAAGGTCATTTGTGCCCACACTCAAAGGAGGGAGCTCCCAAAGAGTCTCAGCCCAAACCAAAGCTCCAACACTCCATTTACAACCCTTTCATCTACCAGACGTGGAAGATAAAGCAGTTTAGGACAAGCCAGCTGCTTCCTCCGCTGAGAAACAGCCTGCGCTGTCGCTCCAGCCCTGTACAGCTCAACCTCCACCTCTGGTTTGCGGCACCAGCAAAGCCTCACGCATGGCAGGGAGGAGATGCCACATGCTGGAACCAGTGGGCAGGGAAGAGAAGAGAAATTCCTATGCTGACAGCATCCTAAGGGATCACAGAATCATAGAATCGCCAGGTTGGAAAAGACTCACAAGATCATCGAGTCCAACCATTCCTATCAAATGCTAAACCATGACCCTCAGCACCTCGTCCACCCGTCCCTTAAACACCTTAAACACTGTCCCTTAGACACCTCAAAAAGCCGCTGAGATCCAAGAGACAACACGTCGAAAGCCTTGAATCCTGTGTTCAGTTGTGGGCCCCTCAGCACAAGAAGGATGTTGAGGCTCTGGAGAGAATCCAGAGAAGAGCAACGAGGCTGGTGAAGGGGCTGGAGAACAGACCCTATGAGGAGCGGCTGAGAGAGCTGGGGGTGTTTATCCTGGAGAAGAGGAGGCTGAGAGGAGACCTCATTACTCTCGACAACTCCCTGAAAGGAGGTTGTAGAGAGGAGGGAGCTGGGCTCTTCTCCCAAGGGACAGGACAAGAGGGAATGGCCTCAAGCTCCACCAGGGGAGATTTAGCCTAGAGATTAGGAGGAAGTTTTTCACGGAAAGGGTCATTGGGCATTGGAATAGGCTGCCCAGGGAGGGGGTTGATTCCCCTTCGCTGGAGGTGTTTAAGGGACGGGTGGAGGAGGTGCTGAGGGACATGGGTTAGTGTTTGATAGGAATGGTTGGACTCGATGATCCAGTGGGTCTCTTCCAACCTGGTTGTTCTATGATTCTATGATTCTAAACAAGCTGCACAGCAGACCTTCCTGAAAAGCCACGGGCAGTGCTACCACAAGTTGCCTTCGAAGTGAGAGGTTTCATGACCAAATATTATCACTTTCAAGAGCTGAAGAGAGCAGGAAGGGCAGCATCTCGCCCCTGGAAGCCAGACCCATTGGGTACTGCCTGCTCCCCAGCCAGGGTAAACACTGCATCGCTGCTGCTCCCAGGCAGCCAGTAAAAATATCCCATGCTGAAAGGTTTGATAGGAGTCTGGCCAGGACGGGGAACGTCCTGCCTCTAAAACAAACACATCTCTGTTTCTTTCCAGGAAAGAAAAAGCGATACTGTTAAGATCAGACAGAGAGATTTCTGAAAGACAAATGACACCACGGACTATAGCTGAAGCAACTTATAGAATCATAGAATCATCAGGTTGGAAGAGACCCATCGGGTCATCAAGTCCAACCATTCCTATCAAACACTAACCCATGTCCCTCAGGACCTCATCTACCCGTCCCTTAAACCCCTCCAGGGAAGGGGAATCAACCACCTCCCTGGGCAGCCTATTCCAATGCCCAATCACCCTTTCTGTGAAAAACTTCCTCCTAATCTCCAGCCTAAATCTCCCCTGGTGGAGCTTGAGGCCATTCCCTCTCGTCCTGTCCCCTGTCCCTTGGGAGAAGAGCCCAGCTCCCTCCTCTCCACAACCTCCTCTCAGGGAGTTGACAACAATGAGGTCTCCCCTCAGCCTCCTCTTCTCCAGGCTAAACACCCCCAGGTCTCTCAGACGCTCCTCTTCTTCTCCAGCCCCTTCCCCAGCTTTGTTGCTCTTCTCTGGACTCTCTCCAGAGCCTCAACATCCTTCTTGTGCTGAGGGGCAACTTGATTCTCTCTGGGCTATTTCCACAGAATCATAAAGTCACAGGATGGTTTGGGTCCTTAAAGCCCATCCAGTCCAGAAGGATGAGCTCGTGGCTGGGACCTTCCTGTATCCCCAGTCAGCACATTCTCTGCGGCAAAGGCTGTGGCTTTTGAAAAATCATATGAATAATGAAAAGCATCAGGAGACAGATTTAAAAAAAAAAAAAAAAAAAGTCAATTCTCTGCCAGCTAGAGCTAAACCAGCATTTTCATTGGTCTTTGAGTTTTTCAGGAGCAACATCTGTTTCAAAGCAGGATGGAAACGAAGGTTAAAACTTGAAAGTTAGGAAAGCTTTCTGAAGATGCTTGCAAAGTGACTAATTCCGCCAAGTAAACACTTTCCCCAGGCGATTATTATATATTATATCTATAGATTTATCTTTCCATCGTGTGCAGACAATGAAAACACTGCGCCATCTGCAGAGCCTGCAGCCCTGGGGTTGAGGTCTGTCTGCCGGAGCAGCTGAGGCTTGGGGAAAGCAGCCCAGGAACAGAAGCCCTTCTTCTTGTCAATCTGCTGGTGGCGTTCGTGCCCACCAGGCAAAAATTCCCTGAGGAGACGCAACGATCTTGCTGCCCTTTCTCTCCACACAAGGCGCATACAGCACCGAGAACCTCTCCAGCCTTTAGCAGCTGTTTTGGCTATAGCCTCACTGCATCACAACATAGAATCATAGAATCACCAGGTTGGAAGAGACACACCAGATCATCGAGTCCAACCATTCCTATCAAACACTAACCCATGTCCCTCAGCACCTCGTCCACCCGTCCCTTAAACCCCTCCAGGGAAGGGGAATCAACCACCTCCCTGGGCAGCCTCTACCAGGGACCAATCACCCTTTCTGTGAAAAACTTTTTCCTAATGTCATAGAATCATAGAATTATAGAATCATAGAATCACCAGGTTGGAAGAGAAACACCAGATCATCAAGTCCAACCATTCCCATCAAACACTAACCCATGTCCCTCAGCACCTCGTCCACTCGCACCTTAAACCCCTCCAGAAAAGGTGGCTCAACCCCTTCCCTGGGCAGTCTGTCCCACTGCCCAATGACCCTTTCTGTGACATCTCTGAACTACCAGCACAGGAAACCAAATAACCTTCAGGAGAGAATGTGTACCTTGCACACAGGTTAATTAAATCAAGCTTAGCAGCCCCAGGATAAAGCCAAACCAAAGATATAGCTGACGGAGCCAGGCAGAGCTTAACTGCTTTCCCTTCTGCTGCGGCCACGCTCCCCCAGGGCCGAGCTTCACTCCACCGGCCACGACCCCAGGGTTTCTTTGTTTGACCCAACTTTAATCGGCTTCCTTCTCTGATTCCAGCAAATCCCTCTGCTGATTTCAGGCAGGAATAAAGGTTATTGTACCGTACGGAGCCGTGTCGCACCGCGAGCCACGATAAGCATTTCCTTTCCAAACGTCCAAGCTCCCCAAGCTCCCCAAACGCAAGGAACAGCAGCCCAAAAAGTCAGAGAGGAGATTATTGCGGATAAAGCAATGGCTGGGATAAGAAAAACCAACACTGGGGCATCCCCCGGTCTTTACGCCCTCCACTTACGGCTGAAAATTAAATGAAAAATTAGAAAAAAGATGTCTTACCGTACTGACAGCGAGGTCCTTGGAAGCCAGCGGGGCAGTGGCAGAGCTGCGAGGATCCCTCCGTGCATTTCCCACCGTTGAAGCAAACCCCATCACTGCAGACGGCTGCGAGGAGGAGGGAGAGGATAAACCCCGAGATCAGGATCAGAGGTGTACATGCACCAATAAAAAACCATTCACCGATCGAGTTCCCACAGCCCTGGAGCACGACGGAGCAGTTCTAACAATACTTGTTGAACCACTTTGGAAAGGAAACTCTTCCAGCTGACAATGCAATACTCAAACAGCACACGAAGCCCCTTAAAATTGAGGATAAGAAGCAGAATACCTTGGACAATGTCCCTCAGGTCTTTTCTTAAAGTGTGGCTAAGTGAGAATTCACCGGAAAACACCAACAGAGCTGTAGAGTTGCGGAGAAAATAATGCTTTTCCAGGCCAAAAGTGGGTAAAACAGTCAGAAAATGACTCATGCAGATCTTGGGGCAACGCGGACGACTTATTGATTTTGAAGCTGGAGGCATCTTTCGGGAACGAACCCCCGAGAAGCTGCTTCCCACCTCTCCACTGAGTTTTCCCGAGGAGCTGGCTGCCCAAAGGCGGCGTCACCTTCTGAACGGCCGAGAGGATGAAATGGAGCTAAACTGTACGTGCCTGGGCAGCCACGTTTCTCTGTTCTCACCAAGTGAAGTGTAAAATGGACACAGAGACAGAGAATGCTCAATTAGGCTTCTGAAATCCACCTTTTCAAATCATCTAAATAAAGGCACAAACAGGGGTAGGTTTTCCCAGCGAAACGCCTATTTCTCATAACTCAGGAAATGCGCCCGAGAGCTTCTATTTCCCGCTGGAAAACGCTGGTCGCAGAAGGAGAAATGTTAAGAAGTGATGCTGACATGTGCGCCAGGCTTTGTCAAAGGGTAAGGACGCAGAAAAAAGCTCTCATCTTCCTTTTGAAGTCCATTAAAAGACGCAGACAACGAAATATTCTCTCTATTCGCCGATCTGGACGTAGCTGTGCTGCCAGCAAGCTCTTTCCATTCTTTTTCCTTCACTCTCTCTTTCCCTTTTCGCCTCCATTCAACAAGCTGTATCGCAACCCAAGAACAAAGGGATTGGCTAGGAATATATTTCATAGAATCATAGAATCATAGAACAACCAGGTTGGAAGGGACCCGTCGGATCTTCTAGTCCAACCATTCCTATCAAACACTAAACCAAGTCCCTCAAGACCTCATCCACCCGTCCCTTAAACACCTCCAGGGAAGGGGAATCAACCCCCTCCCTGGGCAGCCTATTCCAATGCCCAATCACCCTCTGTGTGAAATTTCACAAAATATTTCACGAAATCCACGGCAAATCGGAGCGAGAAGAGCTCTAGCTGCCTGCACGGTGCAAGAGATGAGACCCAGCTCTGGGTCTGCAGTTCCAGTTTCCGAGCTCCCGGCTCAGCCCAGGCTGGATTGCACCAATGGGACCTGATACCTTAGAGCTCCTACGTCCCAGGAAGCGACACTCTGCAAGCACCAGGTGTGTCACAGCCACCTGAGTCAGAGACCCTTGCGTCCCCTTGATTGGGCAGACGGATCTCGGGAACATAATTATTTCAAGCAGCTGCGATCACAAAAGCTGACCTGGCAATCCCAAACCTGCTGGCTCAGAAATGCGGATTTGCTAGAATCATAGAATCATAGAACAACCAGGTTGGAAGAGACCCACCGGATCACCGAGTCCAACCATTCCTATCAAACACTAACCCATGTCCCTCAGGACTTCATCACAGGAAAAACCACACAGCAGCATCTCCTGTGTTCGCGTTACCGGAGCTCCCAAGAGCAGACAGACCAAATTAATTAATAGATAAGTAAAATCTCCGGGGAAACCCATTCTAGTTCTGCATGTGCTGACTGCCGAAAGGAAAATTTAGAGAATTCAATACCTCTCCAGCAGGAACACCCTGGGAAGCGACACTCAGATACACCAGGACACTCAGTGAGACACCTGAGCCAACAGAGAAGCCCCCAACACGAAGGCTCCAGACCCTGCTCAAGGCCAGGGGTGAAACAGCACCTTTCCCGTTATCACCTGAACGTCCAGAGCCTGAGATTAAATCCCAAAGCTGTGTGGAATATGGCACCACCTGAGATCAATTATAGCAGCGCTCCCTGGGCTGAGGTTTCCACACGCAACCCTCTGTGAGTTTCTCCTCCTCTTTGCAAGCTGGGAGCCCCGGGCCTTCTCTTCCCATTCCAGCTAAAGCTGTAACTAATTAGCAAGAGAAAAAGCAGGTCTGTGGTTACACACGTCGCTTTGTGCCATTATAAGCAGGGAGGAAAGGCCTCCTGTGCAGCCTTCGAGAAACGGCTCCAAATGCTTGGCACAAACCGTTCCGTGCTCGCTCCACAACACCGATTGTGCATTCAGAAGGAAAAAGGAATCGCAGATGGGAACAGCGCAAGGAAGTGTTTGCGTTCCCGGGGGGTGCCGGCAGGACATTCTGTGCCCATTTGCCATGTCGCCAACGCATTTCAAAGAAATTTTGGAACTTTAAGACTTAGATGCAAAACCAGAGATGGGGAAGAGCAGGCACCACCTGCACAAGAGAAACCGAGTGCTTGCTGGTGCTCAGCCGCTGGATGCCGGAGCTCCCTCGCGGCCAATTCAGCTCCAGCTCACCAGCCCGAGTGATAACTTCAGCTCAGTTCAAGTCTCATTCTCACAGACGTCCAAACTCCCCAAACTTTACACCTTAAATGCACTAGAGTTGAAATACTTGAGTGTCTGGCTTGGCTCCTTTAAGGGCCTGACGATTATCCAAATCCCCCTTCTTCCAAGAAAAAGTTTATTTTGTAATACAAAAGGTGGCATTGAAATCCTAACGCTCCTCTACCCAAAAGTAATGAAACAGTGATGAAATGTTACTCCAGTTATCTTCTCATCTCAAGTTTTAGTCACTTTTCACAGCCTTGGGGACCGCGGTGATCCCCTATGAATCCCACACTGGCCTGAATGCTGGAACCTGGGAAACTCTCACACATCCCACTCAGCTGAACCTCGACAAAGCCCAAACACTGCAAACACTTCCCTACATGGGAGGGACACGGCAAGGCAGAAGGAGCTCCTGACACCAAGCATTTCACTGCAGTTTCCCATCTCCAGGTGCACACCAGGATTTTCTAGGGCTGCAGCCTCAATGTTTTGCTGGCTCTGGTCTTGGTGAGAAGGGCTGTCTGCTTCTTTCTCCTTTTCGTCCGGCTCTCAACACTACGAGACTGAATTGACTGAGATGCCATATTGCATAATCATAGAATAGAACCATAGAATCACCAGGTTGGAAGAGACCCACCGGATCATCGAGTCCAACCATTCCTATCAAACACTAACCCATGTCCCTCAGCACCTCGTCCACCCGTCCCTTAAACACCTCCAGGGAAGGGGAATCAACCGCCTCCCTGGGCAGCCTCTGACACTGCCCAATACCCTTTCTGTGAAAAACTTCCTCCTAACCTCTAGCCTAAATCTCCCCTGGTGGAGCTTGAGTCTATTCCCTCTCGACCTGTCCCCTGTCCCTTGGGAGAAGAGCCCAGCTCCCTCCTCTCCACAACCTCCTTTCAGGTACTTGTAGAGAGTAATGAGGTCTCCTCTCAGCCTCCTCTTCTCCAGGATAAACACCCCCAGCTCTCTCAGACGCTCCTCATCAGGCCTGTTCTCCAGCCCCTTCACCAGCTTCGTTGCTCTTCTCTGGACTCGCTCCAGAGCCTCAACATCCTTCTTGTGCTGAGGGGCCCACAACTGACCACAGGATTCAAGGAGCGGCCTCACCAGTGCCGAGTCCAGAGGGAGAATAACCTCCCTGGCCCTGCTGGTCACACCATTTCTGATCCAAGCCAGGATGAAGTGGTTTTCCCTGAATCTTTCCCCTCCATCAGCTGGAAAGGGGCTTGCAGGCAGGGTCCCAGCACAGCCCGGGCTGGCTGCGCGATGCCCTGTTTGCCCTCAGCCCTCCGTTCAGTTAGACCCGAAGCACAACAATGGAAAATATTAGAAGCAATTGCAGCGACACAAATGAGGGATTAGGAGATACGGGTGTTATTCTTGGCTGCGGCCCAGATTTCCTGAATGACCGGGACAATTCCCCGCTCTGTGCTTCAGGCTGGCACACACAGAGTGGAAATCATTATAACCTACTTCCCAGCCCAGTGGGCTGAGGGGGCTGAGGGGCCGGCGGCTCTCCCTCCCCTGCGCCTTCCGAGCCTTCTGCAAGCCAGCTCCTAATTCACAGCGACATCATTTAATGTGGTAAAAGGGCAGCAACGCTGTCCTGGGCGGCGAGAAAGAGAGGAGGACGACTCACAGAAAGCATCACCTTCTTCTGTTTGAAGGGCCAGGTGGTCTCTCCGGTGAGGATTTAGCAAGGGATGATGGAGAAGAGCGTTTCTCCTACAAGGTAGGGGCTCAGCGAAGTACGAGCCAGCCCTCCTCTGCGAGGACAGAGATGGTCTCCTGGGGGAGTCTGCGCTGGAAGGTTAACCAATACCAGGCTTGATCCCAGGAGGAAGGTTCAGAAGTTCAGTCAAAGCCTTTCAGCTGACAAAACAATGAGCCTCCAGGAGCCAAGAGGGGATGAACAAAGGAAAGTCAGCCTAATGGGGAAATTAAATTGTTAACCGAACACATTTCCTGCCAAGTCTTCCAATCTGTATCACAAATCACGGTCCTGGGCGCGGGCTGAGCGGCTCCTGCGCACACCTGCCAGCGCAGCCAGGCTCCCAGGGCCATGCAGCGAGACAGACTCGGCGCTGCCTGCGGAGCCAGCACAGCCACCGCGGCCCCGCAGAGCCCCCTGCCCTGCTCCACACATGCCACACTCAGCTAGGCTGAGCTGGCAGTAAGAAACGCGGTTCAGCGCCGGGTAACTCGCTCTGGAGCCTTCTAATAGGCCACTTGTGACTTATAAAAGTTGCTCTTTTAATGAGGCGATTAAAATCCGACTGCTCTCTACTCAGCCCTTGGGGATGCTCGGAGGGGGTTTTGCTGCGTCTCAGACTCTGATGTGTCCTCCCTCCTCACCCTAGAGCCAGGCTCTGCCTCTACCTGAGCTAAGAATCAGAGAGCCAAGCGTGATCCTAACGAGAGCTGGATAAAACGTCCAGATAAAAGCCACTCGGGAGAGCAGCGGAAGCTTTAGAGCAGCAGCTCAAGCCGAGTTCCCCCAGCAGCTCCACAGGTATCCGAAGGGCGAGCTGCATCATGGCACAGGGTGAAGCTGTCTGGCCGCACGAGCAGCTACTCGGCTTCTTGGCCAGGCTGTGCTCCCCTAGGCGGCTGCGTTTCCTCGAGTGAGCTCATTAAAAATCCACTCGGGTGTCTCCATCCTGCCCGGCAGCAGAGCCAGGCTCTCTCCCGCCTGCCGTCCGGGTTACGACTTGACCTCCCTGCTGTTCCAGCTGGAGCGGCGACTCCTCCTGCACGGTTCGCCGGCAACACTGCAACTGTGACAAGGTCACCGGTGCTAAACCTTCCAGTCAGGGTCTCCTCTTTGGCCTCTTCCATCCTCGTGGCTGAGCCCAAGGGACACAGACACGGTGTCTGCAGCTGAGCTCCAGCTCTTCCATGCAGACCGAGAGCTAAAGGCTTGGTGAGACTTGGCTTTTCGACATCTCGAGCCGAAAGTAGAGATCATGGGGATTACCAGACACGCAGGCCCCTTGTCCTAATCAGCAAGGGCTTTAGCTCTGTTATTGAACCCATGTGGAATTTAAGTAGCATCTTAGAGGCCACTTGAAACTGAGAAGCTCAGTCCGAAAATCAACATATCTGTAATCAGACGGAGAAAGAACCTGATGCCATGCGAAGAATGCAAATGGTGTTTTGACTTCTGAGCCATTTCCTTTCCCAAACGGGACTGAGCGGATGGATGTTGGGTCCTGCACTTGGGGCACAACAACCCTATGCAGAGCTACAGACTGGGAGAAGTCTGGCTGGAAACTGCCAGGAGGAGAGGGACCTGGGGGCGTTGGACGACAGCGACTGACCATGAGCCAGCAGTGTGCCCAGGGGGCCAAGAAGGCCAATGGCATCCTGGCTTGGATCAGAAATGGTGTGACCAGCAGGGCCAGGGAGGTTCTTCTCCCTCTGGACTCGGCACTGGTGAGGCCGCTCCTTGAATCCTGTGTTCAGTTGTGGGCCCCTCAGCACAAGAAGGATGTTGAGGCTCTGGAGAGAGTCCAGAGAAGAACAACGAAGCTGGGGAAGGGGCTGGAGAACAGGCCCTATGAGGAGCGGCTGAGAGAGCTGGGGGGGTTTATCCTGGAGAAGAGGAGGCTGAGGGGAGACCTCATTGCTTTCTACAACTACCTGAAAGGAGGTTGTGGAGAGGAGGGAACTGGGCTCTTCTCCCAAGGGACAGGGGACAGGACGAGAGGGAATGGCCTCAAGCTCCGCCAGGGGAGATTTAGGCTGGAGATTAGGAGGAAGTTTTTCACACAGAGGGTCATTGGGCATTGGAATAGGCTGCCCAGGGAGGTGGTTGATTCCCCTTCCCTGGAGGTGTTTAAGGGACGGGTGGAGGAGGTCCTGAGGGACATGGTTTAGTGTTTGATAGGAATGGTTGGACTCGATGATCCGATGGGTCTCTTCCAACCTGGTTGTTCTATGATTCTATGATTCTTTCCCAGTCCAGCAGGCTCTGTGTGAGCGGCCAGCGAGAGCCCTGCAGCCTCCCAGCGCTGCTCCCGACACTGAGGGAGATGAGTTAAGAGCAGCTTTGTTTCCTATTCTCTGTTCCTTCCTAGATGGAATTACTCACTTCCTCAGCAGGAAAAATCATTACAGAACACACTTTGCTGAGTTCATCTGAGGTTTCTATCCGCTCGCGTCCAAGGGGGTGTTTGGCGTCCGCAGAGCTTCCTCTGGCACAGTGGGGATGCTCTCCTTGGGAAGAGGAAGACTAAAGATCGGTTGCCAGACACACCTTTGATTCTTTTCTTTGTAAAGCTCGAAGCATCAAAGCCCAGGGAAGGCACCTGCAGCCTCCCACGGACAGAGGACGAGGAGCCGTGGGGACATCAACCTGTGCTGTGGGACAATTACAACCAAACCCATCTTTACGGTGGTGCTGGGCACAGTGAGTGCTCATTCCCTCCATCCAGGGCAGATCCCAAATGCTTCGTTAGCTCATCTAATACTTAAAACAAAAAACAAAAGCTGCTTTTCTACGGCAAGAATAAGATAATTGGGAGATCAGAGCTCCACCACAGCACCAGGCAGAGAATTAACAACAAAGCACAGGGAGCAAGCGTGATTCTCCCTCATTCCTACACAGACATTTGATGGGAATGGTTGGACTTGATCTTCCAACCTGGTTGTTCTATGATTCTATGGGTTAGTGTTTGATAGGAATGGTTGGACTCGATGATCCGATGGGTCTCTTCCAACCTGGTTGTTCTATGATTCTACGATGATCCAGTGGGTCTCTTCCAACCTGGTGATTCTATGATGCTATGATTCTATGATTCTATACATTCAGGGAAACCTTTCTTTGATTCAAGAGAACATTTTCCTTTACTCTCAACATCTCAAGAGCGAAGTTTCAAGCTGACACACAACTAAAACAAATAAAAAGGAAAAAAAAAACCCCACAAACAACGAACCAAATACTTTTAAAAGACATTTCTCCAGCAGCGGCTGCAGGCACAGAGCCCTCAGCCAGGAGCAAAGGAAGAATCTGATCCGAGCAGCGCGACACTTACGGTAGAGGCAGCCGGCGTCTCCTCCGAGCTGGGCCCATCCCGGGCAGCAGCGGAACGTGGTCTGCAATCCCACTTTGTACGTCTGCCTGTAGCCCGTGTAATACACCGTCCTGCAGCACAACAAAGCAGATACCACGTCAGCCCTGCAGAACGAGCAAACCAGGCAGCACAGAAGCTGTAACTCCACCTGGGAGCGTAAACCAAATGAGGGATTTGGGTTTCAAATGCGCTCACGCTCCTAGGACTAGCGACGATTGCTGATGCTAATAAAATGCTGCTCAATTCAATTGGGAATGAGAGAGATGGAATTATCCGGGTCCTCGTACACCCCTGGCTCTTTTCTCCTTTTCTAAGCCCCGAGCCCTCCTCAAACTACACAATAACAAAGAAAACTCGTATTTTAAGAACGAGAAGTATCTCAGCACAGCTTTGGTGAGTCTGCGAGGAGCTGCTGAGGTGAAACATCAGGCTCCTGGTGGGAATATCGAGTTTCTCAAGAAGCTCTCCAGGCTGTGTCAAAGAGTCAAGCTCCTGCGGCTTAGGGTCAGCAGAGCCGCTTCCCTCGTGGAAAGGGCTTTCTCCTCCTTAGTTCTCCTTCCACTGTGCTCTGGGATAAACCTCAGCTCCTCAGGGGTGAGCCCAAAGCCCCAGGTAGCAGCACCAGGTACATCAGACCATCTTCCAGGTAGAGTTGGAAGCTGGAGAGGGCACCCAGAGCGGGGTCTGCACCCAGGGAGAAGCCGAGGGTCCCTTTAACCCCGACCGGGAGCTGGGGGAGCGAAGCAGGGACTGATCTGAAACATAAATAAATAAAAGCGACACTTTCTTTTCTTTCGCACGGAAATCTGCTGTGGTGTGTGCGTGAAAACCGAAGCACGGCTCAGACTTTTGAAGCCGATTTTTACAAAGCTCCTTTGGCAGAAGATGAAACTACTCAACCAAAGCAAATCGGACAAACAACAACAAATATTTGGCACAGCAGATGTGTTGTACATCTCCACTGAAAATATTTACCCTAACTTGGGGGAGTTGTTTGATTTTTGTCTGAATGCGTCTGCAAAATAACCTAAATAACGGTGAAGCACCGATTCCCACCCAGGAAACCTTCGGCTGCTCCTCGGTGCCGCTCGGCAGATGGGAGCACAGCTGAGGAAAAGAAAAGCAGATATCAGGTCTTTTTGTGTATGAGCTGTTAACAAATTATGAAGGAAACGCTCGTGTTCCAGAAGCAGCTGAAAAAGCAATTTAGAGGAGCTGAGGCTCCCACAACCGGCACAGACCCATCTGGATGCTCTCGGTGTCCAGAGCCGAGGGCAGGGAGCGTTCAAAAGATGCTAAGGGTGTGGAGTCGGTGCATTCACTGCTCGGGTTGTCGTAGAAACATCATCCTTCTCACCCAAAACGAGAAGGACCACGCGGCAGCAAGCAGTCTCCTCCATCCACCCTGCACGGGCTCCGAAACGAGGAGGAAAAGACATTTGAAGAAATAGCAACGTGGGACTTATTCCGACCTCCTTCCTGCCCCCAAGCAGCACCAAGCTGAGACTTAGAATCATAGAATCATAGAACAACCAGGTTGGAAGGGACCCATCGGATCTTCTAGTCCAACCATTCCTATCAAACACTAAACCAAGTCCCTCAAGACCTCATCCACCCGTCCCTTAAACACCTCCAGGGAAGGTGACACAACCCCCTCCCTGGGCAGCCTATTCCAATGCCCAATGACCCTCTGTGTGAAAAACTTCCTCCTAATCTCCAGCCTAAATCTCCCCTGGCGGAGCTTGAGGCCATTCCCTCTTGTCCTGTCCAGCCCCTTCACCAGCCTTATCTCCAGCAGCCTTGGGGAGCTGGGCCAGACCCTTCAGATCCTTCCCTCGGCCCAAGTGGGTTCTCAAGGAGATGCAAATATTTTGACAGCCTCGGATGCCTGCGGATATCTGGATGCTGCAGACTGGAAAGAACCACACCAGAGATAGTCTATCTTCAGTGCTTCTGTTTTCTTTTGTGTTCTAAGGAGTCCCTGGCACAGAAAACGTTGAATGAGCCAGAACTAATGGAACCCAGGCTGAAACATCCTGCTGCTGGAAAATGCACTTCCAGCCCCACTGGGACGGAGCCATCCTCGCTCCAAGTTTCGCTGCTGAGGGCTGAGCAAAGCACTTTCTCTAGTTACCTAATTCGGGGACATTTTACAAGCAGCAGCAAAGCTTTTGCTTCACCAGGAACAAGGAGAAGCTCAGAGGATGCTCAGCCCTGCCCTGGGAAGCCAATGATGGAACAAGGAGAAGCTCAGAGATGCTCAGCCCTGTCCTGGGAAGCCAATGATGGAACAAGGAGAAGCTCAGAGGATGCTCAGCCCTGTCCTGGGAAGCCAATGATGGAACAAGGAGAAGCCCAGAGGATGCTCAGCCCTGCCCTGGGAAGCCAATGATGGAACAAGGAGAAGCCCAGAGGGTGCTCAGCCCTGCCCTGGGAAGCCAATGATGGAACAAGGAGAAGCCCAGAGGATGCTCAGCCCTGCCCTGGGAAGCCGATGATGGAACAAGGAGAAGCTCAGAGGATGCTCAGCCCTGCCCTGGGAAGCCAATGATGGAACAAGGAGAAGCCCAGAGGATGCTCAGCCCTGCCCTGGGAAGCCAATGATGGAACAAGGAGAAGCCCAGAGGATGCTCAGCCCTGCCCTGGGAAGCCGATGACGGAACAAGGAGAAGCCCAGAGGATGCTCAGCCCTGTCCTGGGAAGCCGATGATGTTTTGCTCCTCCGGCAGCAGCACCAAACGGTGCATCAGGGAGAGCAGGAGCAGATGATGGAGTTTCCTAGTTGCATCCACGAACTCAAAGGCACCAAAGGGCGATTCCGCAGCAGTCCTGTGCTGCTGGGGTGGGTCCCGCTGAGCAGAGACCGTGTGGCATCCCTGTGGCTACTGAATCATGTCCCACTGCCCTCGGCTGCTCAGTTCATAGAATCATAGAACAACCAGGATGGAAGAGACCCATCGGGTCATCGAGTCCAACCATTCCTATCAAACACTAAACCATGTCCCTCAGCACCTTATCTACCTGTGCCTTAAACACCTCCAGGGAAGGGGAATCAACCACCTCCCTGGGCAGCCTATTCCAATGCCCAATCATCCTTTCTGGGAAAAACTTCCTCCTAATCTCCAGCCTAAATCTCCCCTGGTGGAGCTTGAGGCCATTCCCTCTCACCCTGTCCCTTGGGAGAAGAGCCCAGCTCCCTCCTCTCCACAACCTCCTTTCAGGTAGTTGTAGAGAGCAATGAGGTCTCCTCTCAGCCTCCTCTTCTCCAGGATAAACAACCCCAGCTCTCTCAGCCGCTCCTCATAGGGCCTGTTCTCCAGCCCCTTCACCAGCTTTGTCGCTCTTCTCTGGACTCGCTCCAGAGCCTCAACATCCTGATAACATTCTGATATTTATAAGGAAGCACAACGAAGCTTTTTTTCACTTGATTTACAAGGTTGAACCCGTCCATTAAAGAGCAAGACGTGCAGCTGGGGCTGAAGAGCTCCCGTCCTTTGAAGTAGCAGCAGACAAGGCACCAGCATCTCAACATCCCCTCAAAAGACGGACTCTGTCTGCTCCTTCATTACCGCTGCTCAGATATCATCGCCGCGATAATTACCGGCAATTACAAGTCGGGAGGAATTTCTAAAGCCAAGACTTAAAAGCTGCCTCCTGTCCAAGATGCTGCTTTGAAACCCCCCTTTCATTATGGTTTTGGAAAGGCTCGGAGCTGCCCAGCGGGGCCGGAAAAGCAGGTGGAGCACAGAAAAGCAGGAACATTGTAGTTTGGCTGTTGTGCAGGTAAGAAAAGGGCATCGAATCCTGTGTTCAGTTGTGGGCCCCTCAGCACAAGAAGGATGTTGAGGCTCTGGAGCAAGTCCAGAGAAGAGCAACGAGGCTGGTGAAGGGGCTGGAGAACAGAACCTATGAGGAGCGGCTGAGAGAGCTGGAGTTGTTTATCCTGGAGAAGAGGAGGCTGAGAGGAGACCTCATTACTCTCTACAGCTACCTGAAAGGAGGTTGTGGAGAGGAGGGAGCTGGGCTCTTCTCCCAAGTGACAGGGGACAGGACGAGAGGGAATGGCCTCAAGCTCCACCAGGGGACATTTAGGCTGGAGATTAGGAGGAGGTTTTTCCCAGAAAGGGTCATTGGGCATTGGAACAGGCTGCCCAGGGAGGTGGTTGATTCCCCTTCCCTGGAGGTGTTTAAAGGACGGGTAGATGAGGTGCTGAGGGACATGCGTTAGTGTTTGATAGGAATGGTTGGACTCGATGATCCGATGGGTCTCTTCCAACCTGGTTGTTCTATGATTCTATGAGGTAGTGGGACTGGATGGGCTGTGAGGTCCCTTCCCACCCAAACCATTCCACGATTCTATTTTCACCATAGAATCACAGAATCATAGACCAACCAGGTCGGAAGGGACCCATCGGATCACCGAGTCCAACCATTCCTATCAAACACTAAACCAAGTCCCTCAAGACCTTCACGCAAGAAGCCAAAGAGGCTGGAGGAGGGAAGGCCACGTACCTCTGCTCGTAGCCCGTGCACCATCGCCGGCCTCCTCCGCAGTCCTGCTTCCAGACCTTGACGGTGCGGCTGAGGGCTTGGACGCACGGCTGCCGCTGCCCCACGATCGCCAGCTCCTGCTCGGCGCAGACGTTGGGCCTGGGGCAGAGAAGAAAAAGACTTCAGATATGAGAAGCTAAGCTAAATAACTGGGATGTGGCGAAGCATCCATCCCACCGCGGCCGAGCTGGAGCGGGAAGGGACCGTTCCATGAATCCCTGAGGCGTCACCGACGCCTCAGGGATTCATGGAACGGTCCCTTCCCGCTCCAGCTCGGCTTTAGAGGCTCCTCTGTCATCCCCACATGCACTGAGCTCCTCAGCTTGCAGAGCTCTTCTACCAGAGAAGCTGCTTCGTGCCGTGAGCGGCTCCGTGTGCAGAGAGCTGGAGGTTGATGGCACTTCCCAACCCTCAGACAACCTCTGGACCTTCTAAACAAGAGCCACAAGAACCAGGGTTGGCAGCAGAGCCGCTCTGGTCACATTTATCACAGTGAAGATGGGTTCGGTGCAGCCAAACAGAGGTTGGAAAAGGAGCCCTTCTCCACCAGAGAGTGAAAAAGCAGAGCTCGCACACCACGCGGCGCTGGGGTCATTCACAAAGAGAATGAGAACTCCCCCCCCCCCTCGTCCCCTCTCCGAGAGATCATCTTCTGGCCAGAGCCCAAAGCAGCAAGGAAGTCTTCCGAAGCAGCCAAACCATTAACGCCGAAGCGCAACTGGAAAATCTAATTAAAATGAATGGACCGAGCGCTGCTGAGCAACAGGGAAAGGGCGAAAGAAACGCACAAGAAAAGGGAGAGATACGTGAAGGGCAATAAAGCAGGTCTGTGGAGAAAGGTCAAATCATTTCCCCAACCTCCTGCGCTCACACAACAGCCCCGTTCCCAGTAAAACCAGTAAGTTCCCTCCTCCAAGCAGAGTCTACATAGATATTCAAACTCCTACTCTCCTTTATGTACATCTGGTACCAGATAAAGGCACATGGTGCAGCTCTCCCTCCCCTCACTCTCTGTTATATAGAATCATAGAATCACAGAACAACCAGGTTGGAAGGGACCCATCGGATCTTCTAGTCCAACCATTCCTATCAAACACTAAACCAAGTCCCTCAAGAGGGACTTGCTTCTCCCTGCTCCTTCCTTCACCTTTGATTCTGTGTTTAAATTGTGCTTCCCCTTCCCTGCCCCACGAAAAGGCTCTGACCCCCTTTCCTTGCTACTTACATGTGGGGCTGAAGCGTGTTGGCAGACGCGAGAGCAGAGACCCGCAAGGCGAGGACGAGGGACAGTGCCACCGCGGGAGACCCCATCGCAGCAGCTCCTCTCTCCCAAGGTGCTCCCGGTGGGTGCCCAGAAGCCTCCTGGAGCACCGATTCCCTTTTCCAACAAGCGATGCTG
This sequence comes from Coccyzus lansbergi, assembly GCA_033558105.1. Lineage (NCBI taxonomy): Eukaryota > Metazoa > Chordata > Aves > Cuculiformes > Coccyzidae > Coccyzus > Coccyzus lansbergi. Next base: position 1,091,494 of record JAUMJK010000061.1, read on the forward strand.
GAGGAGCACACGGAATCCTGGCCCCGGGAGAGCAGATTTACCGCTCCCGGATGCTTCTTCCCGTGTGGTTTTGGCTCAGCAAGTTCCTTCAGTCCACGGGAGAAGGTTATGGTGCAGATTCCCTCTGTGTTTTGCCCAGACCTGGCTTCTTACGCTCATTTGCTTGCAGTGAAACGCACTGAAGTGACTTTTCCTCCTGGAGTTTGTTCCTCGACGGAGCCCAGAGTGCTGGTGGCTCACGAGACGCGGGTTCTGTCCAGTGGGGAAGCCCCATGGGGGCTTGGCCGGTTTGGAGTCCCAAGGCAATGCAAAAACCAGCTCTCGGCAAGGGAAAGGCAAAAGGATGAGTGCTTTCCCGTGCACGGAGAAATCCACCTCCCAGAGGGCTCTTCCAAAAGCAGGCAGAGCGCTGGTTTACCCCATCCTTGCAGCCGAATCCATCCTGCACCCCTCTGGAGACGGGATCGGGTACCTCTCGCGCGCACACACGCACCCTACGAGCGGCTTCCTTGCATTTCAAAGCGGCAACAAAACTTGCCTCCTGCCTTTCCCAGGTCCAGCTCCGATCCCTCACATGCTCTCTTGTTTCTCTCCTTGCTGACAGCCAGAAATCCCTCCCACCAGCTGTGGTCCAGCCCCGAGCAGAGGAGGGGGGACCCTGCACCACAGCAGCAGAAAGAAGTCGCGTTTGTTTCTCCCAAGTCAAAGTTGTCTCTTCTGCACTCCCAGGGCCATCTCCGCACACACCACCTAAAACCTCTTTCCCAGTAGTTCTAAAAACATCCCAGAGAAATTTCACCTTCCCTCTGCACCCTGGCAGGTAACAGAGCTGGTCACTGGGCATAGTTTTGAGACTGGTGGGAATGGTTGGACTCGATGATCCGGTGGGTCTCTTCCAACCTGGTGATTCTGCGATTCCCAAAGAAACTCTGCTACAAGTAAACCAGAGGGACGCGTCCCACCTCGCTCACTGCTCCACTGCTCTTGACACACAGTCTATGGAGGGGAGAGAGGGATCTGGAGAACAAGGTTCAGCTGTTCTCCGCTTTCTCACACCAAGCTCCCCACCATGCAAGGAAGCAGCGTAACAAGAGGCGTCGATGAGGGTTTTGCTGACGCTGGGTGTCCACCGGCTCCTGTGAATGAAAAACGGGAGAGAGAAGTGCCCAAGCCCGATTCTGAGATGGTTCCCTGCAGAGTTCCCTCTTCCAAAACGCTGCTGCGAGGATCCTGGTTATTGTTATTGCACTGTTATTGCCAGTCTTGGCAGCGACGGTGAGAGGTTAGAGAGGGCTGAACTGCCTCCTGCCCCTCCAGGAGGATGGCAGCACCATACCCAGACTCGGGTGAAGAGAACGGAGCAGGGATGCTGCACTCAAGCCTCAAGAACCTGGCAAACCCTCGTGGAGGCAAGAAGGAATGCAAACCGGGCACTGCTCCACCACCCTGGGGCGGCACAAGGAGACCTGCCCCACGGCGAGAGGTGATTTCTGAAAAAGAAGCCAGAGGAGAAGGTTAGATAGTTCCCGAAGCCACACCATGGGTGTATTTTGCACTGGAAAACAAACCACGACACCAAGACTCAAGTCACTGACGAGCCGTGGCCCAACGCTGGCAGCTCTCAGAAGAAACTGAGGCAGCAGCTTTAGCACCTGAACCTTCCCCAGGTCTCGGCAGTTTTAGGTCAGAGAAAAGAGCAAGAAAGAGAGACTAAAGTTTCCACTTAGAAGTAAAGCATCTGCCAAGCGTAACAGATGGGAAGACATCATCTTCTGTTCTTCCTGGAGAAGAAAGGCAACCACATAAAGATGCTTTTTAATGATAGAGAGAGCTCCAGGATACAATAAATTCAGGCCTCCCTTTTCCTGTCAGAATTTTAAAACCTAGGACGCTTTTTACAGCTGGAAACCCTCCGGTTGCTCCCAGTCCTTCAGAGCTAACTCACTGCTGCTGCCCAACAGCTCTCCCCACGCTTACCTGATCCTCTCCTCGGCTCCAGATTCGGCAAGTGCAGTGCTGGGAATGTGGGAGCTGGATGTAGGAGATGCCCAGGTGGAAGGTGCAGGCACCCAGGGCACCCAAGCAGGGCTGGCAGGGGCAGAGGGAGCCTGGCAGGCACAGCCTGGAGTGTGGCTCCCTCTCCAGGACACAGCTCAGTGTCCAGGGACAGGGATTAATGCTCCATCCACAGCTTCAGGCTCTTCAGGTGAGCAGCCTGGACAGGAGACAACTCAGCCAAGGCGAGAAGGGACGGCTCCAACACAAAACTGTGCTCTGAGCATGACACAAAGTCAGCGAGCGTCAAGCCAACCCCACGATTCCCCTTTAAGTCGCTCTTTAAAGAAAGCAATGAGGCTTCCCCTTTAGAGAGGCTGCAGAGAACTCGTGCAGCACATGTGAGAGATGGAGATGTGCAGCCCAACACTGTCTGTGAAGCCCATTTAGAGTGTTTGCAATTTTGTACCATTTCCCAGCACAAGCTCCTGCTGGAGATGTCATCCTCTGGCTGCGGGTGAGGCAGCCCTGGAAGGGGGGGCAGAGAAACAATCCAGATCCAGAAATAGCGACGATAATATCTGCAAGAACAGCAGCAACCACAGAAACATAAGTAAGAGCTTGCCAGCCATTCCCCAGCATGATTTAACCGTCACCTGCACAGGGAAGAAGATTATCCTTCTGTTCACATGGAACTTCTCGTGCTCCAGTCTGTGCTCGGTGCCTCCTGTCCTGTCACTGGGCACCACCGAGCAGAGACCAGCCCTCTCCTCCTGCCCCATCCTCTGGATATGGACCAGCACTGATGGGATCCCCTCTCTGTCTGTTCTTCTCTCCATTGAACACCCCCAGCTCCCTCAGACCCTTTCCCAGCTCCATTTCCCTCTCTGGATGTGCTCCAGCCCCTTCAAATCTTCTGTGGACATGGGGTCAAACACCGAGAATGGGATTTGAGGTGCACCTTGTGCCCCTTCCACCCACCCTGTTATCCTCCCCTGTTACCCCACACCCCGTTGCCCCCCATTACTGACCCTCCTGCCCCACTACCCCCCTCCATTCCCCTCCCTCCCCATCCCCTTTTATCCCATTACTGCATCCCCCATCACCATCTCTAGCCCCATCCCTGCCCCTCCCCACACACCCCATTCGCTTCCCATTACCCCCCACCCTGTTCCCCTTCCTACATAACCCTTGCCCCTCATTACTGCCCCTCTTGCCCCGTTACCCCCCTCCATTGCCTCCCTCCCCATCCCACTTTATCTCATTACTGCATCCCCCATCATCACCTCCCACCCCACCCCATCCCACCCCATTCCCCTTCCTACACTGCCCCCCACCCCATTGCCCCGTTACTGCCCCTCTCGCCCTGTTACCCCCCTCCATTCCCCCACTTTTCTCCCATCCCTGCATCCCCCATCCTCACCCGTTCCCCTTCCTAGACTACCCCCCAACCCACTGCCCCCTGTTACTGCCCCTCTCGCCCTGTTACCCTCCCATCCCTGCATCCCCCATCCTCACCTCTCACCCCATCCTCTCCTGTTCCCCTTCCTACACTACCCCCCCACCCCATTGCCCCCTGTTACTGCCCCTCTCGCCTCGGTACCCCCACATCCCCCATTTTATCCCATCCCCACATTCCCCATCCTCATCTCTAGCCCCATCCTCCCCTGTTCCCCTTCCTAGACTACCCCCCACCCCATTGCCCCCCATTACTGCCCCTCTGGCCCCGGTACCCCACATCCCCAATCATCCCCTCCCACCCCTTCCTCCCCATCCCATGTTATCCCATCCCCACATCTCCCATCCTCACCTCTCGCCCCATCCTCCCCCGTTCCCCTTCCTAGACTACCCCCCAACCCACTGCCCCCCATTACTGCCCCTCTCACCCTGTTACCCTCCCATCCCTGCATTCCCCATCCTCATCTCCCACTCCCTCCTCTCCCATTCCCCTTCCTAGACTACCCCCCCACCCCACTGCCCCTCTCGACCCGGTACCCCCTCCCCATCCCATTTTATCTCATTCCTGCATCCCTCATCCTCACCTGTTCCCCTTCCTAGACTATCCCCCAACCCACTGCCCCCAGTTACTGCCCCTCTCACCCTATTACCCCCCTCCATTCCCCCACTTTTCTCCCATCCCTGCATCCCCTATCATCCCCTCCCACCCCTTCCTCCCCATCTCATTTTACCCCATCCCTGCATCCCCCACCCTCACCTCTCGCCCCATCCTCACCCATTCTCCTTCCTAGACTACCCCCCAACCCACTGCCCCCTGTAACTGCCCCTCTCGCCCTGTTACCCCCCTCCATTCCCCCACTTTTCTCCCATCCCTGCATCCCCCATCCTCACCTCTCGCCCCATCCTCCCCCATTCCCCTTCCTACACTGCCCCCCACCCCACTGCCCCCCGTTACTGCCCCTCTCGACCCGGTACCCCCTCCCCATCCCATTTTCTCCCATCCCTGCATCCCCCATCACCCCCTCCCACCCCTTCCTCCCCATCCCATTTTACCCCATCCCTGCATCCCTCACCCTCACCTCTCGCCCCATCCTCCCCTGTTCCCCTTCCCCTCCCACCCCACTGCCCCCCGTTACTGACCTCTGGCCCCAGTACCCCCTCCCCATCCCACTTCATCCCATCCCTGCACCCCCCATCATGGCCTCCCGCCCCTTCCTCCCTCCATCCTCCCCTCCCTCCCCATCCCCGCCCCCGCGGTCCCCGCCCCCTTCCCCCGCGATGCTGCAGCTGCGGGACACCGAGGAGGAGGAGGAGGAGGAAGAGGAGGAGGAGGTGGTGGAGGTGGAGGAAGAAAAAGGGTGTGGGTCGCTGTCGGAGGCGCTGGGGCCTGGGCGGCCGCTCCCCCCTCAGCGCCTGAGGCCGCTCCGCGTGCACACGGCCACGCGCGCTGGGAGCCTGCGGCGCTTCTTCGTCTTCCGGGTACGGACAGGCCGGGGGGGCCCGGGGTGGCTGTTGGGGGGCCCCAGGGTTGGGTGTTGGGGGAGCCCAGGGTGGGTATGGGGAGTCCCAGGGTGGGTGCTGGGGGGTGCCCAGGGTGGGTGTTGAGGGGGTCCTCAGGGTGGTTGTTGGGGGGGGGGTCCCGGGGTGGGTGTTGGGGGTGGGTCTGGGGGGGCCCAGGGTGGGTGTTGGGGGGGCCCAGGGTAGATATTGGGGCCCCAGGGTGGGTGTTGGGAGAGCCCAGGGTGAATATTGGGTGCCCAGGATAGATATTGGGGCCCCAGAGTGGGTGTTGGGGGAGCCCAGGGTGAATATTGGGTGCCCAGGGTGGGTGCTTGGGGGTGCCCAGGGTGGGTGTTGAGGGGGGGGTCTGGGGGGGCCCAGGGTGGGTGTTGGGGGGCCCCAGAGTGGGTGTTGGGGGAGGCCAGGGTGAATATTGGGTGCCCAGGGTGGGTGTTGAGGGGAGAGGTGGCTGGGGGGGCCCAGGATAGATATTGGGGCCCCAGCGTGGGTGTTGGGGGAGCCCAGGGTGAATATTGGGTGCCCAGGGTGGGTGTGGGGAGTCCCAGGGTGGGTGCTGGGGGGTGCCCAGCGTGGGTGTTGAGGGGGGGTCTGGGGGTGGCCCAGGGTGGCTGTTGGGGAGAGAGGTGGCTGCGGGGGCCCAGGATAGATATTGGGGCTCCAGGGTGGGTGTTGGGGGAGCCCAGGGTGAATATTGGGTGCCCAGGGTGGGTGCTGGGGGGTGCCCAGGGTGGGCGTTGGGAGGTCCGTCGGTCCGGTCTGACCCCCGGTCTGTGCCCACAGCCTGGCAGCATCGAACGCGCCGTCAGTGAGATCCGCCCTGCGCTAGCGCCTGCTGAGGATGGGGACGTGCGGAGCGTCTGGCTGCTCGCAGAGTGGGTAACGGGGACCCTCCCAGACACCCCGAATCCCAGCGCCACACTCATCTGCCCAGCCTGCCCCTTCGCCCCCATCCTGAGCCTTCCCACCCAGCCCCTTTGCTCCAAACACACCTGCCAACCTGCCCCTTCATAGACTCACAGAATCGAGACCCACCGGATCATCGAGTCCAACCATTCCCATCAAACACTAACCCATGTCCCTCAGCACCTCATCCACCCGTCCCTTAAACCCCTCCAGGGAAGGGGAATCAACCACCTCCCTCGGCAGCCTATTCCAATGCCCAATGACCCTTTCTGTGAAGAATTTTTTTCCTAATGCCCAGCCTGACCCTCCCCTGGTGGAGCTTGAGGCCATTCCCTCTCTTCCTGTCCCTTGGGAGAAGAGCCCAGCTCCCTCCTCTCAGGTAGCTGTAGAGAGCAATGAGGTCTCCCCTCAGCCTCCTCCAGGATAAACACCTCCAGCTCTCTCAAACACTCCTCATAAGGCCTGTTCTCCCATCCTGCACCTTCCCTGACTTTGCTCCAGACTGGCACCTTCCCAGCTTACCTGTTCTCAATCCACACCTCCCCATCCTGCCCATTCATTCCAAACCTGCACCTTCCCAACCTGCCTGTTCCAAACTCACTGGAAGAGATGTTGCAGCCTCATTTATCCCATTAAGCAGCATTTGTTCTCCAGTAACAAGAGGGAGCACTCGAGCTCTTCTCAAAAATCTTCAGACTTACTCTGATTTCCCTCATATTGTCCTGTGTTGGGACAGTCACCCTCGTACCATTCTTGCTGATTCAAAGCAAGGGCAGGAATGGAAAATGCAGCGTTACTAAGCCTTCAGTTTATTCTCCTTAGCATCTCGTGTCTCCACCAAGCCAGTTCGTGTTCCTACCCTCAGCCCAACCTGCCGGAGCTCAGCTGTGTTCTCTTCCCAGAATTGACCACTGGAACAACGAGAAGGAGCGTCTCGTTCTCATCACGGACTGGTCCCTCCTGATCTGCAAATACAACTTCATCAGCCTGCAGTGCCAGCACGTGACACGGATCCCCCTCAGCGCGGTCGACACCATCTCAGTCGGAGAGTTTGAGTTCCCACCCAGATCCCTCAACAAGTAAGCTGGCACAGCCACCCAGTAACGGTGCGGTGGCTCTCGGGTTATTGTAAACCAGCAGAGCTTTCAGCCTTTGCCACTGACCGTGTGGCTTCGTAAACAACTGCTGAAGCTTTGTTACATCTGAACTGGATCTTTGCTGGAACAGTCAGTGGTTCCATTAAAAGCAAGTTGCTCAGGAACTCTCAAGACAAGATGAACAGATTGAGGAGCAGTCCCCTCAGTGCTAGGCAGTGCAGCGAGAGGCAGCAGAACCACCTCAGCATTACACACAAAACAGCTCAAGCCTTGTGTCCTCAGTGTCTTAACAAGCTTTACTCCGTTGTGCTCAGCTTAAAAACACCCCTGCATGTTTCAGGAGTGAACTCTTTTGCTGTTCTAGTGGAAGAACTGGATTTCCAACTCACCTTTCAGCTTCCAGGTTTAAGCAGGTCTTTTCCAGACAGCCCGTTCCTAAATAAAACTTGCCCCAAAGCCTCCAAACCCACCTTGTTAATTCTGTCTTCAACGGCAGGCGTGAAGGTACCGGCATTCGAATCCAGTGGGACAAGCAGAGTCGCGCCTCCTTCATCAACAGGTGGAACCCATGGTCCACAAACATCCCGTACGTCACCTTCACCGAACATCCGATGGCAGATGCTGATGAGAAGATCGCATCCCTTTGCCTGGTAAGGACACCACCTCTCCTATTCTGCGTGACTTGTCGTTCTCGTAGGCTACTTAAAGTATTTTGAGAAGATACAGCAGGTAAATCAAACAGAAACAGGTAAATCAAAGAGAGAACTTTGAGCTGTCAGCTGCATTTCCCCCTTCTCCAGATGTTGACTCGTAGGGCAGCACAGCTGTCAGCTCTTGCCCACCACCTGGAAAGGGTTAATACAAGGAAGCTGAAACTTCCAGAGGTGCCGAGTGCTGTCAGACCCCAAATAAAATGGGTCTTGGTGTGGTTCCTGCTCTCCTTACCTTGCAGACCAATGCCTGCTTCATCCAGGAACAACATCGGTTATTGGTAAACTTACGCATCCAGCCTGTGTTTGAGTGGCAGGTAGACACAGTCCTGGTAGACAATGAGCTGCATCATCAAGGTCAAATGTCAGATTATAAAGTTTATCATTGTATGAGAGATCCATGAAAGCTACAGCATTAACCCTTCACAGTTCGCAGCAGCAGCTCCTTGCCTAGCGGTTCTTTAAACAGTGGGAAAACCTAACAGGGATTTCTTTTTTTTTCAGTTGGAAAACTTCAAAACTCAGCTAATCCAGGCTGTGAAGAAAGCGCACAAGGAGTGCCCCCTGCCAGGGAGGGCTAACGGCGTGCTGGTGCTGGAGCGTCCTCTCCTCATCGAGACCTACCTGGGGCTGATGTCCTTCATCAACAATGAGGCCAAACTCGGCTACTCCATGACAAGAGGCAAAATTGGATTTTAAAACCGATTGCATTTAATCATTTCCAGGGAAAGTGATTTGATGTTGGGCTCCTAGGGAGACCCTGCTGTGCCAGAATACTCCATAATCAAAGAGAAGCAGGTGGGGTAAGAGAAGGTGGGTGATGGAGAACTAGTTGGAGCCCTCGGTACAGAGAAGGCCCAGGTCAGGTTAAGCTGAAGCAGGTACAGGCAGCATCGTTCTTGCATCGACTGTACAGCTCTCACTGGTTCTTATCCAGGGTTAGTGAGCAGTGGGATTCTCCATTGCTGGTGTTCCTCCCTGTTCATTCAGCGTGACTGGTACCTGCTACAAACACTCCACAGACATGGCAGATGCCGTAGTTATGCTGTGTTTCAGCTGTGTCCCTGCATTGGTGTCAGAGCCCGTGGTGTGCTTGGGATCTATTTGTATTGCTTAAAGAGACACTCAAGTTCTCCGTCTTAGGCTTTGATTAATGCCTGCTCAGTATTCTGAGAGCCATGTCAGTCATTCTTCAGCAAAACAGGGTCAGCAGATCCTGCTCCACCTGCTCTGAAGTGCCATACGTGACCCGTGGCTTCTGTAAACTGAAGTATGTGGCTGAATATGTGTTTATCAGCTTTTTGTAACACCTCCTCCCTCCAAGAACACAGTCCAACTTCCCTGTCCCTTATGTGTTTCCTTGTTGCAGCCACAGAATCGATTCTTTTGAGAGTATCGTCAGAAGCCTCAAATGCTTTTACCCTTCAAAGCTATTATTTATAAAACTAAACAGGAATTCTGTTTTGATTAGATTTATGTTCTCGCTTTTCTTTAAATGTGCTCTGATTTGGGACAGGGGTAGTACTGGGCTTTTTAACAGAGATATAAAACTCCAAGCACTGTCTGTCAGTCTCAATTCATACATTCTTGTTCTTAAACCTCACACAAAAGCCCAGTAATGAAATTCAGAAGCAGTGCAAGGGAGAGCCCAACTGAAATTGCTCAGGAGGTTCCTCTAACAAGCTTTGCCGCTGTGTAAGCCCTTCTCTACGTGCCATTAATCTGTGCCACTACAAATAATAAATGCTGAGCTGCATTGGTGCTTTTTTAATTCAAACTAGATGTATGTTTGTTGAACTTACGTAAAGCTGAAGCTGTGATGGAATGCAAGGAGCTGCACACCCCTCTCTCTCAATGTCTTTTTCTAAGGTATCTTTAATTTTCATTAATCTTGCAGTAAAGTTACTTTTCAGCTCAATTTTCTTTTTGCTCTTCATTTTGTGAAGACTGAGGCTGTGAAATTAAGTAGCAAAAGAAAAAATATCTGATAAATTCCTAACAAGGGGCTCACTCCCTATAAGAGAACACTGTGGCTGGTGGATCAGGGTAAAGGTAAAGGACAGTCCAACTGCTCCTTCCCTGCTGAACAAACCACTCTGATTTGGCACCAGACGGTTGGGTCAGAAGACTATTTCAGGTCCCTGCAATCTATCGCTCTAAACTATCAGTTATGATCCTCGTGAAGACTCCATATAACAAACCCACAGGAGCCCAGGCAGAGCCACCAATTAACAGCTCAGTCTGGAAAAGCAAAACTATTACCAATGACTTCATTTGCTTTCTGAACAAAGAACTTGCTTTGCTTTAAAAGTAATGGATTTGTTAGGAGGTGTCTTACTGGTGTGCCTACTTCTGCTACAACATTTAACTCCAATAAACCAGTTAAATGTATTGTTTTGGAGAAGACTTAAGTAATAACTGATCCCTAGGGCTGGGATAAACAGCTACACAATCCCATCACTCATAAAATAGACGTCTGAACGGAGACGCACGGGGCTGCAGTTTGATTCATACGAAGTTAGTGACTACCAAAATATTTATTGGACATTATAAAATTTAAATAAGGGCTATACATTATGTACACGCAGCTACAAATTATAGAAAATAAGGTTTCACAGTTGACAACCAACTCCATCCACACTTCAGTCTTCTTGACATCCAGACACCATTCTCTGCGCTCAAGTTGCTACATCACTCGATTACAGTTCTCTGCACACTGCAGTGCAGTTACACTCCTTCAAATAAATAACTTAAATAGATAAACGTCAGGTTGGGCGTCAGGGCTCGACCCCTTTCCTCATTCTTCCTCAAACCTGTGAGCATCTTTGATGCAAGTGTTATTTTACCTCTTCTCTTTCTAAGTAGCACACACAGAAGTTGTCCTTGCTCAGGAGCATCATGGAGTCACCACTGGAGTGCCAGGAAAGAGAGACCATCTGGAAGTCACCTGCAGACACAGAGCAGGGTTTGTCAGCAAGGAGCTGATGGTCTGTCCTCTTCCTCTAGGAAAAGGCAGCTGGAGTCAGTCACACACAGAGCAAAAACCACCTTCCCCACCCCAGGAGCCTCAGCACGGCCTTTGGGTTTGTTGCTGCTGCAGTTGCGCCAATCTGTTTGCCAATAAGTCACAGAATTGTTTAGGTTGGAAAAGACGCTTAAGATCAAGTCCAACCATAAACCTAACACTGCCAACTCCACCACTAAACCACGTCCCCAAGCACCATATCTCACAGAATCACAGAACAACCAGGTTGGAAGGGACCCATCGGATCTTCTAGTCTTTTAAATCCCTCCAGGGATGGTGACTCCAACACTGCCCCAGGCAGCCTCTCCCAGTGCTCAACAACCCTTCCAGTGAAGGAATATTTCCTAATATCCAGTCTAAGCCTCCCCTGGAGCAACTCGAGGCCTCATCCTGCCTCTTGTTACTTGGGAGAAGAGACCAACACCCACCTGGCTCCATCCACCTCTCTGGGAGTTACAGAGAACTATGAGGTGTCTCCTTAGCCTCTTCTCCAGACACTGCCCAGTACAGATAAAGCTGCACCTCTCTCTTTCCACAAACCCACAGTTAATTTGTACTCCAGGTACAAGCCGTAGATTTTGTAGACTTGTCATTCTAACACAAATAGATGCTCAGACTGATTTTTAAGTGGAAAAAGAGTTTGTAAGTAAGCAGCTGCTGACTGCTAGTGGAGGTTACTGGGAACAGCCTTACCTTCCATGGGAACCTGCACGGACACGCATCCTGCTGGCGACCACAAGTAGACTTTGCTATTCCCCGTGCACAGAGCAAGGCGAGGTTGTCGCGGGTCCCACTGGAAAGACTGGATGGCACACAGCTGCTCTAGGACTACAGACAGCTTCAGCTTTTGAATGTCCCAGATCCAGACAGCATTGGGAATGTTATCTGTCAGAATGTTATCAGCCGAGCAGAAAGATTAAATGTTAATTCCACGACTTTGGCTATTTGAGGTAGCCAAAAGCTCCACTGCTACAGGCTGTGAGGAACTGTGCCTTTTGCAAGACAATTGCTCTCAAGGGAGGAGGAAGAGCTCGTGCACTTCATTTTCTAATAGAGGGAGCTCACACACATTTGAAGAACTACAAAAGCAAACTGTTTCCATTAAATACAAAGGCAAGACTGAGTCAGTGCCCTGAGAAGCAGTTCTGGCAGCTCACAATTCTTTACATACACTGAGTTTCCCCTCTAGTTACGTGTTTGCACAACAGAGATTATTTTTAACAGGGTCATGAGCCTTCCCGTAGTGCAGAACACCAATTGTCCTCATTTCTTAGAAGAAAAACACAGCCCATGTGATGAGCAGGTCTCTCTGACACAGGGCAGGAGGAACTCACCGTTTCTGGTTGCCAGGAAACAGTTGTCGGCACTGAAAGCCAACATCCCAACTCCCATTTTGGGATTCGCCCTGTCAGCAACTGGTTTGATGTGGTGTAAAGAAACTGGCACCTGGGAAACGTCATCTGGAATTTGAAATAAGAGGACTTTACTACACACAAACCTGAATGAGCAAAATATTTAAATCCCAAGCGTTAAAAATCCCACTCTTCTGAAGTATTTTACAGGGCAGGATCATAATTTTACTCATTTCCAGCATGTTCTTGGAGCCCTTGGAGCTCTCCAGTTAAGCAGGAGCCTCAAGCACAGTGTCCAGAGGGTCCAGCCCAATATCGAAGAGGCAGAGCTCATGAGGACAGAGCTCACTGCCTGTAAATGTTTGCTTATAGAAAGACTTCACACTCCAAACTCGAGTGTCTCATTTTAATAAAGTTTGGCTCACATTTACTCTGTGTGCTGAACCGAGAACTCGATGACGCTCTTGATGGAGGGAAGGAAAGTCTCTCAGTTTCTGCAGATGGGGATTTCTCCACTTCCTTATACACAATCTGCAAAGAAACAAGTCAGAGCTCTACACAAGGGCCTCAGAATTTTAACACTGGCTCTTATCAAATCCTCCACATCTCACAGACTCTGTTCCAAGTGTATTATCCCTCCACATTCCCACATTCATCAAGGGAGGAAAGGGATTCAGTAGGCGAAGGCTAAATCCAGTATTCTCAATCACTTGAAACCACAATCGGGGAAAACTCCTGTGACTAATAAATGAACCTTGAGGTCTACAGAGAATGAATGTTCCAGAATGCCCCCTCACTCCCAAGAGCTAACCTGGCAGTAAAATATCTGACCTTCATCACGTGGGAACAGAGTTCATCTTTGCAAGTAAAATTTTTAATCGAGTACTCTCATAAATAAATCCCAAGTGAGATATTGCAGAAGGAAACAGCAGAACTATTTCGATCGGACGCCTACAACATATTGTTCCCGAACAGAAGCATCAGGATAAAAAGCACCAAAAGCACTGTGATTCCTGTCTGTGTAGCAGAGATTATCAGAGTTACTTCTGTTTGTTTTCTATTCTATATTTCACACTTAACAGCAAGCACGAGTGTTTTCCAGCCATGAGATGTTTTGTTGAGGTGCATCTAATGGCTCATGTCTTGTGTGGTGGGTAAGAGGCATCACCACAGATCATGGGAATGTTACAGACCTACTGCCTACAGATGTGAACTCTTATGGCATCTCTGTCCTGACGCAAGAGCGGTTCCTCCTGCTGCTGCACTGTTTGTTCTTTCTACCTTGGCAGATGAGAACAGCTTGTGATTTTTGGAACAAAAGCTGCAGTTCTGTGCCTGCTGCCAGGTGCCCAGAATCTGTTGGGCCTGGCATGTGTGTGTGCGCCAGGATGAAAAACAAACGATGACAGACGTTGACAGGGAATGCTCTAGGTGAGCTGGGTGAGCCTGTACGTACAAGACATAAATCTGATCACAATCCAGTTCAAGGGCTGTTACGAATTGTATAAAGCTGAGAAAAACCTCTCGTGTTCAGTTTCCCATCATCTGCATAGCCAAATCTGTAACACGATCACCAGACACGTCAAAATACCTTGACAGAAAGCCACCTGAGAATCTATCAGTGCTCAAGCTGGAAGGATCACACGTGCATGTATTCCATCAGACTTGAAAGGATTCCACTACTTTCCCTATATCCCCAAATTCTCATGCAATTCCCAGAGCCCTATTTATGTGAGGAGGGGAAAATCAATGTCTCCAGAACGGAATGTATTTATTGGCACCTTTCAGGCACAAAGAGCAGCATCAAACCACTGCTCGTGACTGTTTTGGTTTCATACTCACAGTCCTGGTATTGGCAATGGTTGCCGGGTGCTCAAACTCCGTGATCTTTTTCCACGTTACATGGTTCAAGATACGCACCTGAGTCAAAAAGCGTTGCAAGACAAAGCTGTTATGAGAAAGTTACACAAACTGCTTAGAAAAAAAAGAGAGAGAAAATAAACCCATTTTTTTACCTTTTCATCATAGCTGCCAATTGCCAGAAATTGACTGCTGGGGCTCCAGGCGATCGATTTTATCCCGAGAGACCATTCATAAGCCTGATAGGTGGACAGCAGTCGGCCGTCGAGGGAGTACAGCAGGATTTTATACTGAAACACAAAGAGATTAACTCTAGAGATGACCAAATATTGTTAAAAGCCATAGATAGGCAAAACCATCCCTTCTAAAACCCCCTGCTTAAAATGCAGCAACTTCAATATAAAGGGCATAGTCTTCTTCACAGTCTACTTGAGACAAGAGGCTCTAGGCTGCCAGTTTGGCACTCTGGGAACACGTCCAGATTGTCCCCAGGAGCACAAACACCCAACGAGGCCTGAGGAGGGGCCCGTCCAGCCCAACACTCCAACAGCAGCAGCAGATGAAGCCTCTCAAACACCTTCAGCCTCTGCAAGCCTGACCTGGGCCATTAAAACCATAGCAAGCCCAGGGCTACCGGTTTTGACTACACTGCCTGTAACTTTATGGTCACAGGAGGACACTAGAAGTTCACCGACTCAGAGCAGAGGGGACAGCAGTTTATATATTCCTTGCTAACTTCTGGATGAGTGCTTTTACTTAACTATAAAATTCCTGTGCAGAGTAAAGTAAAATGCTAGAAGAGCCTTACAGAACAACTCTTTCATCATTATTTCAATAGTGGCTGCTCAATGTTTACCAGCAATTATTTTTTTTCCCCCAAGATAAATTAGAAAGAAAGCTAAGACAATAATCTGCCACCATTAAAGATTTATGTAACAGTTTGTCATACACTTGTAAGGCGAGTCATTACCAGTACAAGCGTCACTAAGTGGTTTCAGCTCAGCTTTTGTCATGTTTAAAAGAGAAAGGTTTATTAGCATCAGTTATTTTAGTTACTGCCTTATGCATGGCAGCTACAATGCTTGAACTCTCCAAGAACATCACCTGCTTTCCCCTCCTACCTCCAGACACGTGTCCCACACTGCCAGGACGCAGCCGTTCGGAGCCCATTCGATCCCAAAGAGATCTTGTGTCTCAGTGTCAAAATGCTGCCCCAAAAAGAAAAAAAAAAAACCCACTTGAAGTATTATTCTAACAAATACTGTTGCCATAACCCTCAGCTTTATCATTTTAGAGGCTACGAGGATTGCACAAGAGCCTTTCTTGTGCTACTGTAGAAACAAATATTTTCTTTTGTAACAGTGTTCTGGGCTCACTATTTATTTCTTTCTTCATTAGGGAAGAGCCCAGGAACATGACAAGCATTTAGTGGCATTTCCCAGATTTTACTGTCTCTAGCGAAACTCAGAATTCCTGAGCCAGAGGCAGCGCTAGGTATGGAGCAGTTCTGACTGGGGTTTAGCTTCTCAAATCCATTTGGTCCTCCCAAACTCACTAGTGTGCATCCTTCGCTCCTTACGTTGAACAAAAAATACAACAATTTATTTCCTACATTCCAAATGGCCTCTTGATCAAGCATTTGATGCTTTCATGGTTATTAACATAGCATTGTTTATTGTAAATAAGCTCATGCAAGAATCTAAAGGCGAGCTTTGCATTCCATCAGGAGTTCCCCAGGCACATACATAGCACGTATTGACCTCCTGAGCAGAAGGCAGCTACAGAAACGTGCCCACAGGCCAAGAAAGGAGTCAGACACTAGAGAGAAAATGCTCTGACAAGGCTAAAGCCAGAAAAACAAAGCAACTGAGTTTAAAGCCGCGTGTGCTGGTAGCCTGTGCACAGGCGGCAGAAGTCAAGGAGGTAACTCACCCTCAGCAGCTGCCAGTCGCTGCACACAAAGATGCTAATGAAGTCCTTGCAGTCGCGTCTTTCCGCGACTGCCATGTAGCGGCCGTCCTTGGCAAAAGCTATCCCTGCCAAGGAGACAGTTAATCAAAAACAGAGTGAAAGCGAGACAGAAGGACTGACAATTCTTCAATGAAAAGCAGCAACTCCCAATTCGAAGAAGTAATAAGAGAAGGAGAAGCATCTTCAAAGATGATCACATTAATTGAGGCAATGCACAGTTTTAATCATTTGCTGTTCTTGAACCCAGATGGTGCTACTGCTAACGATGCAGCTTCACGGCTACTGCACAACGTGCTTCAAACCCCATCTTTGATTGCTGACAGACAACTGTGATATAAACCCCACAGGTTTCAAACAGCCAGCTTGTTCAGTCGGGCTAAATGGATCAGTTACACAACCCTAACCCTTCACCAATACACAACAAATTCACTTTCCCCTTCTCGTCCTGCTCAAGAACATCATCCGCATCTTGGATCTGCGACACTTACCCTGCTGACAGGCTTTGGGATACTTGATGTAAGAGACTGATTTGGTGCACAGGGACCACACAGTTATCCGCAGCTAAAGAGGGAGACACAAGGAAGTATTTGTTTATCTTGGCAGATAAAAAGAGTAAATAGAAACCCATAAACCCATTTCAGGAGCACAAAGATCATCAATACAGCTTCCAATAATTAAACTTTGCAGCTATTTTGTGTAGCTCAAATCCAGAGCCCTAGGAATCATAGAACAACCAGGTTGGAAGGGACCCATCGGATCATCAAGTCCAACCATAAAGGAAGTAACAGACTGGAATTATCTCCAATTATTACAAATTCCGAATGAACAGCGCAAGGCCCTCTGAACACTCCGGAGGGGTATGAGAGAGAGAATATCGATATGGAGAAAAGCTCCTCATTACCATTAAAGTTACTGATATCATCATGACCGTTGCTACGTGACTGCCAGTTATCCCACACAGACACTTTCCTGTTGGAAGAAGTTTCTTTGATCACAGAACTTGGAACAGATGAGAAGTTTCCTGCATTGATGAATGGATGAGACCTTAGAGCTTCTTCAGAAGATTGCGTCTCTTGGGATGAGGCCACTAAGTATGAAAATTGTGGTGTATTTGTCAACTTTTAGACAACTCAGCTTTGATAGCAAATTCCCCAATTTGCTCTTCCCACCTCATCTACCCACAAGGAGGCAACGTTAGGGAATTACTGAAAGCGCTAGAGAAGAACCAAAAGCTGGTATGCAGAGAGGGGCACTAGACATCTAGTTTGGGGTATTTCTGGAGGCCTGTGCAGCCATAAACCACAGGAACTGCGGAGAAGGCAACCAGCTGCCAAAGGAGCCTCCCCGTACCTCAAGGTCACGGCCTGCATTCTGGAAGCTCCGCGTTGCCATCTGCAGATTATTCAATTAAAAACAAATACTTCCTCTCCCTTGGCAACGGCAGCAGCACCAGACATGTGTGCGCTGAGCAGTGCAGCCTGTGAATCCTGGTGTTTATATCTGGAGCGAGGGATGTTTCCAGGGTAAGTGTTTTCTTCTGTTTTCCTCTATCTCATTGTGCCAAGGTAGGAGATTCCAGGAGAGGCGCAGGTGAAGCTATTTTTGCAACAAAGCACTCAAGCCACAGAGCTTCTTTTCTCCAAACTACAGACAACGAAAGCAGTTCTGATCCATCCTACTAGTAAAATCTCAGCCCTGTCCGCCCTCTCAACACCCTCCTGCACCAGACAGACCGATTGCCAGCAGCCAGGGCAGGAAATTGCTGCTACCTCCACTTCATGGTTGTCCATGACACACATTTTCCTTCTCTGAATTAATTGCTGCTGTTCAATGGTGTCAAAAGACTCTGAAGTGGTATCCTATCTAACTGTTCTGCACAGCAATGTCATAGGCTGTGCTGTGCAACAGGACTTGGAGGGTTTTTCAGTGCTGACATTAACACTTTCACTAGAAAGCACGATTCAAGTAACTGGCATGGTGCTCAAACCAAGTTACAGAATCCTGATAAATGCTGTTGTCTCCAGAGATGTGTGGGGTCCCACAGTAAGTGAGCTGCATGAGCTGTTCTCCCTCCTGCCGCTGGTTTATCTACAGAAAAAAACTGAGATTTGGAGAGAAATACAGGGGTTTCAATTCACCACAGGAAAACTGCAAGGCCAGGTCAGATTCCACTCTGCTGTCCCAGGTTGGAAAAGGTATCGGACCATTATTTAATGCTGTTGTTATGACTTTCTTCCTTTATTTTGCGGGTAGGAAAACACAACCAGCCATATGCTGCAGCACCGTTAAGGGTAGCAGATCCTAGAGGAATCCACCAGACAAACAACATCAATCAAGTTTTATCACTGCGACTGCTCACTTCCGGACACACAAAAATATCGCATTGTTAGGCTGCTCCTCAGGCAAGATTTACTTTAAAAATACCAACATGATGCCTACTCACATTCTTCTACAGCAACTGCAGCAGTGATATGCTGCTGGCTCCTATTAACTGCAGCGTTAAATGTGCTCACTGCTGCTCCTCCCTCGACCGAAACACGCAGCGGACGCAACACACATTCTGCAGCCACTTAATACCAGCTTAGCAGCTGCGAGCTTCGCATGCTGAGGCTCGGGTCGTAATTTCTCCTGCCAAAGGCATCCCAGTTTACATTTGTGCTGCTATTTGGCCTCACGCTCGGCTCACCTGGCCTGCTTCCACCCCAGACCACGCAGGCTGGCTCAGTCTCAGAATACAGCACAATCTTACTGCTTCCATTGAGCTCAAGGAAAACATCTGGAGGTGAGAAACAGTACATGACGTGCAGAGCTCCTACTGTCACCCCTGCCTTGCCCAGGACTCCACGCAGAAGAGAAAAGGTAGTACAGCTCCCACTTCAAAAGTCTTTCTGCATCCACCTCTGCTCCATCCTCGCGTGCAGCCCTCTGCTGCTCAGACAGAATCTGCTCCAAAAGGGTCAGAGAAGATACGAACACCTTCCCTGTTAATTGCTGCCATGTTGCGCTTGAACTGCTGAGGATGCCCTCACTGCTGCTGTTGGAGCGGAGCTGTGTTGCCTCA
The DNA here is from genome assembly GCA_033558105.1 of Coccyzus lansbergi. Classification (NCBI taxonomy): domain Eukaryota; kingdom Metazoa; phylum Chordata; class Aves; order Cuculiformes; family Coccyzidae; genus Coccyzus; species Coccyzus lansbergi. The sequence goes on from JAUMJK010000061.1 coordinate 1,110,447, forward strand.
CACCCCCTAACACCTCTACAGAACATCCCACACCTTCCAACACAAGACCTGTTATCACCCTGGTGCACACAGCCCTTGGATACCCAAAGCTCTTCACCAATGAACTTCACCTACACCTGCATCTGCCCACATGAGAGGTGGGGAGGGGCTCCTGGTCAGGGAGGGCAGGGACAGAATGAGAGGGAACAGTTTTAAGCTTAACAAAGGGAGATTGAGATGAGACCTTAGGAAGAAATATTTTCCTGTGAGAAGGGGGAGGTCCAAGCTGCCAACATAAACCAGTCCAAGAAAGATTGTGTCACAACTAGCAGATATGACAGAGAGAAACATAAAATGTGGATGGTGGGGAAAAAAAAAGGAAGTCAAACCCTTCATAAATCACCATAAGTTGCATTGCTCTTATTTCTTTTCTCAGAGACTCCGTGGGGAAGGGACAACTGCTCCTACAGCAGGAGAACAGACCATGGTCGATCATGCCTGCAGCAGCCGCTTCTTCCCAGCTCACTCTGACAGGCATTTTCTCTTTAGCTTAAGTGGAGTTGTCAAACCCAAATCCTAATGATAATGATGTCTGAGAAGTTTTCAGCTGTTGTTTTGCAGTGGAAAACCCAACCAAAAGCAGCAGCATTTTTAAAATAGCCTAAAAACAGCTGAGAAATAAAAAGTATTTGGATGGTAACGTGATAAACAGTCTCCAGCGCTGGGTTCAGGACCGCGGCCCAATGTTGACAGCTCCAGGCAGGTGTAAGACTGGCGATTTTCAACAGATAAAGACACACTTTTAAACAACCTGGCATCTCAAATGACTGTCAACTTTTGTCCCAGACTTGACTGGGTCACAGGGCCTCCTTACATAGCAGTGTCTGTCAGCGCTGGATTTCAGAAGATTATTCAGAGCACATTCCTGGACAGAAAGCATTTTTCAGCCAACGCAGCCATTTACAGTTACTAAGGATTAGCTCCAACACACAGAAACCTTCACTTCTTTTCCCTCCTGCTGCCGTTGGAAAGAGGCTCCTTAGTGCTCTGGATCTAACCCAGGACTAGAAAAAGAATAACACATGTGGCTTGCAAGTGTGGCTCTTAAATGGAAGAACAAGCCTGAAGATCAGCAGCTTTATCAGAAAACATAAGTAATGAGGAAGCAGCGGATCCATTTGCTCTTTTACCTGCAGCTTTTATTCAAACTCTACAAGCACCTGTGATCAGGTAGACTGGAAGCAGTAAGAGGAGGGACACCTGGTGCAGCTTCCATGGGAGACACTGATAACAGGGAATCCTCTAGCAATCAGCTCACTGTGTCGTGCACTGCAGGGACGCAGAACCGCCTCACAGAGCGGATTTCAGCAGGAGGGGAAGCCCCCACCACAGAATTAGCAACAAATGATTGCTGCAGGACAAGCTGCCTCCCAGGGCGCTACAGGAATCAGTAAAATTAACATGGTGCTCCAGCTTTTTCAGATTCCAGGCAGACTTTGCGCAGCAGCCTCTCAGAACGTGATTTTTCCAACTAATTTAGATTTGCTCTTGAGAAAAAAAAAAGTACTTCCATTTCCTCCAAAGGCCCTGCTTCTCCTAACAGAACTGGCCTCTAGCTCAGTTTAAACACCCAGGTGATGGAAAATGAAGTTGCAGCTATTCTGACCCCTTCCCACTCCAGTATTAAGTATGTGGACAGCTTCTGCCTTGAGCACCACGCACGTCTGTCCTCCCAGACTATGGATTTAGCCGAGGAAGAGTAAACACCACACAGACAGCGGCACAACCCAGGCAGCTGTCTGACAAAAGCTAATTTAGCAACCTGCTTACAGCTGGAAAGAAAGTCTATCCCCACACAGATGCCAACTTGGCAAAGGCTTAATGAAATCCTCTAAGGTCAAGCCGAGTTCTGTTGGGAGGCAACAAATACTCACTCGTCCACCCCCACACGCGCATGCCACGAGATACTCGCTCGCAGCACACAGCCCCAGCCCTCGGCGGGGGTTTCCAACCGCAGCGCTGCTGCCTGACCGCCAGGCACAGCTTCGCTGGCTTCAGCTGAGAAGTCTGGGCTCAGTTTTTAATTCTAATGGCCGTCAGGGTGATCCATTCCTAGAAAAAGTAAGGCCTAAATTCATCCCTCCTCAAACCCACCATCTACAGGGGCAGAGCAATGGAAAAGAAAGACTGCTTTATAGCCAGAAACTCCCTACCCCAGTCAGCACTGAACACCCTGGGGGAACTCCACCACGTGTGGAGCAGGCACCACACCAGCTGCAAGCAAGTTTCAGCACTGGTTCCCTTGAGAACAACAGCGATTGCACTGACTCCAGACTCCACACGCAAACAACAAACTTCCCCATCCATATTCCATGGGGATTTGCACACAAAAGGGGAAAGATACTGCAGTGTAACATTTGAACTTGATGCTCGCAAGGGTTATGACACGATAACCTGTCATCTAAAAATCCACCTACAGCTTTGATAACAGTAAATGCAGCCAAGAGAAAAGTGCCTTGCGTGGAGTTCTCCCCTATTTTCTGAATGTTCATCATTGTACTAAATAGCTCCCTGACTCCAAAGACTAAGAAGGTGGAGAGTTCAACTTCTACAGTCCTTCCCATGAGCCCCATACGCAACATCCACAAACCGATTTTATTCTCCGTTTGCACAGGTTCCAGAACATAACAGCCTTTATCAATAAGCATTTAGAGGTGTTTTTAATTCCACTTCTGCAGGTGGTTCCACCCACAGCAGCCCGACCTCCCACACTTAAAAAAACATGTAAAATCAAACAATCACAAATATATTTCCAGGAGCTGGATCTAAATATCAAGTCATAGCTCAATAAACCTAAAAATATATTTTAATTTCACAGCCACTTAAAGGTCTATGGCTTTTTTGCTAGAAATCCTGATCCTTCCCTGAGATACAAACACCACATTTGATTCCTAAAATTGCTTTAAGGAGTGCCAGCTATCCCTACGCTTGTCTCAAATGTATAATTTTACCTCCAAAGCTAAGCGTCCATTTTCTATCTTATCACAAGAAACACGAGGATAAAGTGTTAACAGACTAACTAACATCTAAACTGGAACGATCCTGGATCTCATTTGTGAGTATCCGCGTTCTTCACACCCACTGCAGCTTTAAGAGCTTTAGGTTATTTTAAGTGGCAAAGAGCAGACGGTAACATCTGATACCATCAAGAGCCACCGTGACTTCACACTTACATGGAACTCGGTTGTGTTGAGAATGTGACGACCATCCGGACTCCAGCATGAAGCCACCAATCCCGCCGAGCCCTCGTCGATCTTACAGTGCCAGTCGGGCTGCTCCAAGGACCAGACCTAGGGCAGAGAGGAAAGCAGACTGCACACGCTGAACCAACGGCTCGTCAACAGCTCCGCTTACGAGCACACGCTACAGCTGAGAAGAGGCTCCCGCGGCGCATACCGGAGAGGTCAGGAAGCCTCCGAAAGCTTCTGGCCATGAAGGACTGGCGCTGGATCCCACTACAAAAGTAAGCCCCACACCTCTGCATGTTAATACAAATCATACCGTTCTTTTTCTCTGTGACAAACATCTTGAATGTCCAACACTCAAAAAGCCGTTTTAGTCCATTTAACAAGTTTTTAGAATCATAGAACAACCAGGTTGGAAGGGACCCATCGGATCTTCTAGTCCAACCATTTTGCATTTTGTGCATTTATGTCCTACTGAACTAAGAAACCAGTGAGATAACCTCCAGCTTTGCTGTGTTTTGATAAATATATTTATGTTAAACTTGTTTCAAACCAGATGTTTGTTGTGGTTTTAACAATAACAGCAATGTTGGGTTATCCTCAAACCGGGCATTATCAATAACAACATCAGGGAATTTAGCAGAAGGGATGGACTAGTGCTTGCTCTCACTCACACCACAAATTCCAAGCAGGAATCATCCTGTCCTGCTTGCGTCCTTACCTGGACGATCCCTCGCTTGTACATGGCACACAAGATGAAGAGGGAATCGGACGACCACTCGATGTACTGGATCTGATCCAGGCAGGTGTAGAGCTGCAGGACCTGGAGGGTGCTGACATCCCGAACCACCAAACGGTACTGCACGCACGACGCCTGCGCAGGAACAAAACCCAAACTGAGCCAGCACACACCCACAGCGGCTCCAGAGCTGGGATTGTGGCCGTGCTGGGACAGAAAGATGTCCTGATGGGATACAGACCCACCGGGAGTCTAGATTTCAGACAGGCTTGATGCAAGCTGCTACACACTAGAGGAGAACTAGTTAAACCAGGATGGCAGCTGTAGGTATAGAGAGAGTCCTCATCCAACCCAGCTGGAGAGACACAACTCCAGAACACCACATGCTGCTGCTGTTTGAAAGAGCTGCAGACACAGCTGTGAGCCTGGAGTTCAGAAAGGCTTGACATGTGCTACTGCAAACTACAGCAAAAACAGTTAAACCAGGAGGGAAGTTCTAGGAATAAAGAGTCATCAGTCATTCCTCTACCGCTAATTAATTCTACTTTAAAAAAATCATAGAAACATAGAATGGTTTGGGTTGAAAGAGATCTCCAAGCCCATCCAGTCCCAGTCCATCCATGGGCAGGGACACCTCCCACTGGATCAGAGGCTCCAAGCCCCATCCAACCTGCCCTTGAACCCCTCCAGGGATGGGGCAGCCACCCCTGCTCTGGGCAACCTGAGCCAGGGCCTCCTCACTCTCACAGCAAAACATTTTTCCCTGAGATCTCACCTCAATCTTCCCTCTTGAAGCTTTAAACTGTTCCCCTCATCCAATCCCTGCCCTCCCTGATCAGGAGCCCCTCCCCAGCTTTCCTGGAGCCCCCTGGGAGAACTGGAAGCTGCTCTCGGGTCTCCCCGCAGCCTCCTCTTCTCCGGCCTGAACGACCACAACTCCTGAGGCCTGGTCCCGCGCTCCCCGCAGGCCCAGCCCGGGTGGCAGCGGCCCCGCCGCCACGGCCTCTACTCACCAGGCACTTGCCATCGGGGGAGAACCTGCCGAGCAGCCCCGAGAGCTTGAACAGCTCCGAGAAGTTCATGGTGAAGCGGGGCAGGAGGGGAGAAGGCAGCGATCGCGCCGCGATTCAAACCCGCCCGCTCCGCCTCCCACCGCCCCCTCGCACCGGGCCGGAAGTCGCCGGAAGGAGAGGGAGCGTGCTAGCCGAGTAGCCAATCACAGCGAGGGATGCGCCGCGCGGCACGCTGGGACTTGTAGTCCCCCAGGGGCTCGCAGCGTCGCTGCGGGAGGGAGGCAGGAAGTGGCGGGAGAGGGTTGGCCGAGCAGCCAATCAGAGCGCTCGGCGCTGCCCCGAGGCACGCCGGGAGTTGTAGTCCCGAAGCAGGCGCCTAGCAGCCCCGCGAACCTTATTAAGCAGATGAGGCGTTTAACGAGCCGCGGGGAGGCCGGCGCCGGTCCCTCCCCGCCTCCCCCCTCCTCCCCTCCCATCCCTCCAGCGCTGCCGCTAATTGGAGGCTTTTCCGCGGGCAGCGTCCCGCGCGCTCCGGCTCATTAGCGCTCCCGGCTAATTACTGGCAGCGCCGGGAAAGCAGGCGGGACGGCCCCGGCCAGGCCCTGGGGCAGCCTGCGAGGTGGCCCAGCTGGGACTGGGGCTGCCAACGGCAATGGAAACGCACCTCCTGAACTCGGTGATAATCGGGTTCGGATACAGCGAGAAATGGAGGTTTGGG